>CM061535.1:36521767-37121767 GCA_030545055.2 Neoaliturus tenellus
ACATTTTAGCAGACTCATCATTACAATTATAGTTTTCTTTCACAAAGTAAAAGACTCAAAAGCAAATGAACTTAAAACTATGTTGGGAAACAACAAATGAAAACAAAAATTTCAATACACATTACTAGAAAATTTATTGAAAAATTTTTAATCTAATATTGGATGTTTTATCAAAATAAACTTTATAAAAGTCAAAATAAAATATTTACTTATCACAACACCAAATTGCATACCTAATCACACTCACACAACTTATCCTCTGTAAAACTATGAAAAGTAGATAAATTTAAAGACAAGAGAGTCTCAAATAGTAAGTTTGATTTTCTATTACAATATGTTTACATAGCAAAAATAAAAATAAAAAAAATAAAATCACGTTATGTACTCCACAATAGTACATGATAGAGTGAAGGAAAACATTTGTTTTTTAATTCCTTTCAGTATTAAAGTTTAATTTTTGAACAGACTCACTATTTCAAAGTCAAAAGTACATCTTTAGGTAAGATTTTTCAAAGTCGGTTGGTTTAACCTTTGTGCAGACATGACAATACAGTTATTTTCAAAGACAAAAGATTCTAATAACTTGTAATTTTTCAAAGTGCAAAGAGTCAGTTGGTTTAATTTGTGCAGACTCGACATTATATTTACTTTCAAAGACAAGAGAGTCTAGTAACTTAGTATTTTACTTTCAAAGTCAAAGAGTCTGATAGTTCAGTAAAGCGAGTGTTTTAAATTGTACGAAGTCACACATTAGATTTAGTTCAATGTAGAGAAAGAGGTTCGTTGGTTTAATCTTTGTGCAAACTCGACATTACATTGACTTTCAAAGACAAAAGTGTCTAGTAACATAGGCTAGTATTTTACTTTCAAAGTCAAAAGAGTCTGATAGTTTAGTTAGTATTTGAACATATTTGTGCAGACTCGACATTTATAATTTACTTTAATAGTCAAAATAGTCTAATAACTTAGTAACTGTACACTTTTAGCAGACAATAACTTGATATTTTTCAAAGTGCAAATATTCTTGACATTTACTTTCAAAGACAAACGAGTCTAGTAATATAGTATTTTACTTTCAAAGTCAAAAGAGTCTGATGGTTTAGTTAGTATTTGTACATGTTTGTGCGGACCCGGCATTTATAATTTACTTTCAAAGTCAAAGAGTTTAGTAGCTTAGTATTTTACTTTCAAAATCAAAGTGTCTGTTAGTACTTGTACATGTTTTTGCAGCTCAACATTTAAAATATACTTTCGTAGTCAAAAGAGACTAATAACTGAGTAACTGTACATTTTTAGCAGACTATAACTTGCCCTTTCTAATAACTTGATATTTTTCAAACTGTAAATATTCTGTGGGTTTAATTTGTGCAGACTCGACATTGCATTTCCTTTCAAAGTCAAAAGAGTCCGATAGTTTGATAAAGCAAGTGTTTTAAATTGGACGAAGTCACAAATTAAATTTAGTTCAATATAGAGAAAGAGGTATGAGAACTCCTCACGCAAGATCAACTATTAAAAAGCCAAGAGTAAAAGAAAAAAACCCCCGTCGCAGCAGACCTGCGTACTCAGCGAATTTCCAAAGAATTATTATTTCAACATCAAAGAACTTTGTGGCTATCTTATATAATCAATAATCTTTACAAGGAAATATAATATATTTTATATCATTATATTTCTGAGTAAATTATTTTTATTTAATAATTTATATATTAATATTTATATTGCAATAAATGACTTTTTTAACAGTAATAAAAGTGCATATCCAAAGCTTCCATGCAAAAGGAATTATTTGTTTACAAATAACAAAACATGAACATTTCAAATTTGACAAATATGCAGAAGACAGCTGATTAGGAATAGATACTTTATTATCTCCATTTCTCTTGCTCCCATTATACACTTATTTTCCATGAGAATACCATGAGATTTAGCATGTAGGTTTGCTGCCATGTGGGTTTTTTATCAAATCTTAATTACTCACCACCTAGTGAAGGTTCATAAAATTTTTTATTAAAATATGTTGATAAATAAGCGATATATAACTTTTTAAAGATTTACCCATAAGAATAACATGGGAAACTTGATTTGAATTTTCTCCACAACCAGTTAAGCTATTTTAATGATTAAAAATACTAAATTGTTTGTTTTTTTTAAGCTCTTTTGAATGGTTTTAGTTAAAATTCATGAATTTTGAAAATTGAGGTCCAAAAATGCCAAAAACCCAATTTTGACCCCTTTGAAACCCCATAAAACCCCGTTCCCATAACCCGACAACGCTGGTTCGCGAACTCATGAAAATAGATCTGGTCTTACACTTTCATACCAAATTTGATGAAAATCGGAGGTCCGCTTCAAAAGTTATCGGTACCACGGACACACACACACACACACACACATATATATATATATATATATATATATATATATATATATATATATATATATATATATATGAAAATGAACGAACGGTGTTTTTGGCTTCTGGGACCTCAAAATGAAAAAGTAAAGTGGTCCCGGGCTTAGGTCTTACCATGGCTACTACCGTAATAGCGTATTCCCTATAGGGAAATTCGCTAAAAAAGAAAAATAGAAAAAACAAAAGAAAAAATTGAAAAAACAAAAGTAAAAATAAACAAAAACAAAAACAAAATAAGAAATATAAGAAATTAAAAAAAACTAAAGAAAAAAGAAAACAAATTGAAAAACTAAAGAAAAATAGAAAAAAATACTAAAAAAGTAAATTTTGCGCGCAAAATGTCGAGTTTGCACAAAGATTAAACCAACGAACCTCTTTCTCTACATTGAACTAAATCTAATGTGTGACTTCGTACAATTTAAAACACTCGCTTTACTGAACTATCAGACTTTTTGACTTTGAAAGTAAAATACTAAGTTACTAGACTCTCTTGTCTTTGAAAGTAAATATAATGTCGAGTCTGCACAAATTAAACCAACTGACTCTTTGCACTTTGAAAAATTACAAGTTATTAGAATCTTTTGTCTTTGAAAATGAGGCTTGTGATGGATCCAGTTTTGGCTCGACGTCAGGAGCGGAAGAGTGGTCGGGTCGTGGTTCCGCAGGGGATGAAGTAGGATCAAAGTCTATAACAAATATCAAACATTTTTAATATTTTATATTACATACGTAAAAAGTAGTGAAAAATTCAAATCCTTGTCAATACAAACTGTATGACCTGTGCAAACAAAACATTATAGACATATAAATGAGAATAATGCATTACGAAATTACGCAACAGCGTTTTAAAAACAAGATTTCATTGTTAAATTAAATTGGAATAATTGAATATTGGTCACAGTGGAGCGAATAGCAAGCAAAGAAGTGGATAGTGTTTTTCATCATGATATGAATGAAAGGAGGAATATTTTCTGGAAATTAATGTTAATATACATCGCTTTGTTCAAATTTAAAAGATTGAATAAAGTTTAGGTTGTAAGTAACCTAAAACTAACCTGGCCTGAATGCGGGGTTTATCGCTAATTGAGGGAGATGTACAGCGGTGACGTGGCGGCGCACGCCGTCCTCCCTCGTGAACGACTTGTCGCACACCGGGCATGGGAAGATGGTTCCTTCGTGGACAGAACGCTTGTGCCGGGTGAGATGGTACTTGGCCTTGAAGGCTTTGCCACAAGTCGCACAGGAGAAGCGACGTTCCACGGCGTTCATGATGATCTATAAAGAAATAATGCTACGTATTAAAATTAATTTGGAAGTCTAATCTTCTCAGAGTTAAAGGGAATGGGGGCTTCCAAAAATTCATTTACTTCTCTATACCACTATTACACATGAAATAACGATAAAGGTTTAAGTTCTAAATATAGTCTTCAAACTGCTCAACTAGTGAATAATAGTTTCACTTCAATATAAAGTCTCAAAAATTGCATTACTAGTGCAAGCAAACGTTACAGAAACTCAATATTGGAATAAAAATTTAAGTTCATTATGAAAGAATACAGCAAAATGTTTTAAGAATTACGCTACAATTCATAGTCTAAGCGGAGCAAACCTATCTACTAGTATTTTTTAAAGTTTTATTAAATTAAAAATATTCATTTGAATAGGCTTCACGTTATTGTGCAAGAGGTTGTGAAAACTATGTGCATCCTACTCTTTTAGTAACTTGACAAAAGCAAAACCACTAAGACCTATCACAAAATCTATTTTTATATAGAACGAGTTAACTGTAAATGAGAATAATACTTACAATGAAAGTGATGAATATCCAAAGAACGTACAATCACTGGTACAGACACAAAGCAGCAGCAGCAGCGAAGCGGAGCGAATCGCAGGGACGACCGTTCACTACGATGCCTAGGCGGAGACAGAGGCCGGGTGGGGGAGTAAATGGATGACGCGCGCTCGGCTTGGTTACGCAACCTCTGTTATGTAAGCTGCCAGTCGTGAAAGGGACCCGCAGCTCCGCGGCGTGGTTTTGGCGGGAAATAGGAAACGGGTTGTTATGTAACTCCCCAGATGGTTAGTAGACGTTCCCTCGCAGGGGTGAGGCCTGACGGATGTTCATTGTCTTGCTCCCCTCTCTGTGGTATGTGCAGGTGGTTGATGAAACCTGAGAAGGGTCGTCCCACAGGTAGCCGTATGCAGGTGTTCAATCTAGCATCAATCTTGGCTTTTTATGAGCGCAGGTGTTCATCGTTGGTCGCATTCCACAGTGTCTAGACATCATAAATCTTCTTTTGTTTGTGCAGGTGGTCGATGAAATCTGAGAAGGGTCGTTCCGCAGGTGTCCATTCTTTTGTTTGCGCAGGTGTTCAATGCAGATGGCCGGATGCAGGTGGCTGGGGGTTTATACCGGTTTGGACCTGTAGCAAAAGGATGGAACCAAAGGTGTTGCGTAATATTATCCCACTCCGCAGTCATGAAATTGATACTCTTGTCACCGTGGTAGAGCAAGTAGAGGATGCTTTGCTCCTATATACTTGATTAAAGAGTTGTATTACACTTCATGATCTATATGTCTCCAAAGCACTTTAATTTTTCCCCACCGTTGCCCCACCTTCGTCTCCACCATAGCATGTTAAAAGAGATTCATTGCACTTCTTGACATATATGTCTCCAAAGCACACTACTTTTTCCCCAACTTTGCCCCTTCTTTTGTCTCACATTCGTTTCCACCATTGCATGTTAAGAGAGATTCATTGCACTTCTTGACCTATATGTCTCCAAAGCACACTACTTTTTCCCCACCGTTGCCCCACCTTCGTCTCCACCATAGCATGTTAAAAGAGATTCATTGCACTTCTTGACATGTCTCCAAAGCACACTACTTTTTCCCCAACTTTGCCCCCCCCCTTTGCCTCACCTTCGTCTCCACCATCTTATGTTAAAAGTGATTCATTGCACTTCTTGACCTATAAGTTCCCAAAACACACTACTTTTTCCCCACTTTTGCTCCTCTTTGCTCCACTTTTGCCCTACCTTCGTTTCCACCATCACATATTAAAAGGGATCATTGCACTTCTTGACCAATATGTCTCCAAAGCACACTACTTTTTCCCAACCTTTGCTCCACCTTTGCCTCACCTTCGTCTCCACCATCGCATGTTAAAAGAGATTCATTGCACTTCTTGACCTATATGTCTCCAAAGCACACTACTTTTTCCCCACTTTTGCCCCACCTTTATCCCACCACTTTGCCTCACCTTCGTCTCTACCATCCCATCGCATGTTAAAAGAGATCCATTGGACTTCTTGACCTATAAGTCTCCAAAGCACACTACTTTTCTCAACATAGTTTAATATGCAAATGATTATAAAAAAAGAGTAACCAAAGACCCTTACTAATTCTTCGTGGGTGGTCCTGGGGGGGAGGGGGGGTCAGCAGTTTTTTGTCCCAGTTTGCCGCTCTTTGCCGCTCCACCCTTACTTCGGCAAAGGTCCCTACTCTCCTATCTTGTGCAACGTATTTATTTTACGTGCGTCTTTTGATGATCGTTGAAAGACGCAATCCATTAAAAGGGGCCTAAAATTCGCTTTAAAGCTTATGGGACACCCTCTACGGAAAATCTTATTTGATTTGATAATGATTCTGTTACATAGGCGACTATAACATAGCCTATAATATGACATGTTCCCGTTTGTTTAGAACAATTATCTGTAAAAATTATTTTGTATCATGCAATCATGTACTAATGTAAAATATATAATCTACTTTAATTCGCTGGCACAGCGTTCATGAACCTTTGTCTAATTTTGTTTTACAATAAATGGATGAAAATTTTGGTACATTTACAGTAGATCACTGTGGTGTTTGTGTTTCCAGTACTGTGAACTGGTTGTTATTCTCCTTCTCTGGAGCCTGCATCATCAGCGGTCTCCCTCACTTCCGCTCCCCCTCTGCCGCCTCCTCCCCCGGCGTCGTCAGCAACGCACACTCAGACGACATGAAGAGGCTATAGTTGATACATTTCTGGTATTTTATTATAATGCTACTGCAATTTTGTAGGCCTAAATGTGTTGTATTTAATGTAATGTTGGGTTTTCCTATAACATTCACAAAATTTACAAAGTTATTCAATTATTGGTCAAACAAACAAAAAAGTAAATTATTACGTGCCCTGTCTTGAACCGTTTTCTGTCTGTATCCTTTATTTAATTTTCACTCAATCAGTGATATCTTGGAAATATTTGAGACATTGAATTCAAACTTGATCTTTTAAACGTTCGGTAAGACACAAATGAAAATGAATTTTTGTATTTCAAATTTTGAATTTTGCTGTTTCAAATTGGCTGTCACTTAAAATTTTTCAAGCTGAATATCTTGTAGACTGTAAATTTTATAAAATGTTTACATGGCACAATAAGTAGCAAAGCTTAATAATCTAACAAAAGTTTCATCTTCAAGATTGAATAATGGAAAGGGATATATCAAAACGTGTAAAAACATGGTTTTCGCAAGTTCACTTGTGCACATTTTATGATTTTACTATAAAAATCGTTGTTTCAACATAAAAAGATCTTGTTTCAT
Organism: Neoaliturus tenellus; assembly: GCA_030545055.2. NCBI lineage: Eukaryota > Metazoa > Arthropoda > Insecta > Hemiptera > Cicadellidae > Neoaliturus > Neoaliturus tenellus. The sequence goes on from CM061535.1 coordinate 36,528,772, forward strand.
AGCTTACAAAGATCAAAACTGTAGTTAGTGTGAAAAGAATAGTTTTTGTGATAATAAGTAATTAGAAATGACTGTTTTAGAAAGTGCAGTTTTTTTAAGTTTCGAAGTGAACTCGCTCTTACTCTTACTCGCTCAACAGTCGGTCGCCCCATGTTCTTCTTCCCTGTACATAGGCAGGAGGTACTTTAACACGTTGACTGCTGAAAATTCATAACATTGGTAATTGAGAATGCTGAAATTATTGTTTGTATATCTTACCTTGAAATGATTCAAAACCGTTAAAAACGACTCAGTAAAGCTGGTAAACACACAATTTAAGGTATAGCGATGACGTCAGATATGGCAATCGTATCCGAGTGGTCCCCTTCTGGAGAGAGACGATTCTAGACATTTATTTTTACAAAATGAAAATAGTCATACAAATAAAAAAGGAAATTATCTGAATCTAAGTTCTGAAACAGCTGGCGTCCATACGGGATTCATATCGTTAATATCACGTGATGCCATATTGTTTACTAATTCTGTGTATAATGTTGCCATTGAACCAGAAACAAATATTTGTAAAAAAAACTTCATCGTAATAATCCTCACTTTCGTCCGTTGAGCCGTCGCCCGCTGGAAACCGATTATACCCATGTACGAGCGTTATTATTACTTGAAGTGGCAGAACCAAACTTGCTATATAACACAAGTTCCACTATAACTATGGATTTTATTTTTGCAAACTGTAAAAACGCCAAACGCTTTATGTTTACTTGGTTAAATTTTTTGCTTCGAAATATGATTGGAGTGTATTGATCGGAAGAATGGCAAAAGCTTGCGAGATTCAAAAGAACGTCAACTGGGTGTTGAATGACTGCTTTACCGAACTGACTGCACTGTTTGATAGAATGACGGTCATGCGCAAGCCAGATGATAATGCACAAGAATATTTCGGTGATTTTGTGACAGGCATAAAAGGGGCCAGAAGGTACCAAAAAAGGTATCGGTCGAGAATATGAGGACGTGAAACTCAGATGATTACGGTTACTGTACTTCTTCCAGGCAGGTAGTCTTGAACGGAAACCCCAAACCAAGATCTAGTCCATCCTCAATTCTCGGCGGCCAAACTTACGCTGCTGGCGTCTTGGGGAAGATCTGCAAGGATCGACCTGGACCTCTGCGCTGCTAAGGTGGCCTGCCCCTGCACGAGAACGACTCCTGCATTCTATTTATTAATTCGTGGGTCAGGTCATCCAGAAAGTGAATAATTTTGCGATACACTCTCGACGCCGACCCCCCCCCCCCCCCAACACTAGGACTTCGTGTGCCTTAGCTATATCCATCATGTCAATCTGAACCATGAACAAATGTTGTGTGATCACGTTTCTTTGCTTTTCATTTCAAAATGGGGACATCCATTGGAATTCCCGCCAAATGTACAGTGCGATGTGACACATTAGGCTCGTAAAGTAAGAGTTTATTCTACGTAGAGGTTATGCCAAGGGAGAAAAAAATAAAGGCAGATTCCTATTTCGAAACCCTTTAAAGAACAAAACACGCAATGCAGAAAAAAAGAATAGTAATGTTATCGTTAAAGGAGTTTTTTTTTAGTTCTTGGCATGCCGATGTAGGGGTAAAAAAATAATAGGAAAACATACTTGCCTACAACATGCCAAATCTTTTGCGTCTTGTAGTCTTTTGGCAATAGGCGCCTGGATTTATTATTTCTCCCCCCTCCCCCCCTTTGCAAAATATCTTAGTATAATCCTTTAAGGGGCCAAAAACAGGTGTCACATTGCACTTCACATTTGGCGGGAGTTTCAATGGACAACGCTATCTTGAAATAGTATAGGACAAAAACGTGTGATCCTACAACAATAAAACTTGGCTTATATTGAAACAATAGACCTAACTGAAACACACGCAGTGACGAGCGTGAATTGTAAATGTATTTTTCTTTCTAGAAGACCTATAGTAACAGAATCATATTGGCCTTATGTGATCGTCCCACCTACCTACCACGTTGTTTTGTCGTATTTTAGGTATGGAAGTTCTCTATTTCTACTCCTCCGTTGCTTGGTCCATTATCAGCATACTGTGCCGATAACAAGCGTCGCGTCGCTGACTATGCTGACTTCAGAACGATAACGTATTGCTGTTCTCGTAAACATGTCTCGACATTCTGCGAATAACGCTTGCTCAATGCCACCGGATAACAGGTCTCAGTGTTGAATGCTTAAGAATCGGTTCCACAATGAATATCAAGAATCAAGAATCATTTATTGTTATAATTTAAACAATGTATATAGCACGGAAAAAATATATTTAAACTGTTTTTCTGGATTAGTTAACGGCTTTCGAACCTGTAAACCGCAAAGTGGTTAAAGCAAAATTAAACAGAGTTTGTGTGAGATGAGATTCTGTTACCTAGCTAATTCGTTTTACGTCTATAAGGGCGAATGCTACTTTAGATAAGAAACTATTCTTATGCCATGTGAATAATATCCATACTAAAATTAAACCATACATTGTTATTTACTTTGTAATCGTTAACTTAAGTTAGTTCTCAAAATCTTATTTTGTTCTAATTTTTTTTAAATAGTTTCCAGATGAGTAATGTTAGACTGTATTGCAATTTCTCGTTCTCATGATGAGTGGGCAAGGCCAAATTGTCATTGGATCAAGTTACAAGTAAGATCCAACTGTTTTGTACGCTTACATACGCTTACATTTAATCATTTTAAATATAATTTCAAATACGTTTTTCAAGGTTTATTTTATGTTCTACAAACAAAACAGTAAGAAATGTATCATGAGACATCAAAGTATGACACAGAAAGGACTTTTTAAGAAGAATCCACTGTGAGGAGGAATAGTGCAATAGCATGACAGAGAGAACTATAAAATGAATTTTTGTTCAACTTCATGAAAGTTATTACCTTTTTATACCAAAATAGAAAATCTGGAGGATCGGCTATATCACGAGTATATTCGGAAATATAAGAAGTAGAATCGAAAATAAGAGATCAATCGTCAATCATCTCATTATGTGTATTGTAATAAGTGGCTACTCAGTACCTATAGGCCTAACGCTTATAAATCCAAATGAAATGCTTTTAATAGAAATATGTTATTAAAAAATCTTTTCTGAGTATAAAGTAATGGCGGTTGAATTATTATACCTACTGTATATGACGAAGACTTCTGCGGAGAACAAGGGATCTAATTGTGATCTGCCTTAACGACCGTACAACTGGTCAAGCTACGGCGGTCGAGGTTGAGCTTTGGATGGGTGACCGAGCATCATATCTCAACAATAGGCAGTTTTGTTAATATATATATATATATATATATATATATATATATATATATATATATAATTAACATTTTAATTTTATTAATTTACATAAGGATACTGTTTTCGCTGTAGGTTTTAAAATTACAACAGAATACAACATTTTAGAATCTGGTCAACTTTAGAATGTTTTTTTTATATAAAGTATATTTATAATGGCGTGCGGACTTAAACACTATGTGTTTGATGGATTGAAATGTTTGTCATACTTGTGGGTCTTTTATTTTTGATTTGTGCAAAGATTTAAGAGGATAGTTATTTCTTCAAACACATGTAACGATCTACATAGTTATAATAAAATACCCCCCGTCACAGCAGACATGCGTATTCAGCGAATTTACAAATTAGTAATATTAATTTTGACCAGATGAACCTGTAAACAACATTTCATTACGTGCTCATAAATAGGGAAATAAATGTCTATTCTCCTTATGATAAATATAGGGAAAGGGTATGCAGAAATGCTGCCATGGGGAACACCAAAAGTAGATTTACAGAATAACAAAATTTTTTTGGACCATATGAATCCATATACTAAGTTTCATTAATATCTGTCCATAAATAAAAGAGTTTGCTCATTCTCCATATGATTAACATGGGAAAAGTGTATGCAGGTTTGCTGCCATGATAAGTACAAACAATAAGATTTTTTAACATAAATGGTTGAATTTCAACCAAATGATGCTAAATACCAAGTTAAATCCAAAAATATTGGTTAATAAGTGAAGTATTAACACATCCTTATTCTCCATAATATTAACATTGGAGCCCCAAAATACAATGTACTGTCTTTAGACTTTTTAATATCTCGGTAACCAATGGAGATAGACAAAAGCTTCAATATACTAAATTGTTTTTTTAGCTAAATCCAGCGGTGAAAATCAAATTTTTAAATTTAAGAAAATTACATATGAAAAATTTACAAACCCCATTTTTGGGGAAACCCCCCAAAACTACCCCTTCCGGTAGGTCGATATATCTGGTTTACAAACTCATCCAAATAAAGGTAGGATTACACTTCTTCACCAAATTTGGTCTCGATCGGACCGTTTTTACGAGAGTTATCGTGTCTAGGGACAAATACATATACATATATATTTTAATGACTATTATTTTTGGTCTCTGGGCACCTCAAAACGAAAAAGTAACATGGTCCCGGGCTTAGGTCTTACATTGGGGAATAAGCTACGGTAATAGCTTATTCCCTATGGGAAATTCGCTAAAACATATCATCATGGCATAAAGCAGGAGAGGAATACTGAGAGAACTTAATTTAAAATTTCAAGATTAATTCAAAATTTTGTTGTATGTTTACTTAATGCTTATCATCTTAACTAAATATCAACGAACTTCTCAAAAATACAGGGTGATTCAAAAAGAATGTACTGATTTTAAATTTTGATATTATTGATAGTATCACATTACCACCACTGAAACTGCAGTATCTACAATAAGGGTGGTCTAGAGTTTTAGAAAATCCCCACTAGATGTCTAATTAAGCGCTAACTGTGGGTCAGTCACAAACTTTGGTCACATTTAGTCAGACGTTGGATATGGCGCACAGGACCGCCAGACACGGCTTTGCATTCTTGGCCTCCAAGGTCACCTGACATAACACCGTGCGACTTTTTCCTGTGGGGATACGTAAAAGAACGAGTTAATGTTCCTCCCTTAGCTCGTGACATCCAGGAGCTTAAAACCAGGATATCAGATACAGTAGCTATACAGTCCCAGAAGACATCTAATAGACAGTTTGGAATGAGTTCGGCTATCGTCTAAATGTCGCCAGAGCCTCCAATGGAGGGCACATAGAACATTTGTAGTACACCATCATAAATTTGATGTTTCTCTGAGTATTTTGATGTAAAATTTGTTTGTGTGCACAAATTTTTGAAACAATTATAGTTTTCTGAAATCAGGTCATTTTTTTGAATCACTACAAAGAGTAATGTTGACCGGAGCGACGACGCAGCACTTGTGCGGAGAACGAAGGATCTAATTCTGATCTGCCTTACCGACCGCACCCCTAGTCAAGCTACAGCGAGCGAGGTTGCGCTTTGGATGGGTGACCGAGCATCATATCTTAGCAATAGGCAATTAATTTTGTTAATTTATAACCGTTATTTTATTAATATAGATTAAAATACTGTTTTCGCTGTAGGTTTTACAATTACTAAAATAAATCCAACATTTTAGAACCTAGTCAACATTAGAATGTGTTTTATGTTTATTAGCGTGCGGACTTAATGTTTCCCTTTAGATACTCCATGTTTAGGAATTCCGCTTGTTCAAAAATCCAGCTACAGTCTTTTCCTTATTTTCCCAAATATGTGTTGTCAACTCGTTTTCTGTGATACAAGTTAGTGTTTAAGTAGTAGTTGTTTGGTTTTTGTTTTATACTTTGTAATGCTGTAATATTAAATTTGCTTAGGAATAGTAATTATTGTACTTCTTTCCAATGTTCAGTTGGCAGTAAATTCAGGGTTTGTTTTTGTACTGTTTACCGTGAGCGATGTAAAATTCTTCTGTATTAATTTTGTATTATGTCATTGTTTATTATGTATGATGAGCACCCAACGAAAAATCTTTTAGATTTGTTGGGTCTCCATGATGTACTGTATTTTTTAGAAATAAACTATCTGATTCTGACTTAAACACTATATGTTTCAGATTGGAATGTTCGTCATACTTGTGCATCTTAAATTTTTGCCTTATGCAAAGATTTAAGGGAATGGTTAGTTTTTCAAACACATATAACGTTTGAAAAGAACGTTATAACTACATAATTAAAAACGAACAGTATAATTAATATATATATATATATATATATATATATATATATATATATATATATATATATATCATCAGAGAAACTGAAATGGTGAGTGATATATTTTGAAAGAACCAACAAGTCAAAAAAATTTCATTGAATTACGATGCATCAGTCTTAACCTCAAATTTTAACATAGGTCTTATAATTAAAAAACAAATCAAAGTAATATATTAAAATACATATTTGTGTGAGCTGCCAATACCCATGAGCTTAAGACTATGAATAGGAACTTGTGGTTTGCGAATTAGGTATGATTATTTTGTCTTTGGAATTTAACTGTGGTGAAAACCAATGAATTATTAACAATAATACAATCAGATATAACTAGAGAAGTAAAATCCACGTGTTACAGTTTCAACATGTGGTTCAACAAATTAAATCCACATTGCATCACAATGATATCAAACAAAAAGTCTGAAAGGCGACTGAACAAAGCAAATGAGCTAGCTCTCCGTGGAGGCAAATGAGCGAAGCGAATGAGCTCATTTTAAAAGGGAACTAGTATATCCTTTTTGGGCTCGTTATTTCAGCGTAGGACAACAGAGAAGTAAAGATGAGATGTTTTATAATAGTTTACTTTGCAAATTCTCTGTCCCTCAGGTGCCCGCCCAAGACTGGGGTGTTTAGGTTCACTGACAGTGATGCGAGAGAGGGGGAAGATCGTGGTCACGCATCAGCTCCAAATATGTTTATGGTTCTATGATCAGCGCGGCTGCTGCACTGATGCTAATACCATCTCCTCACAAAAATACCTTCATTGCGAACACTGAATTTAACCCCAAACTAAATTGTATGTATTGTTTACTGACTAGAAAGGTTTCCTGATGTAGATATCAATCATCATTGATTCTGAGTAATTGCTTTAACTTTTTCTTTTTAACTTCTGTAAAAGTTTTTGTCTTATTTCAGCTTTTGAAAAGGCCAATAGTACATGCTCGGCGAAGAAAGTAATCATATTCAAGCAGACTGATTAACTTTAACTCTTTCACTACATGGTAATTATTATCTAGTTGGAGGTTGGAGAAATAATTTTACAGCAGTACATTATGTTGGCGACATCATGTCGTCAGAGTCAGAAGTACTTGAAAATAAATATTTTAATTTATGAAAAATTTAATATAAAATCAGAGCATGTAGTTTAGTCATCCTACTTGTTACATGTGTAATCATTTCAAGGAATAAAACAAATAAATTCCCCTTGTTTATAAGTTTTAATGGCAGAGATTTGTTTGCATCCTTTAAAGGTATAAGCATTGACTATATAGTTGACGAGAATCGTTCTAGAGTCAATGTTGCAAGAGAACATTCGAGATCGAAGTAGTTTGTGCTGGTTTCCAATTCCAGGAGTTCTGGCCGGCAATGGGAGCTATGCTGACTGTGAGCTGATAACGTATTGCTGTTGTCACGTCAGGTGACTATATTCTGATAACCATTGCCAGAGTCGTCGTCTGCGCAGGAAGCTATGAGTCAGCGATGTGCGATTCCTGTGAAACAATCTTCTGGTTTAAAACATTCCGTTCTTCTCCACCTCCCTTAGACAATTCCAAAAAAATTTAAAATAAATATTTAATTATTTTAATACAGTACTTTTTAATCTGTACTTCGCAATCTATAGCTTTTTATGTTAGGGTAGTAAATTCACTGTTCTCAATGCTGCACTTAACTAACTGAAACAACCGGGGCGGGTCCCCTTTTACCAAGTTTTTTTTTCAATTTATGTTCAAATACTGTAAATTTAAACTTCCTAAGAATCGGTCTTAAATAATGTCTCTAATTTTTGTTATATAGAGTTGTTATCACACGTATAATGAAGTTTATTTATCACATGAAATGGGCTATGGATTCATACAGTATCACAATTATCTTCTTCCGTGGTAGGCCTATTCAGTTTTTTCTCTATTAATTTGTTTATAGGTTCATAAATATTTATTTATTCACAAAAGATTTGGTTAAATGCGTATTCGTGGTAGAGCATGGGTGGCTGGAGTGAAAAAAGAGATAATGGAATAGCTCCAGAAGTTTGCAAGACGTAAAGCGGCAGGAGTCAGGCCGAAAACCGTCCATACGCGTCGCCTGCAACGAAGCGTTTCGCAACCCACGCAACAGGCTGGCGACTGCTACTGCTAGCATCAACAAATGTGAGCGACATATCACCATATTACTGTTCCATAAAACTACTAGAATAGTATTACTAGTCCCTAGACTAGAATTACTAGAAAATTGTACAAGTCTATGTTTTATAAACTTACAAGAGTAAAATAATTGTTACTTGTGTAGGGACTAGTATTAGTAGTTGTTTTCACCAATATAGACTTGTTTATGTTTCATAAACCTCTACACTAGTACTTTAGACTGGTAAATATTAGTGAATTCCTACCAACCTTTCTACACCCGTAATACTAGTAAAACTTTCTACAAGTGATTTGTTCTTCCAATTTTAAATCTTTTTGAAATCATTTTTCAAAAGCGATCTCCGATTAGTATGAAACAATCTTCTGCTTGAGGCATGACCAAGATTTGAAAGTTGAGGAGGCATTATTTCAACAATGTCCAAACCGAATTTGAACATTGCTATAAAACCCTTTTAATAGAATTTCTTTGATTGCCAATAAATAGTTTGATATTTTACCATGGATAGATCTTATTATCATTATTAATCTGCAACTATACAGCAAAAGGATCGGCATAGTGGGCGTTTTATCATATTTTCTAATACAAGTAATGTATATTTTTATATGTACTCGGATCTCAAAAACGGCTCGAGCGAGTTTCTTCAAACTTTGCAAATAACTTAGTTCTGAGATAAAAATAATATTTATACGGTATAAGTCTCTAGGAAAATCTTATTTCGTTTTAATTTTGAATTTAAATTCAAAATTTTTTATATTGGTCTTATGAAGTTAAAAATAAAAACAAACGAGTTGCTGGAAACAGCTGATTCAACTGTCAAAGCACGAAACCCGTGATCCAGTATAAACATGTGGGTTTTCTATTGTAGCCAGTAAATTAATTACCAATTGATACTGTAATAATTAATCAGTTTTTAAATATTACTTTATAATGGTGGTTATGATTATTTAGTTAAATACATGTTAAGTAAAAGGATAAAACAACTAAGCAAATGGTAGTATTGCAATTAAATTTTAAAACAAAAGAAACAACTATGAAATTAGCTGTTAATAGCTACAGAGGTAAAATTCACCTGATAGTTTCAAAAAATTCATACAAGAGAGCAGCAACCTTAGGCATACATTAAAACATCTTGAAGGCGATTGAGTGAAGCGGACGAGGTCGTCTTGATTGGTAAAAGCCTTTGGACTCGACATTTCAGCGTACAGTATGTGACTGATATTACTATGACTACAAAATAGTCTACGTTTGTTTACCAAGCAAATTCTCGGTCCCCAAGTACTTCACATTATCTCCATAATAAAATAGCACTTCCCAATCATACAGGTCGAGCGATACTGTGACAATATAAAAAATAAGTGCACAAACCCTTTCTTCTGAACAAAAAGAATTAAATGGATCATGTCTTTTTGTGGCTTTCCAATACCAAGATTGGCCGATTTGATCCCATTATTTTTGGAGTTGATTATTTAATTAAGGAGGAGAAAACTATTTATATAAAACTTGCGTTTGTATAGGCCCAACAAGATTTCTTTAATACCACTCAATTTACAGAAAATTATAACTCTTATTATGAGAGCGGGAGGGGGCGGGGTTCATAAAACAAATAAATCAAAATAGTATTAAAATACTTGTTTCAGGTATATGAAATTAAGTTTTTTGCACAACAAACTCGTGCAATTAAAATGGAGTGTGAAAGGGTTTGTATAAAATTTGATTAAAATATAATAAAACTACTACTGCTAGAGATAAAATAATTCACTTTTCCAGTAGAATTTAAAGTCATCCATAAAAAGTAAAATCTGAAAGCATATTCACTCGCTACGGGCTCCAATTAGAAAAAAGAAAAAAATACAAAAAACAAATGTACAAATAACACCCCAAGGGAAGAAAAATTTAGGAATGTTTAAGCAAGTAAAAAATTATTTTTAACCACATAACTTAAGTTTTTACCCTTTATAGAAAAGTAATCTGTTAATTACTTTTTATACAACTGGAAGATGTATTAGGTATAAAATGTGTTACTTATCGAACAATTTTATGCTTCTATTTAAAGGTGTGTTGGTAGTCCTATATATATTGCATGCAGAATAAAGAGATTTTTTACCTTAACCTGATTACCACTCATGACTGTTGAGTTGAATGATACCATTGTTAATATCGATGATGGCGATAGAACTAAAACATGTCCATGTCGCTGGCCCGGCCAAGTTGATTTTTTAATAAAAAAATATACCAATATTTAGTAAATACTTTGTACTATTTAGTACAAAGTTTAATAAAATGAGTACCTCATTCAAAAGGGAGTTATTGATTGTTTTAAATGTCCGGGCCAGCTACATGCTACCCCGGCTATATCGACATATTGCCATAATTTATATATCATTATACCACGACACCGGGGCTCAACATAATGCAGTAGAATATTTAAATAGTCCTAACGTAAGCCGCGCCACATCACAAATCACAACGTGCCTACGATCCACAGCTTTCGTGGTCCGCGGCTCTGCCTCTAGAACTAATGATGATTTGAGTTTTTATATTAATTTTTGTGAACTGTGCTGTCTTTTTTCCAGCTTAATGCGGAAAAAGACAGAAGTCCACGAATGATCACAGATTGATTTATTCAATATGTATGGACTATTGATAGAATTTAATAGCGAGAACTAAAAACACTGTTTATGAATATTTAATAAAATAGTGAAGTGTGATATCGGTAACAGACTCATTCCCAGCCACAGTCATAGAGTCTATTTGGGTATTCGTTTTCTTTTGCTGTAATCAAATTTAAATTTTGAAAAAAAAATAATAAAACAGCTCTGACGGCTCAACTGGTCGTCGTGTCGCTATCCGCCGATGGTGGCGCAGCACCGCGGCTAAAGAAGTACAACTTCGAATCTCCGTCCCTATATCGCACGTTGAGGACGCTTTATCATTTTTAACAATTACAGTAATAAAAATGGGAAGTTGCCCTTAAGTAGGCCTCTTTCGTCTGTCCCGATACAGTGTGTGTTGCGTGTTGCAGCCTCCAGCTGACCGGCGCTGACGCCGCAGCGCAACACTCATGTCCAATAATGATTTAATTATTATGTTTATATAAATATAAATTATTATAGATATCATGGTAAAATAAAATAAAGGCATTATCCACAATATTAGAAGCGTAAAGAAATGTATTTCCTCAGGATATATCTATATAGTTGTTTTAAGCGGTTATTTGATTTTATGCTGATATAACAGTTTCAGCCAATGTTTCGAATTAAAAACTAAACAAATGTTACTGTAATTTATACTTATCCATATAAATAAAATCGCATAAAATTTACTTCTTCTTGAATCCATTGAATAGCAATGCTTTATCCCATATGTAGTAAATACGTAGTTATTGAAAATAATCAATCAACTAGAATAACAGTTGTTTTGAGTTTGCCAAATAACTATTACGAATAACATTTGTGGCATAAATATAAAAAAAATTGAAATCTCCTTAACATTTCATCAATTTGCTTTAAATCCTAAAAAAAAATTCGTGCAGCACTAACACATTTTTTAAAATATATACTGTATTGTAAAGTGCTTTATTACAAGTACTCTGATAAAAACTCCAGAAAGATATTCAAGTGTTAGTATGAATGTAGTTGTTATGGATTTGTATATTGGTCCATAACATGCAGGTAGCCCACATTCTTTTCTGATGTATATACCTGCTACTAAAGCTCATACATGTAACTTTTCTTTGGAATAGTAGAATGTGTCAGTGGAAATATTCCAAATAAGTTTACATTCTAATTAAAAAGTGTCAATAAAGGATATTTAAATATTCAATTGAAATCGAAGAAGACGTAACTCATCTCACAAACAGAGCATTTTAAATATAAATTGTTCATAAAACTGCACGACTTAGTTTTAATCGTAAGAAAATAAAAATACACGTTATAAAATTATTTAAAAAATTTTGTTATGTACAATGTTAAATGTGATAACTTTTATAACTGTAAATTCGGAGGAAAACGGCAGTAACTTATATGTATTTTTCGTATTTGATTCAAAACTAATTTAAGAACTTTGTATATTGCATTTTGTATATTGTACATTTTTGTAATTTGCATATTGTTAAAAAGTACAAAATTTGCATTTTTTTCCTAAGTGTACTCACACTCAAAATACCTTTGATATGCGGAAACAAACCGATGCTGTGGCCTTTAAATTACAAATATTTGACACCACGATTTAAATTTTCCTCCTACAAATTACTACATGCCCTTAAACTGAACTATATTAAATAAAGGAGTCAGAATTTATCCTTTTCTTTGAGCAAATGAACGTGTATACTTTCTTTTGTTTGTGGTGATTCACATGGTAAACTATTGCATTCATTTAAAAAATATATTTTATTACGGTATTAAACTGATATAGATTTATTACCCATTTCCACCCACGATATACAATTATTATTATTTTTGTTAATTGAGATATCCATGTTACTTTACTGAAGCATGGTCTAAAACCAGCGGCGTGAATGTAGCATAACGGTGGCGGCGCCGCGCCGGCCAGCTAGAGGCTGCAACACGCAACACACACTGTATCACGCCAGGCGAAAGAGGCCTACTTGCCATTTTTGTAATTGTTTTAAGTGATGAATTGACATAAAAAAAGGGAAAACAATACGTATTATTATAAAATACATTAAAATTGATGATTGTTGCGTATTTTAGTTAGTATTTTGTATATTTTCATAGTATACACGATTAACTTGAGTATGTTATTACTCAAAATTCCTTGAACCGATTGTAACAAGCTTTAGTGATTTGAAAATGTCATTTAAAGGAAATTTAAGACATGCATTCCTTGATTTTAAACTATTTGGAAATAAATTTAAAATTACGTTGTAAAAATATTGTAAAATGGTATATTTGAGAGAAAAAATGTCTCAAAAAAATGTTTTATTAGAAATTAAATTATATGACCTTTTAATTTAGTTCATATTTGATACAGAAACAATTTTCACCCGAGGGAAGCTGGTGATTCGAGAGTAAAACAAATTGTGAAATTGACTACATTTTGCAAGGCACCTTTTAAAAAAATTAATTATAATTAAACAGATTAACCAATTAAATTAATAAATAAACAAATTAGTATTATACAACTTGTTGGACATAATTATCTTCGCTTTGAACACCTTTATAAAAGAAATCAAGAAAGTATCATTACTGTAACCATCCCTATGTAGCACCTGAAAAATGTCAAGAATTTGCAATTCATAAAATATAATTTTGGTTTATTTTACGGTAGTTATAGGCTTTATCCATAAACAATAATCATTAATTTGTAGCAAACTTTATTGGGAACAATCAATATCCTCTAAAGGTAATTGCTAAATTGCAAGGTTACCGAGTTATTTCGTCCAAAACACAAAAAAAAACACGGTTTTATTTTCCTTTCCAATTCTTTTTTAACCCCTAATTCTTGAAGCTAACAACAGATGATTTTAGTCAGTTATAGCTAAGATTAGAAATTTTATTTTTAAATTCTAAAGAGATAGCCGACGAGATAATTTTTCTACTTTTAGAAAAAGTTGAGAGCCAATCTCTATCTTAATTGGTCAGTCTTAAAACACGATCCCCGTAACCTCTGCATCTATAAAACTTTTGCCATTAGAGAAAAACAGATGATTTTAGACAGTTATAACTGAATTTAGAAATTTTATTTAGAAATTCTAAAAACACAGAAGACAAGATCCGTCTTTGTACTTTTAGAAAAAATTAAGAGCCAATCTCTATCTTAATTAGTTATTTTTAAAACACGACTCCCGTAAACCTCTGCATCCATAAAACTCACGTAGCGCTACGGCCGCGGACGCGAGGCGGCATTCGGGCTCGGGTAGACCGGAGAGCCTTAAAACATATCCTTTCAGTTACAAAAACAATGTAGTGTTTATACTAATTTTTCTCATAATTTTCTGCTTAAGACAAAAATGAAAATTTGTTTGTTTGGAAGTCATACATAAAAAAGTTAGCAGTTATGTATTGGCTGCAGTACTGCCATACCTGCGCGTGGGCATTGGGGTGTCGGGCCCGGGCGCTTGTGAGTGCGCGTCCGAGAGTCACCCTTCTTCTAATCCGTCAGGTGCCATGGCTGGGTGGACGGACTATAACTTTTTAAATAACAACAAGTTTGAATTTTTCTGATGAGAAACACTAAATTAATGTTTTTAATTTAGCATTGTTTTTATGGAACTAAAAATCCAAGATGGCGGAGATACTGTAGACTCTTAAGATATTTAATTCGATTAAAGAATCGATCCGGAATTTTATGAGTAGCATCGAAATAAGGTGAATAATTTTTTTCAATACCAACCTGAAACATAAACGTTTTAAAAATTAACTGAAACTTATATTAGGTAGTTGATAATTATTTGTTGGGACATCTAAAATTTGACATTCTAGTCAAAAATTATAGTTTATTAATGTGAACAATAAATAACTCTTGATGATGGAAAATAATATTCTGTGAAACTTTATATATGCATGTTAACTATGTCAATTGTTTGAATGAATGGGCATGAACAACTAGTCAATTTAAACTGATTGTAATAGCCAAAAACACTTTATCAACAAAGAGTAAAAGTAATCAATATATAGTTACACAAATGTTGAATTCACAACAGCATAGATTAAAAAATTTTATCACAACCAACCTTACCTTTGTTTTGTTTTGTGCAGAAGACAAAAACTGTCAAGAGACAACTTATTCCTGGTGTCAGAGGTTTTGGCACAAGAGGTGTCAAAAAGGCAAAAAGAATGACCGGACTGTTTTTTTTTTCATTATTTTACATAATCTACTATTTAGCTTATTCACTGCATTTCGACTGTCAATAATTGAAAATTACTTCATGTTGAGTTGTTTTTACTGAATCACTTAGACGAATATAAAAGGTTAGATACCTGCAGTCTGCCGAGTGATTCTGTGGTAATCTTGAAGACTACGCGTTTCGACGGATCAATCCATCATCTTCAGGTCCGCACAAAACTTAAAAAATTCAACACATTCTTGATGGTCACGTCAAAGTTTAAAAAACAAACACAAAACAAACAAAGACGACATTTAACAAAAGTTCACATGTAGGCCTACTTTAAAACATTTATAACTTGATACGCGCATGTCGTGTGCCGAGTCTCGACTGGAGGTTGGCGGGTGCTATCAGTTGAACTTTGACCTCAGCTATACCTATTGACGCTGTTGCTCCCTGTCCACTTTAATCATTGTTTCAAACAATATGTTTAACTGAAGTGTACTACGGTCATTTAATAAATCATTTGGGCGGGTTTTTGTGGCTTTATATATTTCATATTGCTCCAGAGCTGTCATGGTCCGTCCTTTTTTACAGATATGTAAAGGTTTAAGATTTGTTTCTAGGTTTGTGTAATTATGGTTGGAGGCTACAAGGTGTTCAGCAAAATTGGACTTTTGTACATTGACAGGTCTGGGGAGATGTTCTTTAAACCTCTTCTCGAAGGAACGCCCAGTTTGGCCGATATAAAACTTATTGCAATCATTGCAAGTTAATTCATAAACTCCTGTTTTTTTGGTCGGATCAATTTTATTCTGATTTTTGTTTAAAAGTTTCTCTAATTTGTTTGATGTTTTGAAAGCTACAATTTTGCCATGTTTTTTCATTTCATTTTTTAGGGTCAAAGGTAATTTCTCGCCAAACTCTGTAGATATATATTCCGGGGTTTCTTTATGGTTGTTAGTAATAGGATTAACAATAACATATAATTTCTTGCAATGTTTCCTTATCAGACTATCAATAATTTCAGGACTGTAACCATTGGATACTGCTATGTGTTTCAGTATGTTTTTCTCAGTGTTATAATCTTCTGGGCTTAGTGGTACGGTTAATAAACGATTAACAAAGCTGTTGTAAGCAGCTAGCTTTTGAGCCATTGGGTGGTGGGATGTAGCGTTTATTGTTGTATCTGTTGCCGTGGGTTTCCTGTAAATTTTGAAAGAGAAGCTGCTGTTGGTTTTCATCAGTGTAAGATCAAGAAAGTTGAGGCTGTTGCTTTGTTCCAGTTCCAATGTAAATTTCAGCTTTGGATGTATGTTATTAATAAAATTGTTGAACAACTGAATCTGCCTGTGGTTTCCATCGTATAAAATAACAATGTCATCAACATATCTATAGTAAAACACTAAAGAAATCAATAAGGCTATTTCAAATTGTAAACATTTACTAACAGAACATGAGATTAGGTATTTGAAACAAATCAACCCACAAGCTCCACCATTAAGAGGACTACCTAAACTCCATAAGGACAACAAACCCATAAGACCATTGGTTAATTACATGCCAGCCCCAGCATATAAATTGGCCAAGAAACTTGAGCGAATTATTAAAAATGAAATCAAATTAGTGAACAGTCATAGTCTGAAAAATAGTTTAGAATTAATAGAGAATATAAAGAATACAAACTTGAACCCAAGACACAGTTTGGCTTCATTAGATATTACAAACCTGTATACGAATGTACCCGTTAAGGAAACTCTAGAAATTTTAATGGATAATTTGAAGCAGCATTCTAGCATGAACGAAAATGAACGTAATGAACTAATGGTTTTGTTAGAAATTGTATTGAAACAAAACTATTTTAATTTTAACAATGAGTTTTACAGTCAAAGTGAGGGGCTAGCCATGGGCTCACCTTTGTCAGGTATTTTAGCAGAAATTTTCCTCAACGATTTTGAAAACAAACACATATGGACAGAAAATAATCGTTACAGAAACAAAATTGCATTTTACTATAGATATGTTGATGACATTGTTATTTTATACGATGGAAACCACAGGCAGATTCAGTTGTTCAACAATTTTATTAATAACATACATCCAAAGCTGAAATTTACATTGGAACTGGAACAAAGCAACAGCCTCAACTTTCTTGATCTTACACTGATGAAAACCAACAGCAGCTTCTCTTTCAAAATTTACAGGAAACCCACGGCAACAGATACAACAATAAACGCTACATCCCACCACCCAATGGCTCAAAAGCTAGCTGCTTACAACAGCTTTGTTAATCGTTTATTAACCGTACCACTAAGCCCAGAAGATTATAACACTGAGAAAAACATACTGAAACACATAGCAGTATCCAATGGTTACAGTCCTGAAATTATTGATAGTCTGATAAGGAAACATCGCAAGAAATTATATGTTATTGTTAATCCTATTACTAACAACCATAAAGAAACCCCGGAATATATATCTACAGAGTTTGGCGAGAAATTACCTTTGACCCTAAAAAATGAAATGAAAAAACATGGCAAAATTGTAGCTTTCAAAACATCAAACAAATTAGAGAAACTTTTAAACAAAAATCAGAATAAAATTGATCCGACCAAAAAAACAGGAGTTTATGAATTAACTTGCAATGATTGCAATAAGTTTTATATCGGCCAAACTGGGCGTTCCTTCGAGAAGAGGTTTAAAGAACATCTCCCCAGACCTGTCAATGTACAAAAGTCCAATTTTGCTGAACACCTTGTAGCCTCCAACCATAATTACACAAACCTAGAAACAAATCTTAAACCTTTACATATCTGTAAAAAAGGACGGACCATGACAGCTCTGGAGCAATATGAAATATATAAAGCCACAAAAACCCGCCCAAATGATTTATTAAATGACCGTAGTACACTTCAGTTAAACATATTGTTTGAAACAATGATTAAAGTGGACAGGGAGCAACAGCGTCAATAGGTATAGCTGAGGTCAAAGTTCAACTGATAGCACCCGCCAACCTCCAGTCGAGACTCGGCACACGACATGCGCGTATCAAGTTATAAATGTTTTAAAGTAGGCCTACATGTGAACTTTTGTTAAATGTCGTCTTTGTTTGTTTTGTGTTTGTTTTTTAAACTTTGACGTGACCATCAAGAATGTGTTGAATTTTTTAAGTTTTGTGCGGACCTGAAGATGATGGATTGATCCGTCGAAACGCGTAGTCTTCAAGATTACCACAGAATCACTCGGCAGACTGCAGGTATCTAACCTTTTATATTGAAAATTAATTCATTGAAAGGATGTAGCCTGGGCTACATGACACGAAGGATTTTTTTTTTTATTTTGTCTAATCAACTTGTTTCAATTCTGTTGCTCTGAAATGTTGGTTTCCTTTCAGTAAACAAACTTGACTTCTAAACAGATCAGGTTAACGGAAACTTCCTTAAGTGAAATTTCAAAATTAAAATCAAATCATACCCTAATTGGACCTTTATGGGTATGATCTTCAGTGCTCAGGCCACCCCTCAGTAGAACTTGCTCTTGCAATGTCAGTACTCTTACAAAATCCGTCAAATTTGTAATACTTCTACGATGCAACATTTTAATAAAAATTACAATTGGATGTAATGTAAATATTCGAATGGTCTGCGGTGGTTTGTCTAAAATATTCTTTGTATTTTAGCGTGGTAAGGGCAAAACAAAGTGGAAAAATGTTTATAGAAGTATAATTTTCTCAAAATTATAATTTGGTTTTGGCCATTTTATATTAAAACATCGATATAAATATCCAAATTGATACTAATTTATCTCATTCCTATATACCTCTGAAAAAGATGAATTCCTTATTTCAATAATTTAATAACATTAAATTTCACAAAATTCAGACACAAAAAATAGGTGAAACATAAGGCCCATAGGAATGTTAAGACGTATGAAAAGAAGGAGGAGCTTTTTGGGGTTAGGTATCTGATGTGAATAAAATCACCAAAATTCTGTGCAAGCCCCAGTTGGAATAATGATCAAAACTAACCGAAAAGTTCCTGGGCACATTAACCCTATCAGAACTTCGATTGCTGATCTGAATGTAATTTTTACTTAATCCAGCTATATTTAAAAACTACTGTATTTTAGTTTTGGGATTGTAACATTGCATTAATATTTAATATTGCAAGACACAATTCCAGATAAATTTTGACTTTCCTAACTCTTATTGTTGCTTCTAAATGGAAGCCTTTATGAATGTTCAAAACTATACATATTTTTAAATTAGACACAAAAAGAATTGCACAATTTAAGTACCTAACTATAATAGTGGTACTACTAAGAGCCCAAAGCCTCTGAAGTACTGAAAATATACTTGAAACCCCAATAACATAATATTAATTATACCCTTCATATGTCAGGAAAACTCAAGCTTTTTTTAAAGCCCTACCATCCTAATCCGATTTGCAGTTACAGTTGCTACTGAATGAAGAGGAGCGGGTAACGAAGCTTTTTGGCGTGTTTTGAATTTATTTGTTCATAATTTATAAATTCAAATCTATTGAATTTCTTGTATGAGATTTATTTCAACAAATATTTTCTTTGATATATAAATTTATTTAAACCCGTATTCCTTTAAATTAAAAACCTTATTTTATATTTAAAAACCTTAATTTCTTTAAAAAGTAAACCATTGTATTTATTTGTAGGGTTACCGGAAAATTCTGTCTCTATTTGAAAATAATCTAATAAAAATTCTATGTTAAGCAAAGATTTACAGATTATAGTTTTTGTAAAAATACTGTACTACTGCAACGTAAACAGGATTTTTGTGATCATACAATAATGAGTAAAGTGTTCTGCGCATATCACCCTGTTAGTTCTACGCATAGCACTATAAACATAGAAATCAATCAAATATCCTTCCTCCGTAAGATTATAATTGAATCTTTGAATGCCTGTGGGGCGTAGCCCTGGCGGCCGATGTGAATTATAAAGTGATTCTGCTCATGTACAGGACCCTATCTTTCTAACGGATTTCTCCTGAGATGCACACAAGCTGAGAAAAAAAGGAGGAAAAGGAACATGCTTATCTACTAATACATAGATAGCTAGCAACATATCCGTTAAGACCAATATATATTCTTGATCATTAATAAGCCAAATTAACTGGGTAAGCACAATCTAGATGCTTATTTGTTCTTTATACCGGGTGTCCCAGGCCACCCGTACACCCCTTTAAAATCTACAAAATTAATTATTCACAAAAACAAATTGTGCCATTATAGGTAAACCGGTTGCGCTCTATCCATTGATGATGATTTTAATGTACAGAGTGTACCAGAAGTAACCTACCCAGACCGGAAGTCATAAATTTTTAATATGAACCCCCACTTTTTATGGTATTTTTGGATTTTAGACATAATTTCAAGACTACTTTACTTGATGTGTATCCCTATTCCTAACGGTTTGGGAGATAATGGAGGTAGAAGTTAGATTTTCTCCCATAAGAATAACATGGGACTGAATTTCACGTCCATTATCTCTATAAATTTTCCGTTAAACTAAAAAGGCATAGCATAAAAATGCCTTAGCTTCTTCTTTTAAACACTTTAGCAACATAAATTATTAGTTTTGTCCTAAATTATTTTATTTTTCCATAAATTTTTCAATATTTTAGAGATTATTTTTAATGTGTAAAAACTAAAATTAATTACATGGAAATTGGTATTTTATGATGAATTTTTATCTAAAATGAGGTTATAAGATATTGTTATGTTTGGACAGTTATGTTAAAGGTAAAAGTTTCAGTGATAATGGATATGCTCCATGTAATTCTTGTGGGAAAAAATCGAGGAGTGCCATAACTATAGCTTAAGATCCAACCAACATCTACACTATCCAGAACACAAGCTAAAAAAAAAAAAAAAAACTTAAACCCCCACATACATGGGCTTAAAAATTAACAACACGCTCCCAGAAAACATAAAAATGTAAACAACAAAAATTCACTTTTAAAAAAGCTCAAAAATTACCTCTACAACAAACCATACTTTTCACTTTTAAGAGTTCTTTGATGAACACACCCTGAGACCTGAATACATCAGCTAATGACTACCTCTGATTGGAGGGATTGACGCGGTCCCGGTCCGAAGACTGCAGAGGAGAGGAGGCCGTAGTAAGTAGTAAGTAAGTAAGTAAGCCTTTGAGAGTATGAACAGTTTAATTCTCTTTTCTTGAATTATGTGAACATTTGATTACCACAACTTTTGTTTTTGTCTACCATGAACTAATTTTAACAGAAGCATGGAAGCCAGTAAACAACCTTTACTATTTTACTTTGAAACGATTGCAAGTGATGATTAGAAATAATATCCTTCATTTTGCATATAGCATTGGAATTGGGTTTGTGTTCAAATAGATAGTCGATACTTAGTAACGTCGGTTGGATACCAACTGAATG
Source organism: Neoaliturus tenellus (assembly GCA_030545055.2). Taxonomy (NCBI): domain Eukaryota; kingdom Metazoa; phylum Arthropoda; class Insecta; order Hemiptera; family Cicadellidae; genus Neoaliturus; species Neoaliturus tenellus. Next base: position 36,550,304 of record CM061535.1, read on the forward strand.
ACTCACTAGCTAGTTGTGGACCCAACGCTATCCTGCTTGACCTAGTGATGGCAAAATTTCTTGAAAAATCTATTTCTTGATGTATCGAAAGAGTAAAATCGATTTCGATAAAAAATCGTGGACAAAAAATCAATGTTTTAAAAAATTTGATAATTTATTGACACTTTTAAATAGCAGACCATAAGTTATATCAGGAAGTAAAAATATAACCAACAAACATTTAATTAATACTATTTATATAATGGTTACACCTTTGATTATATCATTGATTTTGTAGGTAAAATCAATGATTATATATCCTCTACTTGCCTAAGGCTCGATGGGGCTACGCCCCCATGCCCCCTTAGGGGTTGTCATAAATTACTATAACACACAATATTAACTGGCATTAATTATGAACTATTTTTAATTTTCTTAAAAAAAAAATTAAAAAAAATTGGAGTAATTTAATGTTTTTTTGATAAGTTTGCCGTGAAAGAGCAAAACAAGAAACGATGCAAATTAATTTTTCTCTAACTTCATCAATTTATATTTTTTATAAGAGCTAAATTGCATACCATGACATCGCAAGACTTGAATAAACACAGTTTTTGTTTTGAGCTATAAAATCAACATGTATTTTGGAAAGCTAGATAAACACGAATTCATATAACATAAGGTCAATGGAGTTGGAAGTTTATACATGTTTTAACGTCATTCAAGGACTATTGAAATATTTTATTTTACAGTAAAAATTATTTTATTATCGTTGGTTGCTGATCTTGAACAGAACCGTAACAGTCTAACCTTCGGTAAAAAAGTCTTTATTTTTCAATTACATTTTAATAAATTTTAACAAAATCAAAGAATGAACCATATTTTTAACTGATTTGTATAACACGGTATAATAGAGTATACATATAGTTTATATGATATTTTGGGTGATGCGAAATCAGGCCCGTGCTGGCCCACCGGGACACCGGGACGTATCACGGTGCGCCCTCCGCCTGGAGATTTTTGGGGCCCTGCTCCGGTTCCGAAACAAACAAATTTTATTCTGAAAGCCAACAACAAAAATTTTACTTAAGTTAAATGTCTCTCTTATATAAACAGCATTTAACAACGTCTTGAATGAAGAAAACAGTAGTTTAAAGTAATGTTTTTAATCCGAATCATTCTTGAAGTATGATTATCGACTTAGGCCCATTCTCCACAAGCGTTTCTATCGTGGTGTTTTGCTCGCGTCTGAAACGCGCATGAACATGAAAATGGGTGAGTCTCCACGGGCGTTTTGGATGCCGCTACAGTGGGTGACACGGCGTTTCTGTCGTCGACGGACCTGTCAAAAACGTGACGACATCATCGTGATCCATTCTGGCGTTCTCCCGCGACTGTCGCCTGGCTGCACGCCTGACCATTTCGGGTATCAAAATAAAACCATATTAGTGAAGTTAGTGTTTGTGCTCTGGTAGGTTGAAGAAAAGGACAGTCAACCGCTTGAACAAAGGCAGGAGCTGGAGCTTCCTGTAGAAGCTCTAGTAGATTGAACCTCCTGTGGAACTTCTTCCTTGAGGTCGGGAAGTGTAAACTAGAAGTTGGAGCTTTCTGTAGAAGCTCTTGCAGACTGAACCTCTTGTTGAACTTCTTTCTCGAGCTCGGGAAGTCCAAACTTGAAGTTCTCGAGTGCTAGCAGTAACCCTCGGTCGAGGAAACTCTGTCACCTACTCTGTTTGACTTGAGTGAGAACTCCTCAAACTGTGAGAAGAGCTCTTTTCCCAACGCCTCTCGAAATTTTTTTTCCTCTCTGGATGTGAGGAGTTTTTACCAAGAAAACTGGAGTTGAGGAAGAGAACCCTGGGTCAAGTTTGGAACCTCTTTTAAAGCACAAAATCAAGGAGATGTAGGGAGCAGCTACTACTTTCAGGAGAGGCAGCCAAAAGTGATTAGTTGCTATGAAAACCATTTTAAGTAATTGTTGAAGGTGTTAAAATATAAATAAAGAAACATGGAATTGCTGGTTTATAACTTTTTTTTGTGTGAGTGAATAAAAGTTTACAAATTAAAGAAAACACATTAAAAATTATATTCACTTTCATTGAAATTAAAATTACTCATATACTGAGAATTAATTAAGAGAAATTATGGTTGGTTTCAATCTTTATTTTACTAATTTGCACCCTCTCCTATCTTCTTGTGACTTACCGGCCATCCACATTATTATTCCCGCTTTTGAAGTTAGTGAGTCAATAAATTCTGCATAATTTCTATCAACAGTATAAATAAAGTATTAAGTTAAAAATATGATATTTTGTCTTCTTTGAGTCTAAAACAAGTTAAATCTTGCTTCCACATGTAAAAAAGTTATATTTTAATAGTAAACAAGTGTTTGATTCTAGTTAAATTAATCGAGACAATAAAGTTCAATTTACAAAAAGTTACTGTAGTTAATGTTATTATTAGGTGTTACGTGTTAATATTATTAATAGAATTACTAAAATCATGTTTCAACTAGTTTTGTCTCTTATTCGGTTTTGCCCGAAGAAATTAGTGATACACAGTATTGACTGGGCACCTTGAAGCCATAAATTGGTAAAAAAAAACGTAAGTATGGATTTAAAGCTATCAAATCATTAAAAATATGTATTTTGGGTTTAAAAGTTCAAAATATATTCACTATATTCCATACGATGGTAGACCCTTGGTAATCATCCTTTTGACACCTTGGAGGGTTTTGGGGGAAGGGGGAATGGGGGGGTTACACTGGCGCCCTCTGGCCATGGCCGTCCACCGCCCTAAGAGGGGCGCCAGCACGGGCCTGTGGGAAATGCGTGTAGCGATAGTCATAGCAAAAATCACGGCCATCTGTAGTAAACTCTTTACTAGAAATGACATTGCACCAATACAATATAAACTTACAACCAATAATAAGTTATTTTGTTATTTTACTTAGATAATTGGCTCTAATGCAACAAATTTTGTAAATTTAAAGCCAAACTAAGGTAAGATCTTAAAATATACTGTTTTAGAGGTTAAAAACCGAAATAATTTGTCTTTTACCCGACCGATTTTAAAATCGATATTTTTAGTAAGAAAAATGGATCTCAGAAAAATATCGTGTTGAAAAAATCGATTTTTCCGAAAAATCGATTTTATTTTACCATTACTAGCTTGACCACCCTATTTGATAGTAATCTGAAGGTAGCCGGTTCGATCCTGAGAAAAGTTAGTGCTTTTTGATGGTTCGATACTGGACCCAGCTGCTTTTGGTCATTGGGCTATTAATTAATGATCCTGACAAATAAAAACAGCTGATATTTGTCAGTAACAAAGCTACACCTCATCTGATCCATCACAATCATCACACTCACCCCTTCAGTCATACTCACCTTAAAATACGCCAAAGTGCGTCGGTGTTTCAAATAAAAAATATCTAAAAAAAGATACGAAACAACAACGCCATATTTACTCAATGCTCTAACAACGCCATCTTTACTCGATAAACGATTACATACATTCCAATTCCAATTGGGTACATACATAACCAACCAACCGGGCCAACCAAGAACCTACGGAAGCCCTGAAGGGCCAAAGAGTAAGCGGTCATTTTTTACACCGCCGTGTTTCAAACACGGCGAGCCGTGTTAGAAAGGCGGCGAGCCGTGTTAGAAAGGCGGCGAGCCGTGTCAGAAAGGCGGCGAGCCGTGTTTGAAAGGCGGCGAGCCGTGTTAGAAAGGCGGCGAGCCGTGTTAGAAAGTCGGCGATCGCCGTGTTAGAAAGTCGGCGAGCCGTGTTTGAAAGTCGGCGAGAAGTATATGAAATTCGGCGAGCATTTCGATAAATTAACTAAGACTAATAATTAAAAGCTTTTTTATTGACTCTTAAACGGATTTTCATCCTCTTATAAAATTGAAAATAACCAAAACAATCAAATCTCTGGAGCAAAAATAGTCTGTGCATTTGTTATGATGACCATAACCAAACATTTTTCTTTGTTTTTGGGACCTCTGATTTCATAGAAATCTGGCATGAAAGTTGTAATATTTTTTAATTAGTTTGCAAATGAGATTATATCTAGTCATATACCTAATCTAATATCAGATATCTAATTATTACTCTTAATTACTTTATCAAAATACTCGCCGAATTTCAAATACATCTCGCCGACTTTACAACACGGCTCGCCGCCTTTCAAACACGGCTCGCCGCCTTCCAAACACGGCTCGCCGCCTTACAAACACGGCTCGCCGCCTTTCAAACACGGCTCGCCGCCTTCCAAACACGGCTCGCCGTGTTTGAAACACGGCGGTGTAAAAAATGACCGCTTACTCTTTGGCCCTTCAGGGCTTCCGTAAGAACCAAACCAATGGGTAGTTTGTTAGTTTGTTGACTTGTTGTACAATTGATCAAATTAACTTAACCTTAACCTCTTTTACCAGTCTAGTTTAAGGACTACCACCAAGTTCCAGTTTAGTATTGCTCTCTTCCCCCCATTATATTTCTATCAATGGCATCACTAATTTTCAGAAATAATACTACGTTGAATAACATAAAGGTAAGATTAAATACTTAGAACAATATTTGACATATAGGTTAACTTATAATGATCTCCCTGTAGGTCTCGTTAGTTATGTTTTAAAATTTTTAAACATATCGGCAATTTTTTTTTATATTTTTCTTAGAGCTTGTTGGTCTAAAACATCATCAATAGAACTCCTACATCAGTTGTGAAACTTATCATTGGGATTAAACACAAGCCAAGGCCCTACCCTAGATGTAACCTTTTCAATGTGATCTTGTAGGAACATCGGAAGTGTGATGTTCTGTTTTTAGTAAACCTATTGCTTGTTTAATTTATATTGGAAAACAAATATTTTAAATCTCATCACATTATTGTAGCTGCTAGGCCTACCCATAATTTTTTTTTTCATTACCGTAACTGGTTTCTAATAGCAGCAATAGGCTATATAACTTATTGCCTTATTACTAGTTCTTCATCTAAGTTCCCATGGGGAATTGATGGCGTCATTTGATACAAACAAACAAAACATAAGACTAGCCTACATCTAGGCCTAACCCTGTTGTTTGGGTTGTTGATCTAGGCTTAAGTAAACCTGGCTTAACCTTTTAGTGCCGTGGGAAAAATAAAAATGCGAAACTTCGTTATCCGACTCCACCAACTCCACCGTTATTATGGATGTGAAAATTGCGATTATATCGTATCGCAATACGATTACAATTTTATCATCTGATTTAGTTTTCTTCTAATATAATTAAACATAACGTAACTTACCTTTTGACAATAAAACAAATATACTGCTAACAAGTAACTGAAAATAACAAAAACAAGTACAAATTTTAGCTAACGTAACCTGTAACATTATCAAAGAACAACACAAAATAAACTAACCAAGTTTATTGTGTAAGTGTAGTGAGAAGAAGCAAACTTCGTTGTAACTTACCTAAGATAGCGTCACACAAATTCTGCCAAATACAAATCAGAAAGTTAGTTTTTTGCCATTGTGATGAGCGAATATACGTTTTAGATGATTCCTTCCAAAAACACCATATATTTTGTTGTTATAAACATTGCTGTTTGGTTGTTTATTATTACAAACCCATAAAAAACTGTTATATTGTTAGGTTAGATTATTATTATGATACATTAATATCTGAACTCAAACAATTAAAACTATCAAATAACCACAATATCGCAATTTTCACATCAATATCAACAGCGTAGTCAGATAACGAAGTTTCGCCAATAAAAAAAATCACTCAATAGCAGCCAGTATGACCAAGATTATTTTTTAAAATAAAAATTTAAGAGTCTTGCAGCGAGATCCTGGCACTTTTCAACAAACCAGGGGATCCTCGACACTCAAGCTACAACAACGGCGAGTCTCGCTACGAGACCCGCGGCCCTGAAAGGTTAACAAAAGTGTCTTGAAAAGAACTCTTTTTCTAAGAACTTATGCCGTTTGTAGTTTCTTAACCGGGCCACCATATTATCGAATGAAAATATCAATTGATGCGATCGATATAGGGCCTATCTATCATATCAACTAGGCCTATTGATTCAATCTATAGTTACCTGAATAACAGAGTTCCTAAGTTAATTATTGTAACTAATCACCCCAATTTTTGTTTTAGTTTTTTATTCCCATCATTAAGTTTCAAAAACTTAGTAGCCTACTAGTAGGCCTTGAATTACCTTGAATTACCATCTTCTTTGTCGTTGACCTATCATTGGATAGGGATAGACTGCGTCATTTGGTTAAAAAAAAAAAAAAAAAAAACAACATACTATATACAAAAAACAAACATTTAAAACTATACATGGCGGCACGCTATTTACACCTTAACCTGGACCTAAGACGTTTAGGTTGTCCTCCAAGAATTCGTCAATAGAGTAGAATGGTTTCATCTTGAAGAACGCCCCTACTACATCTTGAAACTTCCGGTTTTCGAGAGCCTTTACAAGATATGGCAGTCGGTTAAAAAACCTAATGGCTACCAGAGGGTAGGAGTCTCGGTTTCTGCTTAATCTTGTGTGAGGTACATCAATTTTGTCACGACCCCTGGTGTTATGGGTGTGGATATCCGCCCTGGTTTCCCAGCTGTGTTCATGAAGTTTCACTTGCACCATACAGGCATAGATGTAGTTGCTGTAGGTGGTCATTATGCTTAGGCGCTCAAAGAGTGGCTTGCAGTGATCTCGGTGTCGACTGCTGGTGATTATCCTAATGGCCTTTTTTTGAAGTTTGAGGACTTCAACTGCTCCTGGAGCGTGTCCCCATAGATGGATGCCGTAGGAAATGTGGCAGTGAAACATAGCATGGTACACCAGGACGAGATATGATTCGGTGACACATTTCTTCAGTCTTCGCAGCAGAAATATTACTCTGGCAAGTCTGATGCAGACTTGGTTGACGTGTGCTCCAGTTGAGTTTTGAGTCCAGGTAAAAACCTAGAAGTTTTACACTGCCATCAACAATTTCTGGAGTGCGCACCAGAGTACATGTCAATCTGTTGGTCTTGGCCTCATTGAGCTGCAGTTTGTTTGCTTGGAACCAGACTTCAACCCCCTTAAGATTTGCCTCAGCTTCCAATTTCGCTAAGTCTGGTGACGATCCTCTTGCATATAAGGTGGTATCGTCAGCGAAGAGAACGATGTTACTTTCCCACCCAAGGTCGTTGATGGCAATCAGGAAGAGAAGCGGCCCAAGTACCGAGCCCTGAGGTACGCCGTGCTGCACGTGTAGGCTTGCAGATTTCGCCCCTTTAATGTCCACAACCTGCTTCCTATCCCCCAGATAGTCCTTAAGGGTTGAGAGGGTTTTCTCACTTACCCCGTAGGTCATAAGCTTGTCGAGAAGGATCTTGTGAGGGACACAGTCAAATGCACGGCTTAAGTCACACAATGTTAGGGCCACTGATTCCCTATTTTCAAATGCATTTGCAATTTTCTCGGAAATTTCCGATACCACTCCGGTTGTGGATCGTCCCTTCCGGAAGCCATGTTGGCTGTCACTAAACAGACCATTTCGCTCAAAATAGCTACAGATTTGTTCTTTTATTATGATTTCAAGGACCTTACCAAGCACGGGCACCAGGGAGATTGGCCTATAACTGCCTAGACTGGAAGGATCTCCCTTCTTATATATGGGGACTGTTCTGGAGATTTTCATTGAGGCCGGAAAAAACCCGCGACGAAGGCAATCGTTGATAGCGAATGTAAGAGGTGTCAGAATGAGGTCGATTACTTCCTTGAGGAGTTTTGATTGACCATCCATAGTAGTCACGGCTAACCGTACTCTTTAAGCCTCTAACCACATTGCTCACTTTTGTTTCGCTAACAAGAGTCCAGGATTTTATTGAGTTTGGAATCTGGTTTTCAGGTTTCCTTGCTCTCAGAAGGTCCAGTGGGTCAATAGGGGAATCAGGGATACCAGAGACAATGTTCTCAACAGAAGAAACGAAAAAGTTGTTAAAATCATCTGGACTGGCAGCACATTGTAGACCGGCTTTGGTGGGCTTGGCTGAATTTATTATGTCCCAAGCTGCTTTGCAACGGTTTGTTGAATTTTCAATGAATCTGACATTACCGGCTCTTTTTGCTTCCTCAACCTTCTTGTTGTACATCTTTTTAGCATGCAGATATCTCACCTGGTCCCCTCTATCCCGCAGCGCCAACATCAGCTCCCTGAGCCTATTCAGATCGGGTGTATACCAGTCAACTCTGGAGGGCCCTATGTTTTTCCTAGGCTTAGGCCTACGGGGCTTACCTTTTTTGTCCAAACGTCTCATACGGAGTGGGTAAATCTGGTCCAGGACACTTTGGATGCTGTTAAAAAACAAGTCAAACACGTTGCAATCATGAGGTCTACTTACCATTAGATCGTCCCAAGGTATATTTTTCAAGGCTTCTCTGAAGCGCTTAAGTCTATTTGGGTCACACAAACCAACACGAAAATCAAACGAAAAATCATTTTCCCACTCAAGAGGTAAAACTTTAAAATTACTCACCGCTGATGTAGTTACCTCCATAGTGACAGCGTCATGGTCCGAAATCATTGGGATGACAACACTGGTTACATATTTCTTTTGATCCATATTTGTTAGGATGTTGTCAATGCATGATTTTCCTCTTGTGGGAAGTGTGTTTGTAATAAAGAAACCACACTGACTGATCAGATTTCTGAAAGAACTTTCTTCACATGACGAAGTTATCACATTAATGTTAAAATCTCCACAAACCAGAACATTCATACACAACGAAGATAGATATAATAAACAACTTTCAAGTTTGCCACAAAACTCATTAAAATTTATTTTCACTGGAGATCTGTACAGTGATGCGACTATCATGTCACACTCCAAGAGATGAATTGCCACAATTTCACATGATTTTTCAACACAAAATTTGGTTAAATCAAGTGATTTATATTCAAGATCACTTCTAATATATAGCGCAGAGCCACCATTTTTAATGTCAGATCTATAAAAACTGGATGCAATGTTGAGGTTATGTATTCTTTGGTAGTAATCAATCTCGTCTATTTCAAGCCAGTGCTCTGATACACTTAAAATATCAATCGCTTCCTCTTCACAAAATATGCTTACTGAATCTATAACTTGACATAATTTATTTCAACAAAATCATAACAAAACACTACTTAGGGCCTACCAGTACTTATCATATAATGACAACTTAAATTTTAACAAAATGAGGCATCCGTCTAACAAGTATTCCTAACTATTTTTCGTATATTTGAAATAAATAGCCGTAATCAGTATAAATAATTTCAAAATAACATTGCCTAACTGAATACAAGTATACATCTTGTCTCTACTATATAATAAATACGGTAGTCTACTTTGTTTACTATAGGTATCAATTTATTCATCATATTAGAACATAGGTACAGTGAATAGCGTCAACAGATTATTAAAATAATAACAAAACAAACTAAAAACTAAATCAAACAAAATCATCTAACAAATAATACAATTCTTTAATCACATAGCATTAGCTACTTCTATACATATTCACATCGTTACATGTACTTGTTAATTCTTCAAATGAGTATAAAGGGTTATTAATCAAGAATTTTTTAAGTTTTTTTGTAAATTCTGAGGGGCTTTGGGTTCTTTTTATACAATTTGGAATAAGGTGATAAAATTTTAATCCTCTATAATCTGGTTTTTTCTTAAAAAATTCCAATCTGTGAGGTTTTAAAGTAAAAAAATTTCTTGTGTTGTATGGACGATTTCTGAATTTCATGGGGGGATGTTATTCTCATAAACATGTTTTACCGTGTAAAAAACGTGCTGAGAAAACACAGTTAAAATGCCCAATTCTGTAAATTTTGCTTTGACCGAGTCCCTATTTTTCAACTTCGAAATTATTCTAATCGCCTTTTTTGTTTTTTAAAATATTGTTCAAATTTTTTTTGGAAGTTGCCCCATAAATACCAATGTTGTAAGATATGTGAGAATCTATTAATGCAAAATATAATAACCTACTCTCAATGTTGTTAAACTATATTTTTTTGCCATTCTTCTAAGTGCATATATAATAATAATAATAATAATAATGATTTATTTGGCTGACAATTAAAAATTGCATTAGCCTATACAACATGATCTTATATAATATCTAAAAATAATTTTAAATTCATCATTTTGTTCCGTAAAATTCTTCCATGGAATAAATACACTTGTCAGTAATATAACTTCTTAATTTCTTCTTAAACGTCATTAGGTCTGTATTTATATTTTTAATTTCAATAGGTATATTATTGTAAATTTTTGCATAGTTATATATTATGTGATTTTCAAAAAATGATGTTCTATGGTAGATGGATGGAATTTGATTTGTTTTTCTCAAGTTCAATTTAGTCGGGTTGTTTTCTAAATTAGGAATTTTGTTGTTTTTCATCATGAATACTAATATGTCGTGTACATAATAGGAATAAAATGTCATTAATTTGTTTTGCCTGAAGATTTCTCTACAAGACTGGCCTCTTTTTAATTTAAAAATGGCTCTAATTGCTGATTTTTGCAAGAGAAAGACGTTTTTAACAGAACAGTTAGCCATTCCCCATATTGGCAGTCCATACCTCATTTGAGAAACAAAGTGAGAATGGTAGACTGAAAGAAGGATTTCTATAGTACAAAATTGGGACAGCCTTCTTATAATGAATACAGTTTTACAAAGCTTCTTGCACAACATTTCCACATGATTTTTAAAATTTAAATTTTCATCCAGTGTGATTCCAAGAAAGTTAATTGTCCCAGTTTTTTCTATCATTTGATTTTCAATAATTACATTCAATTTTTTATCTTGGGGAGTTATGCTAAAATCTATAAATTTTGTTTTTGTTGTGTTTATGGTCAGATAGTTATCTGAAAACCATTCTGTTAATTTATTCGATTCTTTAAAAGTTTCAATTTCTAAATCTTCTTGACTTTCATTTGATAAAGATAACGATGTGTCATCAGCAAAAAAAGTGATGTTTGATAATTTAGAATTTTGATTATAATTATTTATGTACAGTATAAACAGAATTGGGCCAAGAACTGAGCCTTGAGGTACTCCTGAATGAATTTTGAGTGGTTTTGATTTAACGTTTTTAATACAATTTTCTTGATTCTTGATGGGAATTTGAACAATTTGGGTTCTATCTGCCAAGTATGATTCAATCCAGCTTAAAGCAACTCCTCTTATGCCAATACTGAATAATTTTTTTAATAAAAGATCATGACGCACTGTATCAAACGCTTTTTTCAGATCAACAAACAATGTTACTGCATGTCTTTTTTTATCTAATGCCGAAGTTACAAAATCCACAAGATTAAAAATTGCATCTAATGTAGATAGATCTTTTCTAAATCCAAACTGGTTTGGAGCTAATATGTTGTTATGTTCTAAAAAAGACAATAATCTTGTGTAAAAAATCTTTTCAAAAATTTTGCTTATAGTTGATAAGATTGAAATGGGCCTATAATTATTGCAATCTAAAGGATCATTTCCTTTGAATATAGGAGTTACTAATGCATTTTTTAAAATCAATGGAAATTGGCCACTTGCGAGAGATATATTAATCAAATACGATAGAGGTGATATAATTTCATTACAACATCTCCTAATTAGTTTTGATGACATATTGTCAAATCCACAAGAATTTGAAGGTTTAAGACAACTTATTGTGTAAGAGACTTCTTCTTTTGTAGTTGGTCCTAAATAAAGAGATTTTCTAATACTTTTGGTTTCATGTACATTTTTTACCTCTTGGCGTTGGTCTATTGTAGATTTAACTATATTAATAAAGTGCTGATTAAAATGTTCCGCTATTTCAACTGGATCCTTAATAAAATCTCCTTTACTGTTTCTTAATTCGTAATTGTCTGACTTGAACTGTTTCTTTATGGTGTTTTCGTTAATTATTTCCCATATTTCTTTTGTTTTGTTTTTAGATGAACAAATTCTAAATTTAACGTGGTGTAATTTTTCTTTTCTTATTAATTTCTTATAATCTTTTTTCATTTTAAGATAGGTTTGTTTTAATTCGTCTGATTTAATCAAATCTTTTGTAGCTATGTATAACCTTTGAACTTCCTTGCGAATGTTTTGTGCTTCATCTGATAATTTTATTCTATTTTTTATATTGAAAGACTTAATTTTCTTTTTAATCAGTGGGAAATTTTTGTCAATACAATCCATGATTAAATTATTAAAGCGATTGTATTTTTCATCTAACGAAATGCCATTTAAATACACAGTATTCCAAGATTCTTGCTGTAAACACTTTTTAAATTCTAAAATTCTTTTTTCACTGAAATCTCGAATGTGTTTATAAGTTGAATTGTTTTTTGTTATCAGACAATTTTGTAACATTGCAACTTGTGCATGATGATCAGAAATGGCAGTTATTAACACGTCACTGGTAAAGTTTTCTTCTGGTATATTTGTAAATACATTATCGATTCTTGATTTTGATCCATTGTATTCTCTTGTAAACTTAAATATAGTGTCCCGTAGTCCAAAGCTTTTAATAATATATTTAAGCCTTTTTTTGTCTGGTTTATCTTTATAGAAATCAATGTTCAAATCACCCATTACTAAAACATTTAATTTCAAATCTACTATTTTTTCAAAACATTTTGTTATTAAACTAAAAAAACTGTTTAGATTTGAATTTGGTGGACGATAAATTCCAATTATAAGTGTATTTTTGGGTGATGTGTGTATTTTTATTGAAGCCAATTCACAGACAGACTCCACACAAAATTCAGATACATTAACTTCATCAAACTTAACAATTTCATTTACGAAAATTCCAACGCCCCCTTTCCTGATTTTATCTCTAGAATAATGAGAAGCACAATGGTAGCTATTGATACACAATGAATTTATTTGAAATTCTTTCAAGTTATGTTCAGACACTATAAGTACGTCTGGTTTTTCACATTCTAACATGACCTCCATTATGTTACATTTGCTGATTAGGCCATCAACATTCTGGTGAATAACCGTTATAGACTTTAAGGAGTTACTATTTATTTTAAAATTATGTTTTGGTATTTTTTTTATAACCTTTTCCCCCCTCTTTTTGGAATGACCTCTAAAAAATTATTCCGTCTTATTAAAACAGGGATATTACTGACTGGTGGTGACTTAATAGTATTTATCATTAATTCTTTAAGAATACATTTTCCTTGCTTATTGAGATGTAGTCCATGTCTTGTGTAATATATTCGTCTTAGGCGATATAGGTGAAGAAACGTTACATTACTATGATAAAAAGACAAATGTTGAAGACGATTATTGATCAATTTGATTTTCCTATTTAGGTCTATCCTATCATACCTGTATGGGATGGCAGTTAAAATCACATTTGTATTTGAAAGTGTCTCAAGTTTTTCTCTAATATTATCAATAAAATTATCAATATTCATGTTCTTTGAAATATCATTTGTTCCGCCTATTATAAAGACAGAGTCATTTTTATTCATACTGGTTAGGTCTGTTGTATCCCGACTGTTAAATATCTGATCAAATGTACCATTTGGTTTAAAAATTCCAAATACTTCGTATTCATTTTTTAGTTCTTCATACACCATGCTGATGAGATTTCTTCCATGACTGTCCGCTAAAATTGTTATTTTAGGTTTTCGCATAATATTAGGACTGTTTGGAGATTCTATCATAAAGTGACTAGTATCAATAGGATCCCTTGTAGCAATATTTTCATTTTTGGCAATATCTGTATTCTCGTTCTCAATATTTAGAGTTCTCTTCTTTTGAGGTATAAAACAAATCTCGTTACTTTGATTTTTTGTCTCCCTATGTCCATTTGATTTATTTTCTTGAACTAGATGCCCTTGACTTCTAACATATTTCCTGCTTTGGAAGGAGGAAGAGTTTTTAGTAAGTGAGTCCAAGGGGGAAGTGAACGAGGTTTGTGTAGAGTTTGGCAAATCTGACTCCGATTCAGCCTCATTCAATGTTGAATATCTATTACTACACTCTATGGTAACCAAGTTATTTATTTCAGTTAGTGTTTCATTCGTAGGTCTATCCATAAATGAAATTATTGTGTCCCTATTTATACTATAGCCATTTGTCATTATGTACGTTAAATAAGCACGCTTTTTTATGCAATCAATTGTACTCACATGCGGGACTTTAATATGTGACATTGTACATCCATTATTCAACTGTTGTATTACATAATCAGTTACTAGTAGGATCAATACTCCGCAATCATAAGAATTTGTTTGCAAAGGGCCATTTAATTGTTTTATACATGGATTTTCCGAATGTCCAAAATATTTAAATATTAACTTTGCTGTCATTTTTGCGGCCGAATAATTATATTTTCCTAAGGAATCATAGTGGTAAAAAATTTTCTCAGGTACATCAAACACCAGGAGGCTCCAGTGCGATCCTCCTTCTGCAGCAAAGTTCATGTTGTCATTGATTGGCATTATAAGGTGATCTTTAGTATTCAGTTTTAAAGGATCTAGCAACTCATTTAAACTGTTGGTATTTTTAATAGCATGTGTTAGCGTTGAGTCTAGTAGGTGTATTTTACTCTTCTCGTTGAGTACGATGTCCATTTGCAGGCCAAAATAAAAGGATATAATGTCATCGCTTATCCATGAAGTTTTGTTAATATCAAGAATATTTTTAATTTTATTGTATTCTTTTTCCATTTTATTTTTGTAGATCATCAGTTCTTCATTCTCTTTTTGCAGTTTGTAAAATTCTTCAGAAATGGTATCATTTTGTACCATTGAGTTTAAGCAATCTTCATTTTTTCCTTCTGAACCATTTGTTTGTTGTGAATCGCACTGAGATTGTTTCGAGCGCTTGGATTGGTTTAGTGATGAAATGCATTGATTGTTTTTTGCATTTTTAATGTTCATTAGGGATTGTTTTTGTGATCTTGTGACCATTTTTCTATTTGCATTCATTTTTCAATTTTACTCTGATAAGTAATTCTAATCTTCAGGTATTGATATTGGAATATTGAGGTTATGTAAACTTGTGCACTTATTTTTTTCAAAACCTTCGAAGAAATTACTGATATTATACAACACACATTAATTTTAAGATGATTTTCTTGAGTTCCATATAAAGATTTTCATAAGAATAAATATAATTTTCTAAAAATATCTAAAAATATCAAGATAGATTTTTGTGAGGTTTGTTGTTTGTAAGAACAGCTGAATATATTAAAATTGTAAGAATTTTAATATATTCCTGATGCTGTTTTATTTATTTATTTACTGGTACTGTGCATTACATTATTTTTACAATTTTTTGATCCAGAAATTAGGGCAGAAGCATTTCAGTTCAACCTGCTACAGAAGATCCCAGCTCAAGTTATTGAAAACAAAAGCTTATGTCAATGGAGAATGGATTTCAGCCAAAAGTGGAAAAACTTTTGAAGTAACAAACCCAGCAACCATGCAAGTGATCGGAAATGTCCCAGACATGGACGTTACAGACACCAAAGTGGCGATTGAAGCTGCTTCTGAGGCATTCAAAACGTGGGGGACAACCACTGCCAAGGTAATATACAATTAATTAATTTAATACAATTGTGTTGGTTTTTTTTTCATTTGATCATATAATGTTCTACCCAATCAAGAGCATCCAATCCTGGAGTCTTGAGTCCGGATCCTGCCTAGCCTGGTTTTGAGGCCATTTTTATCCTTGAATTATACTTTAAATTTTGGGATTTTCAGGATTAATAAAAATATGTATGTATAAATATTCATGTGGTTATATGTATGTAAATGTACACTACAGTGCACTCCCGATTCTTCGCGATTGAGGCTACCTCGGATAACGAAAACCTCGGATAATCCGAGGTTACTTTTATTTTAAGGTTAGGGTGTTATGGGACAATATCCGAGTAGCCTATCCTCATGTGAAATTCTCAAAAAATGCTGTAGGCCTACTATAACTTATACGTTGCATGAACAGGGTGTAAATTATATGTAAAATACAAAAGGGAGGCTATTTATTTTACACCTTTAATACCTTTAATACCTTCCTCTTCGTCTTTTACCCACAACTGTGGGATTGACAGCGTCATATTTACACATAAAAAACATATATTTACAAAAACAGAAAAAAATGACTTCCGGTCTGACTAAAAGGTCTGGCTCAGCTCAAATGGGTGGCAATAGCTCAGAGAAGTCATCCTGCAGAAACTCGGCCACCGAATAATAAGATTTACTCTTAATGAATATTGCTAACTTCCTCCTGAAAAGATTAGCATCCATCTGCTGAACACTGGGTGGCAGTCTATTGAAGAAACGGATGACAGAGGTGTTGTAAGCCACTTGGGTTCTGGTCAGGCGCACCCTTGGAATATCCAGCTGCTCACGCTGCCTAGTGTTGTAAGGGTGGATGTTTCCCCGGACAGTGAAGGTGTTTAGGTTTTCCTTGACGTGCATGAGGCATAGGAAGATGTAGTGACCAAAGACTAAAAATCCCCAATCTGGCAAACAGCGGTTTGCAGGAAGCAGGGGGGTGGCTTGCTGTGATTGTTCTTAAAGCCCGCTTTTGCAATTTCAGCATGTCAGGTACCCTAGTGGAGTGGCCCCATAGCAGCAGTCCGTAAGCACTCGGTCGTTCTTTTAAGGTCGGGTTTGCCGCATTGTTCTCCATTCCCAAAGATCTGTAATTAGATGCACCGGACATATTGACTTATACTTACATTTAAGGTTTTCTTTTGACTCTTGTGGAGCTCCTTGAAGGTTTGACGTCAATAATAGTTTTGGAATATAGACTTTAAGACCCTAAATCAATTTACATTGTTTTAGTTTTGTGACTTGAATACTTTTGATGATATTATATATATTCCATACTTAATCTACACCCGGTATAAAACATTTTTATATGACATTAAAAATAATTTATAGTCACAAAAAAATTGAAATGAATTCCCTCCCACTCTTTTTATTTTAAAAACTCTTGCTACGGTTCACACCAAAACGAACTAACGTCTAATGAAATACATTTCCTATAATCAAACTGAGAGGTTGCAGACTTTTTGTGCAATCCCACTTAACAATCTGGCACTCCAGTAGCTTGGTGCGCTAGTAACAATTCCCTAGCGCTCGTTGCGATCGTCGTCGGTGTTAACGTAACAGCCAATAATAACCCTGTAAGAATCCAGTTGATTCTATATCATCCGCTTGAGTCACTAATGTTTCAGAAGTATGGAAACACGCTGCTTTGAGAGTTTTAATGACTTAGGGAACACACTAATACAGTAGGTAGTTTCAAAATGAGTATCGTAACTGTATAACTTTGATTGTAGTATGTGTATACATCTATGACTGCGCGGTAAGGCCCGAGACATACTGAAAGTCCCCGAGGGTAGACGCAAATTTCCATTGTCACTTAATCGGTTGTTTACGTTCTGCGACGCCTAATTAGTTTGTCAACTAATGCTTTTGAAAAGTTTTTGTGAATAACTCTTTTTTAGCGAATTTCCCTATAGGGAATACGCTATTACGGTAGTAGCCATGGTAAGACCTAAGCCTGGGACCATGTTACTTTTTCATTTTGAGGTCCCCAGAGGCCAAAAATACCGTTCGTTCATTTTCATATATATATATGTATATCTAAATTATATACTCCCGAATGTGTAACTGATTGGGGTATCAGAAATTCGTCAAATGTCGGTAAGGTAGATTAAGGGGTAATGTAGTAGGGCCTACAGCCGTGGTAACGTAGATCATTTAACAGGTTTAGTTCTCGTACATATATTATTAAACAAATTGAAGTACATTGGAGTAATTTTACATTTCAACAATATAACTAGTGACCAATTAGTCGATTGCCACCTGGCTGAATAGGATTGCATGTATGGGAACATTTTCCATGTGCGCTTGATGTGTAAGCCTTGCTCAGGTATACGTGCTGATGTTAAGTCTTACAGCATTGCTTAGGGTGCGTACAAGCAGCTCGCACCTTTACATGGAATTGCATGAAGGAACTGACTATTCTCAATTTCCTTCCATTTGGCTAGCAATGCTGTGACTCTTTAAATTTTGAGATATGTATATACATCTCTAAATTTACTATTAATAATAGTAACTCACTTGTTTCTGTAGCCAATAACTCACTTCAAATTCTACACGTTCATTACGTACTAGGGCTAGCTTAGATAAAACCCCCTCAAACTTAGAGAAATAAAAATAATTTGTTTCGTTTCTTGTTTAAATCTCCCAAGGCAAACTTATCGGAAGAACATTAAGTTACTCCAATTTTGGTTATTTTGAAAAAAAAAATCGACATATTGCTGTATCTTCCTCCGCAAGCGCCAAGATATACTTTTGTGATGTCATGTAGCAGGCTATATTAAAAAAATTATCCTTACATAAATTTTTCAAATTCAACCCCCTTAAAAATATAGGTTGATGAACTTAGAGATAAAAATTAATTTGTATCGTTTCTTGTTTAGCTCTCTCAAGGCAAACTTATCAAAATTACATTAAATTACTAAAATTTTGTTATTAAAAAAAAATTGGCCATTGCTCCATCCTCCCTCCGTCAATCGCCAAGATATCCTTTTGAAATGTCATGTAGCAGTTATTTTTAAGAGTTAGCGACCACATAGTCCTACAAGAAATGTAAATTTATTTTAGTTTTTCTGCTCTAGTGGAAAAAAAGGTTGGGCCTATAAAATATTTGAGACGATCTTGGCCAACATATTTCATTTTCCTACAACTTTGTTTCAAATATACCAAAGCTGATACACAGATCTTGAAATAGAGAATTTTTTCCTACTTTCAAGTTTTTTTTTTAATTGTTTTTATAGATCAACTGAAAAACATTCCATTAACTTTAGTTGTACTGAACTTGTTTTGTACTGAACTTTTGTACTGTATGTAGCTGAATTTTGTTTCCCCATAAGCTTGAATTTTATTATTAACATAGGTTGACAGTGTTGTTAAGGGAAAATCACTATATTTAAAAGTTAACACCTTGAAAATTTAACTTAAAAATTTTAATCAATGCCAGCTAATATTATGTGTTTTTGCTCTTACCTGTTGAATATGAAGGGATTTCTCTGTTACATATACTGTTAGATTATGGATTGTTTGGGAATTAGTGACATAAATGTAACTTTTCACTTTTTGTCTAATGTAAAATCGTTATTTTAAGATCGATTTGCAACTTTTGTTATTACTGAATTTCATACAACTTGTTAGTAGAACTAACTACAGTTATATTGTAATTGATGTTCGAATTTTGCATTCACTGAAATTGTAAAATATGCCTGTAACTTCAACAGAATTTAAGGGAAGTGACTTGAATAATTAGATAATAAATAATTATTCCATAATTTACATTTTAATTTCCTAACATATGGTATTTTTGTGAATAATAGGGATATTGGGCAGGTTACAAACTGTTTTTTTCAGGTTTTCCGATTTTCGTTCCAGGGAAATTATTTTTTACTTCATTGATCTTCAAAATATTTTACCATTTTAATTCCACAATGTCATCTATTTAAGTTAATTTCTTTCATACTGTTTGCGCTAGGAGGGTGAGGCAAGGCATGGCGTCAAATCCCCCGACGATTCGTTTACTACAGTATAGTTTCTTTCAAAATCCTTAACAATTTTATTTAAAATATTGTGGGATGATCCTAAACGTTTGACACTTGGTAAAATACAAACTAATTTGGCGAACACAACGAGGGGGTATGGAAGCGAAGGCCTCAATTAGCCTGTTTAGTGCTTGAGATTTTTACAGTAATTTACGAATAGGGGCAACTAATTAGGGGAGTGGAGCCTCCATATAGCATAATACCTAGAATATTTGCATGTTTGATTATGATTTTACAACTATCTCAATTTTAAGAATTGCGGCCAACAAAGAAGTGGTTTTAAAAACTAGCCATAGGTGATTTTAAAGCTTTTCATTATTGTTGATAATGTGTAGTGTGTATTAGCCGGTTTTCTAAGTGTCTTGGCGGACCAGTTTTCGGTGGAATTAATCTGCTTTAACTCGACTTAATAGTAATTTGCGAATCTAGGACAACCCCTAAGGGGCATGAGGGCGGAGCCCCCATCGAGCCGTAGGCGAGTATATATCTATATATGTGTCCGTGGTACTGATAACTTTTGAAGGGGACCTCCGATTTTTATGAAATTTGGTATGAAGGTGTAAGACCAGGTCTATTTTCATGAGTTCGCAAACCAGCATGATCGGGTTATGGGAACGGGGTTTTATGGGGTTTCAAAGGGGTCAAAAATGGGTTTTTGGCATTTTTGGACCTTAGTTTTTAAAATTCAACAATTTTAACTGAAAACATTTAAAAGAGCTTAAAAAAAACAAACAATTTAGTGTTTTGAATTTTTAACATGGCTTAACAGGTTACGGAGAAAATCCAAAAATAGGTTTTCAATGTATTCTTATGGGGAATTAACAAAACCCTGTATCTGACTTATTAATTGGAATAACTTGATGAAATTTGGTATGTACATTAACTAGGTAGGGTTTAACTGATATTTGCTTACAACACCCATATGGCGCAATCCTTCATACTCATCCCCATGGGGTTTATGGGGAAAAATTAAAGGTGTTGAATATTGATACAATTTGATTTACCTTACCTAACTATTACAATTTCTAACAAAACTAACATTTTCTAACAACATCCCATGGCAGCAAACCTACATACTCATTCCTATGGTGTTTATGGGGAAAATTCAAAATCTCAAGTTCCTTTGGAAATTCGCTGAGTACGCAGGTCTGCTGCGACGGGGGGTATTTTTTTATTCATACCGTAGTTCATTCGTTGACAGTATGGGTGCAGACTATGTAAACAAGCTTAAGGCAGGGCAAAGGTCACCGATAGCGCTACAGGTTTGGGAAAATGGCTTTGGCGATGTAAAAAAGATGATAACGGCAACTGGTTCTACGAACTGTGCAGCGAAATCAAAGACGGCGGACACTCTTTCAGGCATTGCAGTATGTTGCCGACTAATAAAGATTTTAAAGATTTACATGTTGTGGTCAATGTTTGTAATTTTTTTCATATAACTCCTGAAAAAGTTGTTTCTGATTGGGATCTGATATGTCGTACCCTAGCACTGAAAGGGTTAAAGATTTTTGGCTAATCAATGATTTGTTTCATCACAGACGTTTTAACTCAATCCTAAATTACTTTTGATATTTTTGTCAGTGGAGGCACATCAAAACAGGTGTTGAATATAGCCCACAGCAGACTTTCTTTTTACTGCCCACCTTGGGACCAGACTGTGGCCTGATAACCAATTGGGCGGTTAAAGCGCCCACCTTGGAACACATTAAATTACAGTATTCATTGCCTAAATGGAGCAATGAAGTAAAAAATAGGCCTAATACTTAATAAAGTACAACAAATCTATGATGTGATGTGATTTGACTAATTTGATAGACATATACGTTAATTTTCCGTCACCCATTTTGAAAATCATCACAACTGGTTCCATAGCTATGCTATGTTATTAATTTAGCCAGTTAAAAAGATGTTGATAAACTGACACGCTAGACCGGGTAAAACGGTGGCCAATTAAGAGGGAATCTATTGTAATGCTTAAAAAATGCTCCAAGTTAAATCTGTATTTTTATGTTTTTGTTAGTCCATATGTCTCTAGTCTGTGGTTGCGGGGGCATAATTATTATAGTCACAAATATCAATTGTTACATTGCATTTTACATTTGGCAGGATTTTCATTAGACTTTGTCAACATTTTGAAAAGAGCAAAATGTATTTGAATTACTAATATAAAATTATTAAGAAGGAAAATTGTATATATACTATATATTTGTCAAATAAAACTCATATGCGTATCAGAGAACCTCCACATACAACCATAGGGTATACAGGGTGGAAATTTAATTAGATCACAATGGCAGGCGAAGCCGTAACAGATATCGTAAAATGGGGTGAATGGAAACACTTTTCTACCTTTTGACTCTACTTTATTTTCCAAGTTTATATTAACAAAGGTAGGTTATTTCTGGTCCTGGTCTCCTCTACATAAACCACTAATAAAATATTTTGTAAATAAAGCAATAAGGAAAAAATAAAACATGGCTGTTTCTATTCACCTTGCAGTGTGGGGTGAATAGAAAAATTTTTCTAGATAAATAAATTTTGTTTTTCCCCAGTTAACAGGGTTAATAGTTACATTAAATAGATGCTTATCATTCACATTCTTGTAAAACACCCCACTTAGGAAAAAATTCCTAACATTTTTAAATTATGCAAAACTTCACATAAATAATTGTAAATGTAAGTGCAATGCTTAAATAAGAATAAAAATAGGAGCATGGTTGAAATAAAAAGAAAATAATAATAACAGTGAAGTCAGACCAATAAAAAAAAGTGTTGATATTAACAATGGTTTTGCAAAATCATGACTTAGGACTTCGTAAACTTTTAAAATAATTTGTTTATTTTTAATTTTTAGGCCTCCTTATACAATAAGTATAGGGTCTTGTATGAAGAAAAACACTTAGGGAAATGAACAAATATTTTTGTTAAAAATGTACAGCAAAATCTCGTCTTAAGTAATTGAAACCTTAAATGCAATGTTTAAATGAGAATAATACTAGGGACAAAGCTTATATCATCAAGGTACAGTCAAGTTAGGTGGATCTTCCTAAAAATAAACTAGCCCTTCAAAAAGTGTCCATCGCTAACAAATAAAGTGTTTCTGTTGGCCTAAATAAGTCATAATTTTGCAAAATTGTGACTTACAAAAAAAAGGTAAAAATATGTCATTTATAATTAGGCTAAACTAGTTCAGTATAAAAATATAAGATAAAAATAGTTTGTAAGATAGTTCATATATAAAAATGGTTATCACATGAATATATCTAATACCAGGTCATACTTATTAATAAAGTTTTGGAGAGAATGTTTTTTAACAAAAATTTTTTCACACATACGTTAAATAATCATAAAACAACCAGAAACAGTGATACCAACAATCCAAAACAAGTTTCCCAGGTAGACATTTAATGTTGTAGTGGGAGAAAAATAACTCCCTAATATATCATCATAAACCGAGCATAGAATATTTTCATTATTCAATGAAGGTTTGTTTCTATTCACCCAGAAGTTTCTACTCACCCCATTTCACGGTGACAGCTAGGTAATTTGCAAAAACAAAATTAATATAAAAAAGTAAAAATTTTATTAGGGGGTTGGGGCAACAGGTTGTAAGAGTCAACCAGCCACCGTCCAATATCTACTCATCACAAAACGCACAACACGCACAATACGATCATCAACCCGGGCCTACTCTCAAGGAGCAATAAATAAACAAAATAATTCTATTACAAGATCAGGGTACAGTATTATAAAAAGAGCCTTTTTCTTTCTCTTTTTCCTAATATAATATTTACTCATGTTATTAAAAATTTAAATTTTATTTATAAAAATATATTTTTTTGCCAACATATTAATTCAAAATATATGTTTTGGCCGTTTGACGAACCCCCCTCCCCCCCCCCCCAATCGGCTGACGCTCTAGGCCATGGCCTAGTGGATGATCCGGGCATGGTTAGATGGACACTGCTTGTGATGTGCTATTTCCCTCACCGAATCACCCTCATATTTTTTAATCAAACTGTATGGTTTCAGACGTTTGCGTTCAAGATGTTCAATGTTCGATGGATTTACACACTATCTTGTTTTAATGAGATAAAAAATACTTACAAGCTACCTATCAAATTCAACTTTGAGTCGTGTAAATATCTAATAATAAGCCTACTAATTAAAGGAAAACCTTTAACTTATCATTTTTCAAGTATTATTAATCGAATGTAAAGTAATCCCTGATGTTTATCTCTGAGTGGATACAGTTAATTTCATTCTATTATCTGGTTAATACTACTGGTCCCACATAATCTTTTCAACCTGTAAATAATCACGGATATTTATTAGTCATACATAGAAAAAAATAAAACACCTTTTAGTACAGTAAATCTAATAAAGAAAAATTGATCACATTTTTAATTTGAAAATTTCTGCTGAGAAACTTGGATAATGTGAATGTTTATAAATCAAAATATTCTTTAACAAAGATCTTCCCCTGGTTCTTAGGAATAAAAAATGTAGAAAATGTGAATAATTTGAAATAAGCCTATGCTATAGGGCCTACAGCTTTCCTGTAAATTAGCCCACTTCACCAATCTTCAAAATACGGTAAATTAAGTCAAAGTAAGCACAACAAAATGAAATATTGAAATATATCCTAATATACATATTAAACAGATAGCCACCATTTTGTTTTTCCACTTAATAACTGTTATTATAAAGAAATATTATTTTAGGAAATTAATATGTGGCTTGGACCCTGATAATACCAATGCTTACAGGCCTATCCACAAAAAAATGTTTTTATCTGATGTGTATTTTAAAATGGTGGCCATTTAAAATTTTTAAACTCAAATATATTAAAACAGTTAAATTTTGTCAGAATTTTACAAGAGCCACAAAAGTTGATAAATTTAATTTATCTAACCAATGATACCATGTTTGTAAGGGTCTAACAACAAATGACAAAGTTATTATGATTTTTCTGAAGAAAAACATTGATTTTGCATTATAAGTAATACAAATTCTAAATAACTTTGTTATTTGTTATATTTATGCTTACAAACTTGGTATAATTGGTTAGACAATTAAATTTTTCAACTTTTTTGCTTCTGGTAAAATGTTGATAAAATTAATTTAAATTTTGATAAGAAATATTAAAAGCAATTCACTGAAATCTGATTTGCTACGGTAACGTATGATTGACCTCTTGTAACATAAAAGTTATTTTTTGAACGGCATTGGCTAGCATGGCAGAAGTTTATAAATTCCTGGATAATGCTCGGTTAATCAGACGGGCGGTTGATCCAAGGTCGGTTAAGAGAGCTTCTACTATAATGATGCATAATATGTGTACTACATAATAGACTATAATCCTGAATTTAATTCTTAAACAATGTTAAATTTTGCCAGCAGTGTAAATTTATCAACTTTACAAATATGTTAAAAGTCCTTAAAATTTTACATGAAATAAATTCTTACTTAAAATTATTTTTCAACCATAAACAACAATACATTGTACACTTGTATGCAAATTAAGACGTTTCACGCTCACTTGGCATTTTAATGTTTTTATATTGCATCGGAACCTGGATAACTCCAAATCATCTAATTCTAAATTAATTTCTTTAATCAGACTCTTTATTTCAGTCCTTACACATTTATACATTAATTAGTGTTAAATTTTGGATAATTAGAAATTTTCAATTTTTTCCTTGAGTTTCAAACTATTCAAGTTCCACTATATGGAAAAAGTATGAAAAACAATTAAAACTTTTATCTATTTTAAATGTAAAAATTAACCTAATTAAGTTGTTTAAAGCAATCCGTTTTGAATTAACTGTTTAAGTATGCCACATAAAGTGTAGTTCTAAATTAAAAATGAAGTTGTAATATGCTGCCTAAAAAAATGGAGAGGTGAGAATTCATTTGCCTTTTTACATTGTTGCATTGTTGAGGAGTTGATGGTTCTTGGATCTACAACTATTCTTGCAGATACTGACTCCTAATGTGAGTTTACGGTTCTAGGAGAGATCTGCGCTGCTGCGCAAGTGGTATGACGCAATGGTCGCGCACGCACAAGACCTGGCTGCATTGGTCACCGCCGAGGCGGGGAAACCACTGCCAGAAGCTCTGGGAGAAATCACCTACGGTAACTCCTTTGTTGAATGGTTCTCAGAAGAAGCAAGACGTGTTCACGTAAGTTTTTAGACTGAATCAACAGAATTGTAATTGTTAAATTCTTGTTGTTGGATCAATAAAAGGCTTAATATCCAACCCGGTTTATTATTTGCCCGGCCGTGATACCCAGGAGATTAAGAGAATTTTTAACTCAACTCCCCTCCCGACTTGCAAGCCAGTGGAAAACAGTGAGTCACCCACTGACAATGTCACTCTTGTATATGAAAGTTTCTAGTTGAATACTTAAGTTTATTGAACTTCTTTACTTCTTGGTGCGTGCTTCCAGCTTCAGGTGATGCTGACCGCACGGTGTCTCTCATATACATGGCTTGCTAGTTTCCAACAGTTGGGCTCAGTTAGGATTCTTTTGAGAGAGCAGTTTATTGAATCCTACATAAAATTATAAGGAAAATGAGTGTACACAAGAAAAAAATTTTTAAAAATTATGTAAAACACACTTAAAAGACCGAGTTACTTTTTTAATTGTAGTTTTTAAGCATTTTAGTCTTTATACCCACATTGTTTAGTTTTTTTTAAAGATTTATAAACTTCATAATTTAACTTTAATTTTTTGAATTTAATAATATTTGCAACACAGTGAGAAATTGGCATTGGCAGTAGGTGATTCATTGTTTGTCGCCGGCTTGTTCGTCATGCGGGTCGTGAGGGTGAATTGAGTCCTGAGTAGTCTCGTAATCCGCAAGGTATCACGGCCGAGCAGAAAACTATAAGTCAAAACGTTTTGCAGTACAATAGACCTCAATAGTTTGACTCTTGATAGTTCGACACTCCTTATAGTCAACACGGTCTTCGACAATTTAATATGTCAGTAACGACTGATAGTGTCTATGTTGAAGACTGACAAAGGTGGAAATATAAACAAAGTAGCAAGTGATTTGAATGTTGGTTATGTTTAAGTTCAGTAAAGTTTTAGAAAACAGACTTCATTCTATGATAATTCTAAAATTATTAATAATATGGTACTACTAAAAAAAAAATTAATGATAAAAATCATTTTAAAGGTGTGAGGTAAATTAATTAAGTAAAATATAATAAAAGTGATTTCATTAAAGATTATTTTCTCCTAATTATGATTTTTACACTCCCTACGTTAAATTTTCCATATACTCCCTATTGATCGACATTTCGATAGTGACACTTTCTAAGTCCACAAAGTGTCAAACTATAGAGGTTCTACTGTTTTTGATAAATATCCAAATAAAACGTGCGATTTTTATTACAGTCAATGAAACTAATAGGGCCTAATTCAAAATAAATAGCCTAAGATATGGCAAACACATTAACATTAGGTTGGTTGATTTTTTAAAGACGAATGCTGAAGTAGTTTTTATCAAGCAAATATTAAACTATTTTTAAAGGTTTTGATTCTTTTAAGGATTTATGTATGGTACAGGCAGAGTTGAATGGTTGAACCATTTTTCCTAGGACAGGGTAAACTTCATGATTTCTAAATTGAGGAACCATGTATGCAGATTATTTTCACTACAAAATGTTGTATAAATTTTTAAGAATATGTATATTGGTGGCAGTATACATTTTCAAATCTTGATAGGTACATATACCTCAATAACATGAACTGGTTTATCTTGTTAATTGTTGTACTTTTTGACTGTTTTCATATAAGTTACAGTTTCTAGAGTTGTTTTGCACAATAGATGAGAGAAACTTGGTGACTGTTGCAGGGTGATGTGATACAGAGCCCCCAGAAGAGCAAGGAGATGATGATGATCAAGCAGCCGATTGGAGTTGCCGCGCTCATTACTCCAGTAAGCACAAACACGACAATAAAATAGCACACAACAGCCCTAGTGGGAGACGAAGTCAAAGGTGGTACGGTTAATGTCAAAGTCTCAAAATTTGACTTGTTTTTTTTTAAGATATTCTTCCCCAGAATGAAAATATTCTTAGGAGAAAATGCTCTATTTCATCTTGTTGTTAAGACCCTCAAGGGCTTTTAGAGTGGATTTATGTTATATGTTAAAGTATGTATTTTAATGCCATAACTGTTGGATTCTCATTTAGGTAAGAAGTCCATGGTCTGGTTTCATTGAGAGCAGTCCAGAAACTAGGATCTTTGCAGAACACGTACGTTGGCCTTATTCAGATTGATGAGCAAGGTGATGAACAATATTAATCCTGGCTCTCACCTTTGCTGTTTTTATTTATTTTTTTAATATACTGACTAAAGGGTACTGTAGGGTAGGAATCACCAAAATTCCTTTGGGAAATCATTGAGTACGCATGTCTGATGAGACAGGAGTGTTGTTTATTCACTCTGGAATAATACTAGATTGGCAACACTGTAATCAACTTGTTTGTGCAGTGGAATTTCCCGCAAGCCATGATCACACGCAAGGCCGGCGCAGCCTTGGCGGCCGGCTGCACTTGCGTCATCAAGCCAGCCGAGGATACGCCCTTCACGGCTCTGGCCCTAGCCGATTTGGCGCACCAAGTCGGTGGGTAAATCCAAACACTAACAAAGATTAACATATGTGAGGTAAACAGCAAATAAAAATATCATGTCAGCAAAGTGAATGTTTCAGTACAACCAATTTAAATCATTTGGGTCAAAAATATTGATTTTGGGTTGTTTACATAAATAAATAAATCTTTATTTTCTGTACAGTTTACATTGATACACAGGTGCAATACCAAAGATAAACTAGCTAACAGCAAAACCAGGCTGACCTCTGAAACAAAATATAAAAACGTCATTCCAGAAAAATAAGACGTCTAAGACACAATGTCTGTTTAGGGGTTCCGTTACAAAATTAATCATACTTTCTTAGACATAAAAATATTAACTATTTAAATTCTGTGATTAAAGCAATACAAAACAATATAAATAAAACCCAGTGCTCTTAAAAAGAAGAAAAATAGTGAATTTATAATATTAACTATATCTAAATATATCTAACAATAAAATACCAGAATAATAAAAAACGTTCCTGACAAAATATAATAATTATTATTTCAATAATAATCGTATGGCTTTTAGTGGAGGAAGATCAGTAATTAACTGATAGTTCTCCTCGCCTGAAATGCCTGCACTTTTTTGTTTTCCATGCAGGTGGACCAACGGCTTAACCTGACTTCTGAACCACGGGAGCGGCAGAACTCTTTTTGTCCCTGAGCCGGGATTTGAAGCCGGGCCCGCTGGGTGATAACCCAGAGCTCTACCACTGAGCTACGGCCGCTGCCGTATTATTTCAATTAAAAACACTAAGACAGCAAATCGTGAAACTAAACTCCATAATCTATTCTGATCGACATTAAACAATAAACCATACTTTTTCGCAAGAAGGATGTTGGAATCTTTTAATGGACGTTGTATGTGACTTACCTGAGCATACCAACTAAACCCATACTTTTCCATGCTTTGATGCCCCCGCAACAGTTATCATATTACAGTAAACTTCCTCTAATCCGGCACGTCCGGGACTTGACATGTGCCGGATTACAGGATGAATATCAGGAAAAATGTAAATTAAACAAAAATGACTAAAAAACACCTATTTTAATATTAAACCAGCTTTTAAAGAATAAAACAATTGTATAACGGACTCGAAAAATACGAGGTACAATAATTGGGAACGAGGCCACCTCGGATACGGGAAAAACTCGGATACAGTAATATGGAGGTTATATAGCAAAACTAATCAAATCAATAAGTTTAGTGGATATTTTGTTGACTTTTGTTGTTATTTAATCAAGTTTTTGAAATTTACAAACAGCGTCATATTAAAGAGACGTA
Organism: Neoaliturus tenellus; assembly: GCA_030545055.2. Lineage (NCBI taxonomy): Eukaryota > Metazoa > Arthropoda > Insecta > Hemiptera > Cicadellidae > Neoaliturus > Neoaliturus tenellus. Next base: position 36,579,872 of record CM061535.1, read on the forward strand.
CGCTGGCAGACTGAACACGAAGACGAATAATGTAAACAAAGCTACAGTGACGCCAGGCCTATCCCAAAATTACACGATGTTACGCGATATCGGCTGAAGACGACTCGCCTCCCCTCCACGCATTCCAATACTCCCAATGTTATTGGGAGACAGTCACGGAGCTTCAATGTATTGAAGCTCCATGTTAAGTGTTGTCCTCGGGGCAGTTAGCGCTTTAAGCGGATGGAACCTACATGACTGAAGTCCCCGCCCGGCCGTTCTCAACATGGGTGGGAACTTTAAATGTTCCTCCAGTGAGCGGCAACCAATATTTTGGCAGTTATCATTTGATTGGGATTTAATTTGACAATTTTGATTCTTATCAGCGTTGTATAGTCAATGGCATTGTCAGCTGTGTTCGTGTTAAGCTGATGGCTGCAATCACCTGTGATTGTGTTAACTCTGATGCCAACCAACGCGAGCGCTAGTAACCACAGAAATGCTCCGAGCCACTGTTCCTTGCGTAACTGGAGTCCCTGGGCGGTTTAGGTGGACAACCTAAGTGACGGAGTGTCATGACTCTCCCAGTAACTTATATTAGACTGTGGAATAGGCTTTGTACGATACAGTGTTGTTTCGCGGCAACTTTCGATCCCAAACAAACTCAAACGCTCAATTGTTATTGTTGTTCTGTCAATATAATTGTTCTTAAAGTCGTGCCGGATTATTGAGCTTGCTGGATCATAGGATGCTGGATTAGAGGAAGTTTACTGTACTTCAGGGGAGCCCTTTCTTTGAAATTACCGGGGTTGGGCCATTCCAATTCCAATTCTAATTCAAAGAAGACATGTCTATTTCATACTCTTCTTCCTTTTAGTCTTTGCTTTTTCGGTGGTTACCTCTCAGCTTGTTTATCCTTTTCTAAGGCAAGCCTAAAACGTGGAACCAGCAACATGGTTGACAGCTGCAGCTACCTTATCCAACTTCAGTTTACTGCAGAGGAAGTAGTGAACCAGTTTGACACAAGTTTTATGATCATGTCCTGCCTCCCCAAATTTATAGCAAATAGAGAGAATTTTTTGTGGAATGTAGATTTTATTCATTGACTACACCCATAGACTGTGCACCCAACAGTTTCAGCAGCTGCTATCAGGGGTCTCATTGGTCAATCATCCAAAGTTGATCGAATTTGAACCTCTATAGCTTAATATGGATTTGAAATATAAACGAAAAAAAAAATAATTAGCAAATAAGATAGCCCAAGTCTTTATCTTTTATTTAAAACCTCTCTCATTTCTATCTTACTTTAGATAAAGGCGCTAAACGGGAACGGCCGTAGCATTGCATGACGTTCTGAGAGGAGCTCTTTCACCCCTTCCTAATTCCATTAATTTATTTCAAATATAATTTTGTTATTTCTACAACCTTTTCTGATGAACCTATATTGTGCTTCTTGCATAAACATGTAACTGTTTTAAACCTATCCATTTGTGTGTCCAACTCTGTACACTATTCAAGGTTTACATGTTGCGAGATACTGAATTGAATTTCTATATCAAGTCAAACTTCATCTTTGAATTATGAGTGTGGGGTTGGAGAAGGGCTGTTTGGTTGCTACAAGTATTCACTTGTATATTCAACTGTTACAGGCATTCCGAAAGGTGTGATAAACGTGGTGACAAGTGATCGAGGCAATGCAGCTGCCATTGGCAATGAACTTTGCACCAGTCCCCATGTTGCTGGCCTCTCCTTTACTGGTAACTTACTCTATGGCATAAGAGCCTTTTCATTTTATGACTGCTTTCAACATATTTTAACATTTATAACATTCAATATTTATTGTTACAAGTTCCATTTTTATAGTAAATATAATGATTAATGTCACTCATCTTCAATTAGTTTAATCAAATCAAGTTCTATTTATTCGTAAAATAATCATTTCAATACATTTAATAATGTTTTGACAATAAATAAGGGCCTTAATAACAATCACGTTTTTATAATGCTGTTGGAATTGATAGTGAGGTAAATAATTTTTAGCCTAAACATAATTTGTGTTACATTTCTTAGTTATAAAAATTCGTCAAAGAAATAAAGTGATAGGGTGACCAAGAAATACTTTATTGGAACATCAAAATTATTTCAATTTAATTTTTTTTATATACTATTTGGTAAACTGAAGAAAAAATTACCACCAATAAAATTAATTTTCATCTCAAAACTCTTAAATTTGTGTTGTTCAACTCACCCGTTATTTTTTAAAGCTATAATCATTAAAGGTGTGAAGGTTTGTATAATTTATGTTACATGTAATATTGTTTGGAAAATGTGTTGGTCCAAACAGTCCTACCTAATCTCGATAATTATGGCTCTTCGAATGCTAGTTTTCAATGTTAAACATAATATGTGCTTTTTTGTTGATGAAGAATCAAGTAAAAGTTTTTTGAGGTTCTGCCATAGATGCTTGCAAAGAGTCTTTCAGATATATATTAAATCAAATATATAATTTTTAAGTCTCAACCTAGTTTTGCCTTGACTTTTATCACGGATCTAGTCATTTTATGTGCAGGACTTCATTATATTCAATTTTAAATTTCAATCCAATAAGTTTGTATTGCTTCTCTCGATTTGCGTTTGAACCATCGAGGTAAACCTCCGTTTGTAGATTAAATTTAATCTTTTTTTGAAAGCCAATGCTAATTAAGTTGTCTTCCAGGTTCAACGGAGGTGGGCAAGCTCTTGTACAAGCAGTGTGCCACGGGAGTGAAGAGAGTGGGGTTGGAGTTGGGCGGCAATGCTCCCTTCATCGTGTTCAACTCTGCGGATCTGGACAAGGCCGTCGAAGGAGCGATGGCCTCGAAATTCAGAAACTGTGGACAGGTACTATGAAGTGCAATGCAATGTTTGCTATGTGTTTTGCTTTGAAGAATCAAAAAGCTACAAAACATTACTGCCATTCATTGTCGGCCTACTACAAGGACCTTTAGAGGACTTGGTACAGATATTACGCTTAACTGAGTTGTTGCAACTTTGATTTTTTAGAGCAAATTACACTGATAAAAAGTTCAGGAACAGTGAGGCCAGGCAGTTATTTTAACACAACTGCCACCATTTTTCCTGTTGGTGTGTTTCCCTACTAGCTGACTCGACAATCACATCTGTAATTAAAATACGGTAAAAAACTTTTTTGAGTTTGCGAATTGTAAAGTCCTTTTTCTCTAACTGTTTTGTTAATTAACATTGTGTTGAAATTGTCAAAACCAAAACCAAGAACCAAAATACAATTTACTATCAAATTGCAAAGCACATAGAAAATATAACAATTTATCTTTTAATAAAAAAAATAAAAAAATTGCTTTCTCCAGCCTAATTGCCTGGTCAAATGTCTATCTGTAGTAGGCCTTGTAAAAAGTCCCCATTCATAGTGGACCTTGTAAAAAGTCCCCATCCATAGTAAAGCTTGTAAAAAGTAACCATCCGTAGTGGATCTTGTAAAAAGTGCCCATCCGTAGGACCTCGTAAAAGTGACAGATTTTTATTCATAATATTGCCTCCTGGATTTATTTATTTACTTATTATCAGATTGTCATAACATCATAAAGACAGGACGTTGGGAAAATATTCTTATAACTAAGCATATTAGAAAAAGAAACTATAAAACTTGCAATTCATCCAAATAAAAAAGCAAAGTAATTATAAATAAATAACTGCCCCCTTCCACATTAACAATTAAATATTCATTGAAGTGAGAGTTCTTTGTTAATAGCAATTTTTTAATTCTTTCTGAATTACATGGGTGACATAATATCTTTAAGCTCTTTTGGCAATTTATTAAACATTTTTGGACCTATATACTGGGGAGGGGTTTGTCTTATAAACCTAGTCGATAACTTACTGGCCTAATAGTATCTTTACTTTTAATGTAATATACATGTTTCGTTTTACTTTCCATGGACACGATCAAGTGTCTCTTGAACCAAAATTCTATTTCCAATTGGTCATAAAGAGTTAAAATTTGAAAGTCTTTAAAAAACTTTCTGTATGAAGTTCTTGTAGTTATAGCAACTACTCAAATGGCTTTTTTCTGAATTTTGAAAATTTTTTTATAATGACTCGAGCTGTCTTATACAAGAATACAATATGAAAGTAAAGATGAAAAGTAGGATTGATAAACAGTTAACTGAGTTTTTTAATCCGTCACTTGAGCCATTATCCGAAGAGAAAATACAGCTAAAAACAGTTTTTACTTATTTTGTCAATTTGAGGAAGCCAGTTAAGATTTTGGCCTACAAGAATACCCAAAAAATTAACTGTCTCCTCAAACATCAACCTGGAGCTTGAAAGAGTTATTGGTTGGGGTCTATATTTATAATTTGTCTTAAAATGTATAAAATGGGTCTTGTTTCTGTTCATTGAAAGTCCATTTACCCTAAACCAGTCACATAGAGGTGACACCTCTCTATCAATTGTGTGCTGTAAAGATACCACATTGAGCTCCTTACACAGCAAAACAGTATCATCAGAAAACTGAAATATTTCCATACTTGTGGCACCAGTAGATCATTCACAAAAATTGAGAATGTGATTGAGTTGAGTTTCAGATGTACAAATATAAGGTTACATACCTTGGGCCATTGTCAATTCGTATTCAGTCCTAGATGACTAGTTTCAGGGTATCTGCTTTATTTTTATATCTTGTGTGTCAATAAAATGAGTGTTCAACTCATTTTTAATGACATGACCTCCTATTCTTTGTCAGTGACCTCACACGCTACCTTAACACTCATGTTAACATGTTAACACTCAGTTCAACACTAATGTATGCAGACGATACAGTGCTTTTACTGAAAAACAGCTCACCTGCTTACATGGAGGTTGAGTCAATACATTGTTGTCAATATGGCACTACAATACTGTGAGAAAAATTACCTAATATTAAGTGAAAAAAGAGTTAGCAGCTATTAACTACGACTATTATAATAGCTATTAACACAAAAGCCGACAAAGGACAGAGGTAAAGTAACCTGTTTTCAATTTATCTTATCAGCATTGGAGGCTATTTAACATGAATAAGGTAGCAGCTAGTTATTGGAAAAGCAAAACAAGAAATATGCATCCTACCAGACCTGGAACAGGCTGAAAGTTAAGTATCTTGGGGTCACAATTGACAGCATTTATAACCATGGACCTACCATATAAACAACCTATGCAGCAAATTAGCTCCGTCCTATATGTATTGAAGAGACTCATTCACGTTTGCAATCAGGACATGGCGAGGGCTGCTTAATATGCCATTTTTGAGTCACACCTCGGGTTTGGGCTTGTATTATCAGGAGGAACCTCCAAGGCAAACTTCCAGAGAGTCCTTGTGCTCCAGAAAAGAGCCGTCCGCATCCTCACTGGATAAGGATCTAGAGACTCCAGCAGAAAAAGGCTAGAGCCTTCAAGGAACAGAAAATCCTCACTGCAATAGATCTCTACATACTAGAAACATCACTCTTTACTCTGCAACAAAACCCAACAAGAGGAAATTAAACTCGCAATCACAATTACAACACAAGAGCAGAAAATAACTTTTCTTTGCCAATACATCAACTGGCAATGTTTGAAAAGCAACCCACATGTGCTCTAACCTCTGAAACATCCTACCTGAGGAAGTGAAGAAAGGAAATTTTTCAAAAACAATCTTACGCTAGCTCCTCGACCGTACCTAGAATTCAAGAATTGTAGTGGAAGAATTCAAGAACTGGAGGAGGGATCCAAAACCATGGTTGCCTCATAGACTCAATATCACAGACACAAGACTTACAATATTATAACACAATCAATCACTATTTTTTACTTTTAATCTGTTCTTGATTCTGATTCATGCTAGATTTGAAAATGAAGCAGATGCTCCAATGCTAGTCTTCTAGGACTAAATACGATTTTACGACAGTCCTAGGTTTTGGAACCATACTTTAATCATTTTAATTTTTTAGTATGGTTGACCAATGTTATAGCAGAGTACTTTACTGTCCCTGTGTTTATAACAATGCAGAAGCATAGTAGTAAATGGTATTATTCAGTTAAGATACAAATAAATCAAATTCAATTGTTGAGAAATAAAGTGTTGGAAATGAAGTGTAAGTTTAATCATTTTAACTTTATATACATTGAATATATCTAATGCCTAACTTCATTCCACTAATTGAGTGTCTTTGTTTCAGACGTGTGTCAGTGCCAATAGGTTTATTATTCAAGACAAAGTGTTTGATACCTTTGTTCAAAAATTGAAGGATAAAATGGCTACACTTAAATTAGGCGATGGTACAAAGCCAGAGGTGAACCAGGGCCCTCTCATTAATAAGAAACAAGTAGAAAAGGTAAGAGCTGTGCTTAAACTTTTTAATATATTGTGTTAAGTGTGGCTTTTTCTTCTCACATTAGGATCAATGAAAAATCTATACATCTTGGGTGAGACCCGTCAAGCAACCTAAGTGTGGCTGCGTTTTGGATTGGTGACTGCCTATAACCTATAAATTTTCGACATGTTACTAACAGTGACTTACCTAATTTAAGTTGGTTGAAGATAAAGTGTGTATGCATCGATTGTATTCAGCCTTTAAGCCGCTTGTGAGATATTTAGAACACTCACATCTCTCTCGTGGCTTAAAGGCGTTCATAATACAATCTTGTTTGTCTTCTAAACAGAAATCATGATTTCTACACATAAAAAATAAATCACACATACAAACAGAGTCATGTACATTACTTTCACAACTGTTGCTAGGGATCGGCCGATTAAAGAATTCTATGATTCTAATTCTGATTTTGATACTGAAACTTTACTCATGATTCTCAGTTGATGAATCCATTAGGTTTAGGGGAATTGAATTGTTAAATTGTTTGGGTTACTAACAGAAAAATTATATAAAAAAGTTTTTATTTTAACTTGCACACAGTTTTCAATGAGTTTATCATATATCTGTAATTGGTATTCTAATATTGTGAAAACTATTCAAGTTTACTATAAATGTAAAATATATAATTGCACGTACTTATACTAAATTGGAAAAGGAAACTTTGAAATGAATCCTTCAATTGGATTTTGGGTTTTTTTAAGAGTCCACTGTCAAATTACAGAAGCTTTTCGATAGTCCGCCATCCTTTGGTCTCTCACATCTAATAATCTAACAAAACTCTGCTAGCAATATCTCTTACCGGATGCGGGAGAGAGAGAGAGAGAGAGAGTGATCTTCAAGAAAGTGGCTGTAGTACCTACAGTAGAACCTCCCATATCAGAATGGCCAAAAAGTCGGATATCGGTAGTAGCAAATGAAATGCATTTATAAGGTAGAAAAACAGCCTTAAACAGCTATATACAGTGTTGTAATACAACTTTATTGTACTTATAACACATTAATTGAAACATCAAAATGTATATAATAACTGAAAAATTATATAATTATATTTATATTATTATATTTATGTCTCTACAAATAACGAATTGTTTCATTCACTAGGCTCAGCAACGAGAGCGAGGAAATCACAGATAGCCGGTGTGACACTAGGTCCGATATCGGGAGGAGTTGGTTATTGGGAGGGCGTTTAAGGGAGGTTCTACCGTATGCCCAAACTGTGTCTCAATAAATTTAATAAATAAAAGTACATAATAAAAATGCTTTTGTTTTTAACATTTTAACCCACTTAAATAGTTCTTACCTCGTTTTATTATTTCCTTAAAAGTTATTACCATTTCTTAAATGATATTTCCCGTAACCCATAATCTCTTATAATTCTCAGGGTCCTGGTCCATATGTATCGGATTATAAAGAGAGAACTATATTTTTACACTTCTTGTCCTTATGAAAAAGGATTACAGCTTTTACTTTTACATAGACCCTAAATATTCAATGTTTATGCTTATCTGTTCCTATTTTTAAACTGAATATATTGCACTTTTCAGAAATTAGTAATTCAATTATTTTTACAGGTCGAAAGCATTGTCAAAGATGCAGTGGACAAGGGAGCAAAAGTAATTTACGGCGGCAAGCCTGCAACCAATGTGGGTCCTCAGTTTTTTGAACCAACTCTTTTGACAGACATCAAACCGAACATGGATTGCTACACGGAGGAAATTTTTGGACCGGTTGCTGTTTGTATAAAGTAAGTCAAGTAAGATTGTAAACTATTAGTTTGCCATAGAGATGTGTGAGCAACAGTTTTTCTAATGGAAAGATTTTTTAATTTTATTTCTTTTAAAGATTTGTGTGTTTTGGTTAGGTAAAATTCATGTTATGTAATTATTATGCTACTCTCACCTATTGTTCATCCAAAGGACTTTCCAATAATAAGGACATTAAAAAGACAGACGCACACAAACTAAAAGTGTTCTGGAATGTCCTCCTACGTTTTGCGGAACCTAGCAAAAACATTTTGATATGTTATTTTACAAATTAAAAAAATTTGCTATTTTAACAAAAATTAAATGTGAGTCTAAGATATGTAATTTTTAAGGATTCTTTTTGGGGTGGTATATTATCACAATTTAATCATGTGGTTAATTGTTGGTTAGAGTTTGTTTTTTATCTAAAGTTTTTAATAAAAAGTTAATTTATTACACTCAAGGCTTGCCAAAAAATACAAGAAGCGGTGAAATAAAGAAGGAAAATTGAGCCTAAGTTAAGGGCGGCTACGAGGAAGTATTCATTGGCCACACTATCGATAAGCAATCATGTAAGTGGGAAATGTAAAGGCCTACATGGGGCCCAGCGGACATTGACCCAGGTCGAAGAACGCATATTCGCTACCCACGAAAAGGTTGATAAATCGGACTTTCCTTTCCCTTCATTTGAACTTTGGTTATTTGTAAAGCTATATTTTTATAAGGACGTAGAAACATCACAATTTTTGGAAATAAATTGCCTGGAAAGGAATGGGTCGATAGTTTTTGGGGAGGAACAATAAGCTACGTACGAGACTCAGAAAGAGTCAGAGAGTTACTGTAAAACAAGTGAAGGTAAGTAAACTTACAGTACAGTATTTTAGATATTTTACTTATATAGCCTGCAAACTAACATACTTATTGTGTGATTATTTAAATAAACATTTCATAATACCATAACTTAAACTTTTTGTAAATAAAACCTATACTTAATAAACCTAAACTAAAATCCTGAAAATCCTCTAGATTTTTACTATAGAATTCAAATCTTTGCAAATTGTTTTTTCTCTCGCATGTTGATTGTGCCAGTGTGTCAGCATAGCTCAGCAACCTTAGAGTCCCCTGAATAACTCTCCAAGAGAAAACCTTCTCAACCCTAGGTCCAAAAAATGTATTTTTAAAAGGAGTGAAAATACTCTGATCGGCTTTTTGGAATGTACCTCTAGAGTGATAACCCCTTAAATGTTGCCATATATAAGGCTGAAGGATTATGGGATACTGTGGTTGTGGTCAAAGATCATATAAGACCAATAGATGGAGCATGCCTATTTGACTAGCATTACAACAAGTGAAGCACGGTCGTCGGTCGGCCATCTTGTCGTAGTCAACAGACACAAAATTCGCTGAGATTGGTGCAAAAAACTCAATGTTTTGCTTACAAATAACTTGACATTTAGCCAATTTAGAATAAAAGTTAAGTTTTGAAACTTTGTACAAGAAGCAGCAAAAAAAATCTATTTTTTTTCGTGCAAAGCTCACCGACAGGACGTCTGAAAAAGGTGGGGGCTTATTTGAACCCAAATATTATGCCATTTTAGTGGTCACGGAGTAGTAATCGCTTGAACAATGCTAGTTCGTTATCAAGACATATTTCAATAGTGGTAATTCAATCATTGCTACTCAGTGGCAGTTTCATGCATTCTTTCAATTAGGTCAACATTTAGAAGTTCCGTATCCTAGCACAATTACGCAGTGGGTTACTAATAGAGGTGTGCGGATAGTGAAATTTTTTTTCGGATCGGATTCGGTTCGGATAGTTAAGATTCGGATCGGTTCGGATCGGATAGTAACAGGATCGGATCGGATAGTTTTCGGATTCGGATTTTTGCGCAGTAAACCGAAAGACAAACAGTTAACCGATTTGAAGCCACAATTTTTAGGTTAGATCTAGGCCTTGATTATAAAAACTGTTTAGGAATATCAAAATCAATTAATTTAATAAAAATTCAAAAGCTTTAAAACAAAGTCAATTTATAATTTGTCATGATCACTGTAAACATTAATTGGCCCTAGGCCTAAATGAACATGTCAACATTATTTTGAACTAGCCCTAACCTAAGCTCTAATTAGAGTTGCTATAGGCCTAGGCCAAAACTACTCACCAGGCAAACATCCCAGTGTACAATATGACAAAGTAGGACTTTTAGCAAAATATAATTTTATTTGAAACCAAAATGATGGTAGGAAAACATAACCTAGCTTCATCTTGCATACAGAGCATTCTGTCAAACAGTCAATGTCAGTTATGGCAAAAGACTTCCACACGACACTCATTTTCTATTCTTTTTCCTTTCCAGGTAGACATCAATAATTAAGAGACAATAAAAATGTTTAAATCAGTTTAAAACACGATCAGAGGTATAAAGACATAACCTTTCAACATCAAAGAGCAAACAATTACAGACGACAACAGACCGTACGGTTGAATCGCGATCCGATCCAATGCCTTCACAAGTTCATAGTCAAACGCGATCGTAATCTTCATTAGATTAAATCTTATATTGAGTCACGAAACTACGAATGATGAATTGTCCCCCGACAACTAGCGCTCAAAACACCACGACACTAGCGATTCAGGCGGGTGGAATAAAAACTAGAGCTTTTCGTGTTGCCGTGATTGGCCGAGACTTGAATCTTTACTGCTAGCGCTCCAAGCGAGAGGGTTCAGAATTGACACTTTGTCAATTGTACCGTTGAATGTTAAACACTTAACCTTGGTCGCTTGGTGTCTTGATTATTTCCCGTTATTCTATTATCGACTTCTGACTTATTGGTCTGCTTCAGTACTTTGGACGTCATTTTAGACGTTCCGTCGCATAGTCACCATTTTATGCAGAATGGCCATCGCCCAAAACAATATTTGTGCATTGATCTTGTGTTTAACACCAGATATACAGTCTATCCGTAAAATTCGGATATCCGACCCGAATATACGGATATCAATAAAATCTTCGGATCGGATTCGGATATCCGATCCGATCCGAAACCGAACCGAATTTTCGGATATCCGCACACCTCTAGTTACTAACTTTAGATCAACTTGTTTTAAGTTGAAAATGAAGCCAACAGGCAGTTCAAGGTCAATGCGGACGCCAGAGAACATGGATAGAGTCCATGCTGCTGTGTTGAACACAGTCCTCGTTGGCCCGCCAGAAAACAAGCTAGTGCTTTGCTTGTATCTACACCAGAGGAATTTTGTTAAGAAAACTGTACAATGTACAATAAATGTTTTTAAGCGAGAGCATTCCAAACCCATCACATTGTTGTGGACACCCCGGGAATCACACCTCATGGGGGGACATGACCTCTTGAACATGTCTGTCCCTTTGGTTTGACAATTATTGTGGTTCAATCTTAAGTTCGATCCATACCAATTAATTGGCTATTGTTCAGTAATTAAAGCCCACTGACCATGCAATGAGAAAAATGTTTGATGAACAAATTATTGATTTACATGCTGATAATGAAATTTTAATGTTTACTGAAGAGGCGTATGTTTACAAAATACGCCCCGATAATGAGCGCGCGTTACTGAACATGCCAAATGTATACATGTAGGTTAGGTGACCACTACTCCATGACTACTGAAATGGCATAAAATTTGCTTTCCAATACTTACAAATACTTCCAAACACTGTCCAGATACTTCCATTATAAAGCATGTTCGAATGCCTAGTTGGATCTTTTAGATCAAAATAGCCTTAGAGTACATTACAATTTTGAATGAATGAATGAAAAATGTGCTTTATTCTACAAATAAAACAATACAACTGTAAGAGAAATACATAAGATCATTGGTATGAAATTGTTTACAAAACAATACTATCCAAGTTTGTCTCTTCATAAGTTTAGCATTGCACATTACAGCAATGATCATGAAGATCGTCTGCTGGGATGACAGCACTGAGACTAATTCAATATCCTATATTAAACACTTTTCACACATAATATGTTTATTTTTAATTAAATTAAATAAATTTAAAAAAAATAGATGAAAATGAAAATGCTACAAGACAAACTCTAGGTCAGACCATTTCTTCTATGAAAATTGATTTGTTGAAAGCGACAACCAAGTTGGTTACATTTGAAAACAGACTAGAATATTAACAAATAAATATTGATTATATAAAATAATAATAAATATTATGTTTAGAATTAGTGATGGGCCGATTCCGATTCTCGATTCCACGATACCCTCGATACTGCGGTATCGAGGGTATCGTCGATACTCGATTCTTGGGGTCTTTGTATTCGATACCGATTCTGACCTAAAATGAACAAAATCGTATGGTTTTGTGATATTTCCCCATATAATGTTGAAAGAGAAAGATTATAGCCTTTTAAAACCAATTATAATCATCAAGAAAATAAAGCCGACCTTCGTTGTCTCAAAACTTCCACGAGTAGATGACGCAAATCACGCAATACGCCGAGAAGTTATTCGGAAGACAGTCATGACACTTGTCCTCCAAAACCATCAGCCATACCATTAACCGGCCTAACGGTGGCTTGGAGCGCTAGTAAGACTTCAATAGCGCGCGTTACGGTTGGCATCCGAGTTAACTTTACAGCCAATCGCGTCACTGTTGGAATCCAGTTGTTTATATTCCAACCGCTTGAGTCGCTAATGTATCAGATTTATTTTGGAAACCCATGGGCTGGCTTGTATCATACGATATTTTTTGCCTTGCCCAATGTACTGACGTAGTTAATATTGTTTTTTATCGTGTTACATAATTTAATTTCAGACAGTATTTACTAACTCATTATTGTGCGATTCTATTCAATAACGTATTTCATAAAAGATGCATCTTCCAAAATATTACCATATAAATTTATTTGACGGCACAATAATTTCACTGCGGTTACGATAATCTTGTAGCTTGGTAACAGTGTAACTTATTCTCTCGTTTAGTTTCTTTGCGCAAAATAATCGCGACCGCGACTTTCTGTTAGTTTTGTTTTGAGTTTAGAGTTGCTGAAGTTGAAAGCATATTTTCTTCGTTGTAAACTCTGAACTTACCCGACTATGGATAGACAGAATATTTGCCGTTGAACGATCTGAAAACGGAAATTCAGGCCTAGGCCTACTTATTAAACTAATAGCCTAGGGAGTTGACAAATTTTAGCCATGTCTTAATGTTTCATCATAGTTAGCCTATCTTTATCAAGTTATTTTTTTTATTTCATATTGTTACACATTTCATTTTTCACTTATTTTTTTGTTATTTTAAGATAAATTAAATCAACTGTTTTTCATGATCTCTTGGTTTTTTAACCATAGGCCTAATATTGTTGTTTTTCCAATACTTTTCTTACCAATTTTGTTGTATTTTTTTGTGTTTTACCAAGGCCAATTCATATTTGTTTTTTAATCTAAAAAAATAAAGACCTATTTTGATACGGTGATTATTTTGAAGCATGTGATGTATCCCCCCCTCCTATATACTAAGGTATAATTGGAATCGGTATCGAATGCAGAATCGAGAATCGAGATCCAAATTTTAGAATCGGAATCGGAATCGGAATCGAGAAATTTTGGTATCGGCCCATCACTATTTAGAATACAATGGCAATGAAAAAAGGAACAAAAATATACAAAAAACATACTGTACTTGTTAAGCTAGTTTGTATAAAGAAACATGGTTCGATGCTCTTATGAAATATTGATTATATAAATAATGATAAATTGTATTGTGTTTAGAATACAATGGCAATGAAAAAAGGAAGAAAAACATGCAAAAACAAACTTGTTAAGCTATTTTGTATACAGAACCACGTTTCACAGTTGGATTTAAACACTTTTAGTGTATAATATTCTGATCCCGACGACTTTTTCCCTAGATAACTATTTAAAGTTCCTCTTAGACACAAAATTAAGATCGAGATGCAGTTATAAAACAGTTAAAAACTTTTAAATAAGCGGGGCTAACGATCCAGCCATGTAAACAACATGCAGTCAGTGCTGCCAACAGACACAAAATTCGCTGAGATTGGTGCAAAAAACTCAATGTTTTGCTTACAAATAACTTGACATTTAGCCAATTTAGAATAAAAGTTAAGTTTTAAAACTTTGTACAAGGTGCAGCAAAAAAAAAATCTATTTTCTTTCGCGCACCGCTCACCGACAGGACGTCTGAAAAAGGTGGGGGCTTATTTGAACCCAAATATTATGCCATTTTAGTGGTCACGGAGTAGTAATCGCTTGAACAATGCTAGTTCGTTATCAAGACGTATTTCAATAGTGGTAATTCAATCATTGCTACTCAGTGGCAGTTTCATGCATTCTTTCAATTAGGTCAACATTTAGAAGTTCCGTATCCTAGCACAATTACGCAGTGGGTTACTAACTTTAGATCAACTTCTTTTAAGTTGAAAATGAAGCCAACAGGCAGTCCAAGGTCAATGCGGACGCCAGAGAACATGGATAGAGTCCATGCTGCTGTGTTGAACACAGTCCTCGTTGGCCCGCCAGAAAACAAGCTAGTGCTTTGCTTGTGTCTACACCAGAGGAATTTTGTTAAGAAAACTGTACAATGTACAATAAATGTTTTTAAGCGAGAGCATTCCAAACCCATCACATTGTTGTGGACGGACACCCCGGAAATCACACCTCATGGGGGGGACATGACCTCTTGAACATGTCTGTCCCTTTGGTTTGACAATTATTGTGGTTCAATCTTAAGTTCGATCCGTACCAATTAATTGGCTATTGTTCAGTAATTAAAGCCCACTGACCATGCAATGAGAAAAATGTTTGATGAACAAATTATTGATTTACATGCTGATAATGAAATTTTAATGTTTACTGAAGAGGCGTATGTTTACAAAATACGCCCCGATAATGAGCGCGCGTTACTGAACATGCCAAATGTATACATGTAGGTTAGGTGACCACTACTCCATGACTACTGAAATGGCATAAAATTTGCCAATACTTACAAATACTTCCAAATACTGTCCAGATACTTCCATTATAAAGCATGTTCGAATGCCTAGTTGGATCTTTTAGATCAAAATAGCCTTAGAGTACATTACAATTTTGTTACCATTAAATTACTAGCAAAGTTTTTAACGGTTGGACTAAGTATAAGATTATACAAACATAAAAGGAATGCGATGAATTATAATGAAACTTTTTTTAATACTGAACTTTCCTAATGAACAATGAAAATCCTGTAACACAAGCTGGCACATTTTACTGCCTGTAAAAATCATTGTTTTTCAAAGATGATGCCTTTTTTGTGAAAGGTATTACTTATTACACTTTTTGCTATATTTTTATTGAAATAACTTTAATTATAAAAACAATATTAAATCGCCTTTTACACGATTTCGTACCGTATTTCCACATAAAAACCATAAATAATAACAATAATAATATTTAACCCTGGGTAGATTTAAGAGGCTTTAAATGTTGTGGCTGCCGCTTATTCTTGTTTGTTACAGTTAAGATGTTGTCCGAATTATTTAAAATCTAGGATAAAATTTATCAGTGAAGTGAGACAGATTGTATATGAAGTCCGTTCTGAATTAATAGTAAAAATAAACCATCTAACATAGTTTTTGTGCTCGCCACTATGGTGAGTCACGGCCGACAGCCGCCATGTTGTCGTAGGCCAGTGAAATATTTATGCTTCAGCTCGCGCCTGACGTGCTCCATCTATTGGTCTTTTGTGATCGGTGTAGGGGTGGCCCTGATGGCATGCTCTACAACCGCTAAAAAATCTTATAGATTTTCAAAGCAACATTTACTTATTGGTTTTTTGCACCATCAGTCATGGTCCAAAACAATAAATGGTGTTAAAGTAGTAATCAAGGACAATTTGTCAACACATTTTTTTTCTGGAGGTTGTCAAACTGTGTGAAGTTATATATTTGAGTGGAAGTTCAATGCAGACAAACAACTTTAAAGCCCCTGAAAAAACAATTTTCATTCTTGACCAAATAAGTAGTATAATAAAATATCAACAAATGGATCCAAGAACCTTGAATCAGTGTTCAAGGCATTTGGCATCAGCTTACTTATACCAGAGATGGTCTTGTAGAAAATCCCAACAAATGTTGAGGAGTCCCTGACAAAAAAAGACAAAAAATCTTGTCTGCGATAGTGTTATCAACTTACTCTACAATTTACCTGATGCTTCTTGAAACCCTTGGAGAAAGAATTTGAATATCCTGCTGGAAAGAGTGCTTTTCAGATGGATACTATTTGAAGGAAAGACTTCAATCAATAAAGATGTTTATTGTGAAACGCTCAAGAAACTGCGCCGCGCAATACAGAACAAGCACCGAGGAATGCTGACAAAAGGCGTGGTTTTCATTCACGATAATGCTCGACCACACACTGCCAATGTGACAAAATCACTCCTTCAGGGCTTTGGCTGGGACATGTTTGACCATCCGCAGTACAGCCCCGACCTCGCTCCTAGCGACTTTCATTTGTTTCTCCATCTGAAGTATTTCCTTGGCGGTCAGCGGTTAAACAGCGACGAAGAGCTGAAAGAACGTGTTACATCATGGTTGACTACACAGGCGGCAAAATTCTACGAAGAGGGTATACAAAAACTTGTGCCACGCTATGACAAATGCCTGGAAAATCACGGGAATTATGTCGAAAAATAATTTAAGAGTTGTAGATTTGAATGCAATAAATTTTTTTGCTGTATCTGTACTTGTTCTTTTTTTATTTAAAAACGGAACTTACTTTCCGAATATACCTCGTAGATGCAAAGGAGAGTATCTAATTTGTTTGAGAAAATCTGATAAGTACGTGAATGTTGGCTTTGTGCGTTGAATGCATGTTTTGTCGAGACCAAGTCGTTACTGGTGGATAAGGAAACCCCGGAAAAACCGCTGAGCACGGCTGCGTCTAATGGGCAGTTTATGCAAGCCTCCAGAAGGACGGGATATTGAAGGAAGGAAAACTAGGAAGAGATGTGCCGTCCACTCATTTGGACAACTTCCGTGCTCCTTTGACAGCTTATTTTCAGGCTCAAACAAGTTCAGCCCTCTAAATGGCCAACCAATATTGTTCCATCGTTCCATCATCTAAACAATAATCATCCTAAATTAATGTCCATTCATGTTCCTCAGCCAGGGGTTGTCATGCCCACTGCATGACATCAACCCCCCACTGTCTAGAACATGATCAGATGGATCATGGGAAATTATTCGTAGTGGACAGCCAAAACACTTACCACATGTTATGACAACTTCGGTTGCTTTACTCTATGTCAACTTCACAACTAGTATAAACTATCTTTAAAAATTGTCCTGTAATGACTACACAGGGACCATTTGTTGCTCCTCGTAGTTTTCCTGCAACAACAATCATAACTAGGGATGGTCGAGATTGGATTTTTAGTTCGAGACGAGAATTTTTAATTCTCATAAAATTTCGAGACGAGATCGAGACGAGATTTTCTTTCTCGTACATTACGAGAAATGTGCTTTCTTCGGGATTTTAATCTGATTTTGTAACATAGTTAAATCCTAATTTATGTGAAGGAACAAATATTACTTTGTAAATTGCTGATTATGTTAATAAACTTAAGTTAAAAAAGTCACTTTCTTAACAAAAGGTCTAGGCCTATAAAGGAATGTACCCAATAAAAAGATTGAGAAGATATGACCATAAACCCTACCAACCCATACATTTAATAAAACATAAAAAGAAAATTCTGTGTTACAGTTACTTTGTTCACTTTTCACTTTCATGTTCCACACTTTTCACTATTAACTTACTTTAAAATGTTTCCAAATAAGAGCTTTTCCTCACTCACAGTTTTTGTAATAGGCATAGGCCTACTAACTTTGAGTCACAAGCCTAGAGGCCAACAAGAAATCAAAATTTTCAACTCTCTCTTCTTCTTTGACTTTGTCCATAAGAAAATCTTCATTTTGTTTGCTATTCATTGTCATTTCTCCAAACTATTCAAGTCCCGTACACAGGTACACATAACTTTCACTGTTTTGGAAAGCACGTAATTCCCTCGATTTGATTTTCGTCTGCTAGTGGTAAGGTTTTTATTTTGCTCCTAACTGAATAAAGGCAGGCATTAGTATAGCCATGAAGCCTGTATGGTTCTAGTAAGACCATTGATTTCCTATGTATTCAACACAATCTATTTATCGCTGTTCAACAATTATTGTTAATAGGCCTATTCAGTTTTTTTTAGTATCCAAACCTTGAAATAAAATCAACCATCATCCAATTTTAAGCATTTTGGCTTAAAATAGCTGAACTCTGCAAAGAGTGTGAAAGGAAATTAAATTGTATTACGTGGGATATTTGAGGTTAGCCATTATTAAATCTGATTGGCCATCTTGTCATTCATCTGATTGTCACTACTATTCTTACTGCTAATGTCAAAACAGCTCTTAAATTTGTCAAAAATCATTTGAATCAGTTTTAAATAATTGTCTTGAAGCAATTAAATGTCAAATTATGATTTTTTATTGTTAAAAAAGTTTTCTTAATGTTCCAAAGATTTATCAAACAAATGAATTGTTTTATAAATCAGTAAGTATAGCTATGTTGACTAACTACCACTAACAGTCCGTGCAGATGCAGTCTCCACCTCCACTGTCTCCAGTCCATTCCAAGTCTTGGAAGTCCAACCGTAGTTTAACAGTTTATGATGGCCAATTAAGTTTGTAGTTGTGAGGAGGATAGGAAAAATAAAACACTTCACAATGATTCAAAATAATTTATTTTCCAGTATTAAATTGCTAGTAAAGTAGGCCTAGTAATTCGTAGATTATTTATACCCGTTTTTATCGTTATTCACAAATTATTTCTCGTCTCGAAAAAATCTTGATCAAAATAAAATCTCATCTCGGTGAACGAGATTAAAAATTTCTCGAAAATTTCTCGTAATTTCGAGACCCGTCCATCCCTAATCATAACTTTTCTACAAGCACAACATAGGTCAATAAAATTATTATTTATGAAAATTCATAGTTTTATTATTGACAAAATAACCTCACAAACTTTAAAAACAAAGATTAAGAATTAAATTTGGCAAAATTATAGTTTTGAGCCCATTAGACCAAAATATTCTACATCAACTGATTTGTTGTTAAAGTGTTGGTCATTATGGGATGGTTAAGTTTTTTAACTTGATAAATTTTTTGTATGATTTCTAGTAGGGTATATTTACTGTTAATTGTTATTATTTATTGTTGTTTTTTGTTATTATTAACTATTATAATCACTTTTCTTAGTTACTATCAAACATTTTCTCAAAAGCTTTGTTAAATTGGTTGTAATTATGGTGTATTTAACAGCTTTTGTATAATTCTGTACTGCTAAGTTTTCTGAAAGTTTTTGTAATTTTGTGAATAACAATAGAATACTTGTCTCTGTGGTATTTCCAGACTTTGACTATGGACTCTTATATTTATAAAACATTATTCTTCTTCACTGATACAATTGGTCTTGGTTGTTGAAGCTAGAACATAATTAATTCTAATAAACGATACAATTAATTTTATTTTCCAAAATTCACAGTTTTAAAGGAAAACACCTGCTGTCCCTGAGAAAACCGAGTACATCTCTATAGAAATATTACATCCCTGATATCTGATAGTGCACAGTGATGGAATCTATTCTATTTTTAATCATTTTTGTTAGATTCCAAACGGAGGAGGAGGCAGTGGCTATTGGGAATAGCACAAACCGTGGGTTGGCCGGCTATTTCTACTCCAACAATGTGGGCCAGGTATGGAGAGTGGCCAAGCAGATGGAAGTGGGAATGGTGGGGGTCAACGAGGGTCTTATATCCTCAGCCGAAGCCGCGTTCGGAGGCATCAAAGAATCCGGCATCGGCAGGGAAGGGTCGCACTACGGCCTCGAAGAGTATACTTATATCAAATACATATGTTTTGGTAATCTACAGTAGATGGCCAGCTTAGGGTTAAGAGTTATATTTTTATACGCTGTTATTTTTTTGTAATTTAAACTTTTATTGCTGAGTTTTTTATTCAATTAGGTTGTATGATACTTTTATTAATTACAAAAAATCACTGATATAATCATAAATATATATAATCATGAATATATTTTTAATGAATCATTAATTCTCAGAAGACTAGTCAGCAACTATCACAGTTGAAATAGTATTGTAGTTTAGCAATAGCGATCTCCAGTAGGAATATTATGCTGACATTTCCATTGTTGAACGTAATAATTTTTCATTAGTGTTACCCTCTCATCTTGTTACTTGTTACTTTCTCCATGTTGATGACTGAAGAATTATACTTCATGGTATTTTATTAGTTTAAAATATATAAATGTAATAAATCTACAAATAAGTGTTAAATAATGTAGGAAAATGAGAAGGAAGTGGAAAATTCACACATTACAACTTTTTCAAGGTTATTGGACACTTAACAATCTATTGTGCGTGGTGTTATCAGCACTTGCTCTTGAAGTATTACCAGTGTCAAATTATAAAAGAAATTGTATTCACCATTAAATTCACTATAAACTTTCAATGAAAAAAAGGTGACAAAGTATTGACATGCCACAACACTCTTGAATTGTTAAAAATCATATTTATATGAATTGCATAGTTGATCTCCCCGTTAACACTAGTTAAAGAATGAATATTATTTTTCTTCAGAATACACTTTATTTGAAGATGTACTCTTCTTGGTAATACCTTTTAAGAAAAGTTTTGATTTACTGTAAAACAGCTGCAGCCTGGGCCTTGTAGAAGTGAAGATGTTTGCAAGAAATTTTTTTTTATCTTCGAAACATTTTAACAGGAAAGCAGTTTTATTCAGACTCAATAGGTTTCAATGTATACACACGATTTTATTAATTTATGTGATAATAATCTAGTTTATGTTAAATGGTGCCATTCCTTAGATGTATAACGTGAGTCTAGTCTACGTGAACAATCTACGTACTGTAGTTCCTCCCTTAGCCAATAATGTCACTTATCATCTCTTATACTTTCTGATATAGCAACTTTTATTTATTTTCTGTTCTAAGCAAAAAAATATAATTTGTTCTTTGAAGATTTTGAAAGTTTTAGTAAAGTTCTTTTTAATATTCAAAACTGTTGCCTTGTGAGCCTAACGGTTAGTATTTTGAACGTCAATTCAAGTCAGGATAGATAATCAGGGATGCCTACCAAATTTAAAAGAGGGCTTCCTTAATGCCCTCAATCTTTGCTTTAATCCTGTATGTTAATAATAATCATACTGACTGAATAATGGTACTGAATTGTTAATTATAATGGTAATAATGGCTTTGTATTGACAGTGATGCAAGTCATTTTGTATCAAAATGTTTCTGGTATTGATAATAAAATATGTGTACAGAATACATTGGAACAAATATTGTTTACTATTTCTCCTCAGAGTTCTATATTTTACACTAACTCAAAAATGTAACACAAAATTTTTGGACATTGTTGCAGAATGTTTTGAAAAATATTACTTTCTTTAAAACTGGCTTGAATTTGTGTAACAAATTACAAATTAATCAAGTGTGGGGTCTTTGGCCCTATATTATGACAGGTTTGTATTGGTTTTATATGTATTATAAGTGATTTTATTAATTATATTTTTGTAAATTTATTATCGTGTGTCTCGATATTACTTTTTTAATTCCAAAACAGTGTGTACTGATAAGTTGACTCATTCCCACACATAGATGTATAGTCATTGTGGGAATAAGTTCCCGTAAAAAAATGGTATTGCACTATAATATTTAATTTGAGGAATAAATGAATTTGAATTTGAATATATTGGAAGGGATAGTTTTGTTGCTCAGATTGACTAGCCTGTAACTTTATCACCATACTTTTGCTCAAATGAAAAGATTCAAAATGTACAAGTACATTTAAAAGACAGAGATATGTATGATATGTGCTGAATTTACTATTTGTTATCATTTCCTGTTTTTCAAGTATTATCGTTATAGCATATTACATGATTTAGATTATTTATATTATTATTATCTATTAAAAGTTGTACATTTTTATGTAACCAAATATTTTATTGTTATGTTTTTTATTCCATGTATATTTTATTTTTAACTCATCAAGAAATTACAGGGATATTTTTGTTTCCTTTTGATCTTTCATTCTTTTGAGAAGAGTAAACAGAAACTATGATACACAACTTTTTATCTACATTCACGTAATTGTTAAATGTTTTGTAGCAATATTGTTAGATAGTATTGTTTGCCTTTATGTAGACCTTTTTTATAAGACAGTTACTTGCTAAAAAGATAAATGTTATAGTAAATCCCTTTAGTTATATGGGTTTTTTAGATTGAGTTGTATTCATACACTTCATAAAATCATGTTGTAGATGTAGTTCAATGTAGAGTCTTCCAGGCTGTAACAACTTGTTGTGATAGAAAGTCTTCCAAAATATTTTAGTAGTCAGCTTGACTGTCATGTTACACTGTTTATTTAAATAAATGCTATCAACACCAAGTAGTGTATCTCTTTTGAATCCTTTCTGTACATTATCTTTGCCAAATCTACTGTTAATTGCCTTGTTTGTAATATTTTATTTTTAAAGGTGAGTCCTTAAATGTTTTTGGGAATAATACTCTACCATAGTTTAAAGTGGTGAAAAAAATGCAAAAAGGAAGTTTAACTGTAAAAGAAAGAAAGATGAAGTTGTACTGAAAAATACAATAATCAGCAACCATCCATCCAAGTGATCTAAATACCTCACGAGTGGCTTAAAGGCTGAATACAATCGTTACATACACTACTTTCTCTGTGACCAACTTAAATGGGGTAAATCACTGAAATAAAAATATACAAAATTTATAGATTATAGATGGCCACCTGTAATCAGCTGAGGGGCGAATTGCGTTATTTCTATTAAACACTACTTTCGTAAAATTCCGAGCTCTCATTGGTCTAGAACCTCTATTTTACTGTGAAACCTGTACGTGTAAGACCTCATAAAGCAAAAGTTTGAATTTGGTTTAAAAATGTACCTTTTTAGTATGTAACTTGAATTTTCATTACTGGTGCTTAATGCAGCAGGTCCTAGATAAACACCTCTTAACAAGGGGTCACAGCTTTAAAATGATGCTGAGAAACCTTATGAAGTGCAATGCTCATACAAGTAACATTGAGAATAGTAGATACCACACCTAAAACTTGTATGCGGAATGAAAAAACATGTTAAGAAAGTTAGGTAAGTAATACAAAAAAATGGTTTGATGTATTTTCATTGGTTTTATAATGGTAAGGTGGCGGTAGGTTATCTGGTAGGAGATACGGAGTGTTAGGATTGACAGCAGCGTCTGTACTGCGGTGCCGGGAGCCAACGCGAGCCTCGCGCACAGCTGTTATGCTTCACGAGAAGTGGTCATGAGTCATTTCACAAAAATAGATTGACTTGCTTTTTCATCTATGTCTTGACAACTGCTGGATTCTTCTGCCCATATAATATTACACCTATGTGGTGGTGTTGGGAAAAAAACACAAAATTCTTATCTCAAGCTTGCTATTTTTTTAATTATTATTTTTTTTTTTTATTACTTAGGAGTTTTTTGTCACTACTTTCAAAGATCAGTTTATCATTTGAGGATGAACTAGGCATGCCCTTTCAATAGAGTGTAAACCCTTGGATTTTCCTCCATTTCTTAAAAACATGAAAAATATCTGCTTAAATAAAGATGAAATTAAATAGTTTCTATTATGAGTGTGTTATTATCCTAATCTTGGGGTCAATTAATTGCACTAGAGCTGGGGTTAACTGTATAGTGGATTATAATTAGTTTTATAAATTTTATTTAAATTTTAATCTCTGTTTTCTTCTAATATTATAATATCCATAGTGTTATTATAAGTATCTCTGTTTTATTAAATGCATCACTTTAAGTTTGACTAAGCAAAATGGGTGATGAAAATTTTTCTTTTATCAAAATAACCAATTTTTGTATTTCATTACAGCGATTCTGAATAAACTTTTCATGCTTATTATTTACTGAATAATTTTTTTCTAGATCAAACTATATTATGCTAGTTAATAATCTAATATGTTCAACTTCGTTTAAATTTTGAATATATTAGTATTTTTGAAACCAAATCCAATTTTTTCCTAATATAGTAATTATAATTTCAAATTGTTGCTTTCTATGTTATCAAATTCATACATTAATTATCCACTTAAACTTTCACAAATAGTAAGTGCAATTCGTTGGTTTGTTCAATACAGACTCTCTCCATTACATTATTTTCACATACCGGTAAGGGTAAATTCCTTTTTGTTTTACAAATATTTTGACATACTAAAAAGTTTTCTATCTAGTACCTTAAATGTTTGAGAGGTAACTTGATCAAAAGGCCTAATCTTAATTTCATAGTTGCAAAACAGTCTTCCCCAGAGATTTTTGAAAATATTCCAGTGGCATAGGATTATAACATGATATTGCACATTAGCCATAAAAGTCTTAAATTTGTGCTTATCAACTACAATTCTGAATAGGCATAATGTTTATCATACCCAATCATTTACTTCATACAATTTAATAATTTGTTGCTCGTTCTAGCAAAAAAAAAGCAAAAATGAGCCATATAAGCATCCTCATTATTTTTTACGAGTAAAAACTGATTAGCTTCATTAGAAGCCACATATTACAATCATCTTTTTGAAGGAATGTATACCTATAAATCTCGGTCTTAACTAGTGTCGTAATAGTATAAACCAAGCTGTTACCCTTGTTAAGATTGTTAACTCTTTTTTTGGATTTCCTTCAATGTCTCTCTAGTAAAGTACAATTTAGTATAATCATATATCTCATTTTCACAAATGACTACTCAAAATTTTTGGGAGAAAAGGAATCCAGAAAATAATTTCTCTCTATATTGTTTCTTTTTGGCTCAGAAAGCATTATTAATCTATCACCGGCCAGGTTAATCTTACTGAAGTATGCTGTAGTCGTCAAGTTATGGCAGAAAGTACATAGTGACCAATACAATGTGATCATGCTTCTCTTTGCCTTTTCTTCCCTCCCATCCATTCTTCGTTCACTGTATTCCCTTTCCTTCTACTCCTGAGGATAATTGTAGATGTTACTCTTTCTTAGTTTGTTTGATGTTTATTTTACTAAAACAACCAGTCCTGTTCCAAATTGACTGTGAAAGGTTGTTTTTTATGATTTTGCAGCACATTATACAGGGTGTCCAATTTCGACTGTCCAAAAGTTTTCCAGGTTGTTTGGCAAGCCAAAAGAAACAAAAAAGTTTGTATAAACATATGTCCTAAAATGCTTCGTTAACCTGCTAGCCACCATTTTATCAGAGCTTGTAACAGGTTATTTTTTTGCTCTTGGTTATTTTTTAATTTTTTTTGGGCAATTAGGTTTTTATTGATCGATTTAGATGAAGCTCGTAAAAACTAAATAAATGTTTAAAAAAGGAAAAAAATTAAAAGATGGATCGGGGAGAATTTTTTCTAGTTTTAAAATTGTTTTATTATTATTCTTGATTTAGTAGATGATCACTTACGTAGTTCAAAATTATCCTACATAATTTTTATTGCCTACATATTTTTAATATCTTGATAAAACACCGGTTTTTGGAATTTTTAGCGACATTTTGGGTTTATTCAAGGTTATTTTTTTTGTTATTTTTTCTATCAATTTGGTTATTTTTTATTTTTATTAACCTCAAGAACTGTTACAAGCCCTGCATTATGTTTTTTACACTTAATAATTTTTATTTCCCTAACGGATAGATGGATTGGGTTCGTGTTTGGCGTGGACCTTAACTACAACAATGTTTATTAAAAGAAAAAAATGATTTATTTCCGGTGTGTATTTTCAAAATGGTGGCCATTTTAAATATTCAAACTCAAATATCTGAAAACGGTAAATTTTTGAACAATTTTACAAGAGACAAAAAAGTTGAAAAATTAAATTAACTAAATAATGAGACCAAGTTTGTAAAGAGCTGAAAATAAATAACAGAGTTATTGTGATTTTTCTGTAGAAAAACACTGATTCTGCGATATGGTCAATGCAAATTTAGGTTATTTTAGTAGAATAATCGCAATAACTCTGATTTTACATCTCACTTATTTAGTCTTAATATTTCTTGCATATCAATATCTATGCCTAATTTTATCTTGTTCAATATACATACACACCTGTATTTTTTTAATCACATGTATTATTTTCAACTGTGATGTGGGTGTATACGCATAATTTCAGCATTTTTAATGGTGGAGTAAGATTGTCTATTGCTATTATGAAAATATAACACCCCCCTCCTCCCTTCCTCAGTTGCTTTTTTAAATACAAGCTGGCACTATAAATTTATTGTAGACATGGCAACATAACCTTAGTTTACCTTTTAAAACACACTTGTAAGAGCGTACAATAAATGCTGATTATTTTTAATGTTTGTGGGGTACATGATTGCGGGGCATAGATTCATCGGTGACACAGGGTTGTTGCAATCTGCTGGGAAGTGCCAAGCCGAGATCGGTTTAATTGATGTGACATCCAAGTAACCGTTGTGCCAACTGTCTGGTTGTCTCGGCACTCCCGACTGGTCCAGTCTCTGCGACTAATCAGTAATTACAATTACACCTATTGTTGAGCCACGAATGATGAACGAGGCAGCAGCGGCAGTCGAATTTAACCATGAATAATCACCAGAAAACAATTGCGGAACAGATTCATATGATGACATAGTGAGGGCATTGCAGAGGTCATTGCTTATTATGAAGATGACCTAATTGATCTCTAGATTACTATTATGTGATACATTAACATAACACACAACAGTGTTTTACTTTCAATCTAATATTGTATACTATACAATTTTTATATATAGTTTTAGCTCTAAGTAAATCATGTATAAATCTTATTAGTGTATTACATTGAAGATCAGTTATATGTAGTGATATTTAGGACTATTAATCTGGGAAGGAAGTTTTTACCAAAACCACAGCTTTGCTGAAAAGTGAGGGAAATTCAACAATAAATTTACTGATTTAAGTCAGTGAACTATTCTTTACGGTGATCTAAGAGTACAGTTGGTTGCATGAGACGTGAGACAGCCCGCCACAATTTGTGCTACATATGGGCAGGTTGGCTCTATCTCGTGCAACATGGTGTGGGTTAATCATTATAATGATATACAGTAAAATCATTACTAAGGTCTTCATTCCAAATTCAGGCTGTTAAACTTCCCATGTGTAGCACAAATACTGGCGGGCTGTCTGACATCTCGTGCAACCAACTGTACACTCATTTTTCGCCTATGGGGATGAATATACTAAAGATAGACAGCCCCAAAATAATTTTCTCAAAAATAAAAAATTAACACATTCCAATAATGAATTAACACAAATAAATGCAAACATCTACTAAAATTTGCATTAGGCTCTTATTCATTTGATCAACCTGTGAAAGTGGTATAAGAAAATAAATAGCTTAAACTACAAAAATAATTACTTTACAATACAAAGCGGTAAGCTATTTATCGAGATAATTTTTACATTTATCTAAAGTATATTTCAGAGTTAGCTCCTGTACTTTAGTAAAACAACATAACCTTTGTCACGATCTTTTTGTTTACTATGTTACTATGACATTAGTTGACTTTTGCCATGTCTTCTGATTGCTCAGTGATTTATGGATTTTTCTTTTAAACTGGATCTATTAGTTTCAATCATCCAATGCTGATCTAATTGGATCTATTAGTTTACATCTTTATTGTAACTTTTATTTCATAGAATTCCTTTTTATTTCTATTAGTCCTCACAAGATCTAGATTTCTGGTATTTGTTAGTTAATTTTTATATATTTTTGAAATAACAAATCGTATTTCAAGTAGCATATCACAGTGAGCAGGTAACAGTTTTCAAATCATTACTCTAAGCCTGGCACATACACACATTGATAAAATAGCCTCCAATGCATTTCTTGTGGGAAAATAAACTATATATATATATATATATATATATATATATATATATATATATATATATATATATATATATATATAATAGTTTGTTCTGAATAACTTCAACAAAAAACCTGAATCTACAAATACATAAAACCTACGTTGAAAGTTTGAAGTCGATCTTAGACTTCCTTCAAAAGTTATTGTTGGACATTGAAATGGGGTTGCATCAACTTTGAGGCACCAGATTCAAAATTCAAATTCAAATTCCTTTATTCGCTTTAATTTACATGATATATTTATGAATAATGTCAGTACAAAATAGTACAATAAACCAAGTTCACCCTAAAAGTAAAGTACAGAAAAAGAGTAGCCCATAGATAATAAAAAAAGTGTAAGAAAAACTTGTAAAATTAAAACAAAATTAATTTCTCAATAACGTAAACTTAATTTTACATTTTCTCCCACCACATGAATAAGTCACAAATTATCTTTACTACCCTCCTCTTTTTTGATTTTGGAAGTGGAAAAGTACTCTTCAATAGAATACAAACACTTATCAACTAAAAAGGATTTTAGTTTATTTTTAAATTTTGTTAGGTTTTTTTTTTTATATTGGTCATTATTTGTTTAGATACATTTTGCATGAATTTCCTTCTCATGTAAGTTGGTTTTTTTTTTTCATAAAAACAAAGTCTGTGATGCTCTTTAATGATATTTATTTAGTTTCTTGTGTTGATGGATGTGGTTCAGGCTGTGTAGGTGAATTTCTTTCATTCTTTAGTGCCAGTAATATAGAATCAAAAACATACTGGCCATGAACTGTAAGAATTCATAAGATTTTTTTTATGTTCTCTTACTGATTCATCATACTTTAGTTTTAAAATAATTGTGATTGCTCTTTTAGCGAATTTCCCTATAGGGAATACGCCATTACGGTAGTAGCCATGGTAAGACCTAAGCCCTGGCAGGACCATGTTACTTTTTTCATTTTGAGGTCCCCAGAAGTCAGAAATACCATTAGTTCATTTTCATATAATATTCTTCTGAAAATTACCATTATTGTGATAAAGGTCCATGCCAAATATGAAGTAAATCTATCAATTCATTACGGAGATAAAAATTATTACGTATAAAAAACAAAATGGCGGCTAGCAGCTAAACGAAGGATTTCAGGACACATGTTTCTATGGTGTTTTTTGTTAATTTTCATGTGTAGAATCAG
The DNA here is from genome assembly GCA_030545055.2 of Neoaliturus tenellus. Taxonomy (NCBI): domain Eukaryota; kingdom Metazoa; phylum Arthropoda; class Insecta; order Hemiptera; family Cicadellidae; genus Neoaliturus; species Neoaliturus tenellus. The sequence goes on from CM061535.1 coordinate 36,609,186, forward strand.
CTCCCAAAATTTCTGCACTTCGTCGTGAATCACCCCGTATATATAAATATTTATATATATACAATATAAATATATATATACAAAATATATGTAAATATATGTATACAAAATATATATATATATATTTGTATGTTTCCTTGGTACTGATAACTTTTGACAGGGACCTACGATTTTGATGAAATTTGGTATGAAGGTGTAGGACCAGGTCATTAGTTCGCGAACCAGCAATACCGGGTTATGGGAACGGGGTTTTATGGGGTTTTAATTGGGTCAAAAATGGGTTTTCTTCATTTTTGGACATAAGTTTTAAAAATTCAACAATTTTAACTAAAACCATTTAAAAGCACTTAAAAACAAACAATTTAGTATTTTCAATTTTTATCTTGGTTTAGCAGGTTAAAGAAAAAAGCCAAAAATAGGTTTCCCATGTTAATCTTATGAGAAATCAATAAAACCCTGTATCTCGCTTATTTGTTGACATAACTTGGTAAAATTAGGTATGTACATTCACTAAGTAGGGTTTAACTGATATTTGCTTAAAACACCCATATGGCGGCAAACCTACATTCTCAACCCCATGAGGTTTATGGAGAAAATTAAGAAGTGCCAAATATTGTGACAATTTGATATTTACCTTACCTAACCATTACATCTTGTAACAACTAATATTTTCTATTAACATCCAATCGCAGCAAACCTACTCACTCATTCCTATGGTGTTTATGGGGAAAATACAAAATTTCAAATTTCTTTGGAAATTTGCTGAGTACGCAGGTCTTCTTCGACGGGGGTATTTTGTATGTATGAGGATTTCACTCCCCTTCAATCCGTTCATCATCCAACTAACACAAAGAATGAATTTTAAAAGCTTCCTAGCCATCCTTTTTCTACACTGAACTGTTAAGAAAAGGATTACTCCAAAAATCACACAATAAACGTTGTTCAGATCACTTGCTTACTTTTTGCCAGAATCAAGATATAATAATACTTTTATAATTTATTACTATTTATAATAAACTATCTTGATGTGTAGACTTGCATTAAAATTTAAAACAGGTGACCAAGCACACTTGCTTTTACAGGGCTACCACAACCACAGTTTAGATTCGGGTTTGTCAAGATCCTGACTACATACTTATTAATTAAGCATCTTTGTGTGAGATGAAAAGAGATTTGCAAAAGAAGTTTATTTAACTCCTGATTAATGGCCAATTTCTGATATTTAAACCATCCTCTTTCTCTTCCCTAAGTATAGGGTATGATAAAAGTAAAATTCAAATATATTTGAAATCTTTTTTTGCCATATTAATTTTTAAATATAGCCTAATCATATACCGTCACTGTATAGAGTAATTACAAAAACCTTTATAGACCTTCATACAAAAAGTTAAAATAAACATGTTTATAAAGTGTTTCATTTTCTAAACTCTTTACCTTGTGAAAAACAAGAAAACTACCAGGCAAAATCAATTATTATTTTTTTGGAAAGTCAGGAAACAAATTTAATTTTTCAATAAGTTTTTTTTTTTAATTCATTAAATTTCTCTTACTATGATTTATATGTAAAACTCCAATGGAGTTGAGTGATAACAGCTTAAAATGTAAAAATATTGTAATTGTTTTAAATATATATACTTTTTTTTGTTTTGTATGATTTAAAATTTAATATCAAATTTTGCCACACCTTTCGCCGCTTAAAATCTGCCGCCCGGGGCACCTGCCCCCCATGCCTCCCCCTGTTTATATGTGTAATTTTGTATTTATGAGTGTTTTATTTGAGATTTTTACTGTAAATTATTTTTCTTTCTAGTGCAATATCTATTGTTTTTTACTTATTACCAGCTGACCATGTAAAGCAGATGAATGCTATTACAGTCTCAGTTAGTCGAACTGAGCAAAACAGTGTTGGTTTCTATATGTTGCAAGAAAGACTTTTATGTTATTAATCACAACAAGATAGCCAAAATAATTTTAGCAAATTTCCCCATAGGACTACGCTATTACGGTAGTAGTCTTGGTAAAGACCTAAGCCCGGGACCATGTTACTTTTCATTTTGAGGTCCCCAGAAGCCAAAAACACCATTCATTCATTTAATTTCATATGTATGTATGTGTGTCCGTGGTACTGATAACCTTTGAAAGGAATGTCTGATTTCGATGAAATTCGGTATGGAGGTGTGACCAGGTATATTTTCATGAGTTCGCGAGCCAGCATAATCAGGTTATGGGAACGAGGTCTTATGGGGTTCCAAAAGGCTCAAAAATGGGTTTTTGGCATTCTAGGACCTCAATTTTTAAAATTTATCAACTTTAACTTTAACTATTCATAAGTGGTTTCAGTTAACAATAAACAATTTGGAATTTTTTTCTTAGCGTAACTGGTTAGGGAGAAAATCCAAAAGTGTTTTCCATGTTATTCTTATGGGAAATATAGATACCCCTGTATCTTGCTTATTTATTGACGTCACTTAATAAAATTTGGTATATACATTATCTAGATAGGGTTTGACTTATACTTGCTCAAAAATCCCATATGGCGGCAAACCTACATACTCACCCCCATTTGGTTTATAGAGAAAATAAAAAATTGCCAAATCTTGATAAAATTTTGTGTTTAACTTCACCAATTATTGATTAACTTAGATTTTCTAACAATACCTGATGGCAGCAATCCTACATACTTGATCCTATGGTGTTTTTATGGGGAAAGTAAATAATCTTAATTTCCATTGGAAATTCACTGAGTACGCAGGTCTGCTGCGACGGAGGTATTTTTAATTGTATAGTAATAACTAAACCATTATTATTATTGTTTTTCTTACAATAATAATAAGTCCTCTGTCCTCTGTCTAGTCCTCTGTCTTCAGCAGAATAAATTAGACACCAGAAAGAAAGAAAGTGAGTAAGAAGTCAGTGATAACCGGTGTGGCGATAACCTACATGGTGCCTGTGACTCTTTGAGTGCTGGCCAAACTGTGTTACATTACTAAATTGCCCACTCACGAATATGCGAGCCAACCCGTATAAAGGGCGCGATTGTTGAATATCATACTTCGGGACAACGTTGAAATAAATTAATGCCACCCGAGATTAGTCTGCCGAGCTTTATACGCTTCTCGGTCGGCGATAAAAGAGAATCTTATTGTAGTGGTATTTACGTGAGATTCGTCTAGTTATTTTATTAGCGGATCGGAGTCGGCCAGAGCTCGACCCGAGCCAGAAATAGATGTCGTCGCCTATCCGACGTAAATAAAGTGAGGAATGAAACAGAACCGCGGTTATTTAGTGGTGAAGTGTATCGCGCGTCGGGCCAAGTCCCAAGTGGCACGGGCGGCCTGACTTACGTAACGTCAAGGGCAGATGCAGCCGCGTCATAGTTCATAGAACCGACCGCCCTGTTGGCCATCAGGGGTGTCTGCCATCCCGGCAGCCATGGCCACGGCGATGGAAAGTACAGGGTCATCAAAAAAGGCTGGAACTAAAAAATAACACTATATTAGAGAATTTCCGTTGGATTTGGTGCTTTTCCCATTAAAAATAGAAAAGAATTTATTTTATTTTCTCAAAACGCTATTCCAGATATACAAGACTGAAAATATGCACAATTACATAACATATTCCCAAATATATATATTATACACCAGACTCATATTGGAGCATGATATATTTATTTGCTGTTTCTTTTAAATGGTGATTAAAATTACAAAAATCATTGTTAAAACAAAAATGTATTCATTCCTAACTGATTTTATTACTGAGATTGTATAAGAGTACCTGGGAGCCGAGCATTTATTTGCTTGGTAAGCTCAAACAGTATAGAAATGTCAGTTACAGAAAGTGCGGTCAAATTCCCAGTGTAAAAAGGCTTATTTCTTAAGACGAGCTAGTTCGCTTTGCTTACTTGCCTTTCAGACTGTTTCAATTTAGGGTTTCAGGTGCTGCACTCAGCTGTATATTTGTTAAAGCGCAGGTTGAATCTGTAACACGTGAATTCTAATTATTTAGTTAACAGCTGTTTCAACAATTCTTACTAATGCTTTTTTTTTAAATTATTCAAATGCAATTCTACAAATAGTTGTTTTTCACTTTTAAGTGACTTTTATTTGTCTAAAACATTCTTAATCAGCAGAAGGGAGTACGATTTAAAAAAAATTATGAATTATTTATATCATAAAATAGTACTATTTATAATTTAGTAACTGTATGCAATGCAAAACGAAACGACATATTTACATTGGAACATGTGGTCTGCACTTTGACGGTTGAGTTAGCTGTTTTTATGATTTCTTTTTTTTTTAACTCCATAAGACCAATGTTAATATTTTTTTATTTCAACTGAAGATTATAAAGAAATAAGATTTTTCCTGGCATAGAGACATGTATTTATATTTTTTTATTCCAAAACTAAGTTATTTACAAAGTTTGAAGAAAACAACTAGAGCCGCTTTTTAGATTCGTGCGGAAACATACATACATACATACAAACAAACATACCTTTACTCGCATTAGAGTATAGGAATGTTTAAATATATGACTGAGTAGAATTTTACACGTTTGATAGGCAATAAGCAAAGTGAATTTGTATATTTTTAAATGTTAATATCACAAGGAGGAGATCAAAATTTCTCTGGGATATAAAACACTTTTTATCCTGTGTCATCTGTTTAAAATACAACTCCTAGGGGTTGTACTTAATTATTTTGAATTAATGGATTTGTATGTTTTCAAGATTCCCCAATCATTGGTTGGCTTGGATATCTGCCTGGGTGTAAAAAATGGGACAAGGACTTTTGCAACAGCACATTCACGAAAGGAAAAATTCATTAAACTGAATTATTTTATAAACATAAAAATGTACACTTAAATTTTATGTTAAGATCAAGGATGTAAGATTCCATTTGATATTAGCTATACGAAGCACATAGAACACACTTTCCCACTGAAATCCCTAGTGTGTGTCATTTGTAGTTGCAACCGCACCGGGATGGCATCACTGGTGTGTTTATCAGCCACCGTGGCTCAGCACGTTGCGTGTTGGGCCAACTCAAGGCTCGTGCTGACCGCGAAGGCTCGCCAGCAATGCTGCTCGGTTCCTGATACTGCCAGCCCAGCCGCCCCGCAGCCTGACCTTGATACCACCTTCTATTTTGATTCAACTGGTATACATTTAAACTGACCCTTCGCCCTTCTAACGTTTCTGGATTGGTTTTAGCAAAGTCTCTGTTACGCATTTAAGAACTGCACCACCAGAAATTGTCACCATTATTCCTCAAGCTCGATTGTATTCCTGTGGTAAATCCGGCCATTTTGCTTCAGTATGCATAACCTTTCTGTTGAAGCAACGAATGTCAAATAATAGTTCAAACTCTTTATTGATACAAATAATTCTATTTGGATTGTATAGTTTAAGATTTGGATTCTATCAATCAAATAATAGCTATTTTCAACTAAACCAGCCAATCCAATCCTGACAAAATATCACTATATCACTATTTTGAGACAGGGACACCTCACATAGTGGGTATTTTAACTTGAATATGAATGAGAGATGAGTGTAGGATGATTGTGGCGCGATCTTGTAGTCTTGTTACTGACTAAGGCCGACATTCTCCTTGGACAGGACTGTTAATTAACAAGTTCACTACCAGCCGCCGCATATATGAGGCAGTCAGGCTACTCCCTCAGCCCACCAACAAAATTATGGACTCTCCTGTAAACCAGTCCTAGTTGTCGTAACCTATGCCACAGACCACGAATAGAATCTGTCCAAAATTAGTTAACTCTGTTAGTGTCGTCAGTGTTCGTCCTAGCCACAGACCAAGCGGCGCACACATGCGGCGGACAATCCTGTAGATCATGCCTAAACTATCTAACCCTTAAAAATAGACAGTTCCAAAGAAATTTCATATGTAGTATTAAGAAACCATCCCAGCAGATCTGCGGCGGTAGTCTATTTTAATGAGCCCAGCTGCTGCAGATCTGCGGCTAAGGGCATGGAGTAGAACTCGCCCGCCGCAAAACTGCGGCTGCGTTCTGTGGTTACGATTTTTTTTAACATTGTGGTAGCGAACGTGTTAATAGCCCAACAGCTAATGGTATCTAGGGACCTACAGTTTAACAAGGAATCCGAACCACAATTTTGACCTCATATATATACGAATTTTTTTAAATTATAAGGATGGTCTTTATGGATGAACTAGTATTCACAAGTGCGGACGTTAATCCCCACTAGGAATATTGCATCCACAGCCATTGCTTATAGCTATCCATAATTCGTGACCTCCAAGTAGCTGGATTACAGGAGGACGTCACCGTCCCAGTCTACAAGACTTTTTGAAGCCAAATCGAAGACCGTAGAAGTGAACTTAGTAAAGGACTCTCCCTCATTCCTTTTCCTTGCCTCTTCAGGTAGGAAGTTTAATGTTGATTACAAAACTTTAGTCCGTTGGTATTGAAATACTATTGATTCTTAATGGAAGTTGGCAAGAACCTCTTCACACTAAACAAGAACTTTTAAATCATTACCAAAAAATTTTTGGTTCAGACTTGGAGCAAAACCTTTCTCTTCCCCTGCCCTGAGTTTTTCTTCAGGCTGCATTTGACACGAGATCATTTGATTTTGAATCATGATAACATGGAAAATGTATTTACCCTATAAAAAATTATTATTAAATAGTTTATGACTAAGAAGCCATATTCTCCCTTCTTAAAATTTTAGGATATATTATGGGTCATTAAAATCTTTTTTGATATAGAATATATTAATATTTGGACAAATAAGGTTTTTGGCATTAGGTTACTTAATTAAATGAAAAGCCTTACTCTGAAGCCTCTGTGTCAACTGAGGTATAGAGTTTCCCTTGCAGGAAAATTTTAACACTTTCGCTGCGGCATATAAAATGTCGAAACTCAACCCCCACGCTGAACTATATTTACATTCCTCCAACAATAGCGCGAAATTGAAAATCTGTTGAATATATTCTAATCACAAGTAATCTAAAATCTCAATACCCTTACATACACGCTAATGCACAATATGTGTTTCCTTCTCAAACGCTAGAGGAAAAGCAGTCGCATTATCTTGACATTGTCATATTGTAACCGATCGGATACATCCGCACCCGCGAAGGAACGTCTTTGTATGCGATCGGTTACATGCCGCAGGGAACGTGTTAATAATAAGTAGCCAGTTTAAATCAAGACTTTTTCTTAAAGTTTTAAAACAAAACAATTAGATAGCCTCTTCATATTATACTACTGTATTTAACACTTGCCTATTATATAAACTAGTTTTTTCTAAAACCTTTTTGTTTTCGTTCCAATACTCTAATCTTTGTGTCCTGATATAAATAGTTTGCGTAGACAATATTGTTTGTTATAACAAGACAATATTGTTTGTTATAACGGTCCAACTCTTCTGGATTTTATGATAGTTCAAGACGGTTTCATTTGAATTTCAGTTATTAAATTTAACGTAAAAAATGTTTCTATTTTAAATTTGCAAAGAGTGGATTCATTATGCTAAAAGTTCACTTGAAAGGGCAATAAATTTGTGAGAGCCATTGTAAGGTAGCCAAGCCGCAAAACTAATGTAAATGTTGGAAATGAATATTCTTACTGTTGGCGGCCAAAACCACGCCTGATGAAATAATAAAACAGAGGATTATATCCATCAGAGTCTATTTAGATGCAGCTCAAAAGATCAGTTCCTTTATTCTAGGGACAACTTATTACACCTCAGAACGGCTAACAAAAATAGAATGACATGGACACCACTGGGTGAAATGGTCTGGGAACAGATCAGTAACTTAAAAAAAAATCTTATTGAAAAGTTAAAAATTGGAAAATAATTTACTGGATACTAAACTACAGGGTGCTTCTTTTAAAAGAAACCGCAAATTACGGATGTGCAAATTTGCAACCAAATAACACATACTTGTTCCCAGGACAACTTTTAAAACTGGTTTACTCTTGTTGTGAAGTTTACTTTGGGTACAGCAAACGAAGTTGCCATAACATGTGGTAAGTCTTTTGACTGTCTACTATGACAGTTTCATTTTCTTCATAATCCGTTCTTGTTCTAGACAGCGAGGAGGTTATGCTGTGGGTATGGAGAACCCCAGCTGATGACATTAATGGACAGTCAGTTGGTTGGCCATTTAGGTGAGCGGTCTGTTTGAGCCTAATTGTCACAGGAGCCCGGGAGATGGCCCTCTGAATGGTCATCTGATTTCCGTTTCTCACCCTTTCTCTCCCTTCAATATCCTGTCCTTTCGGGGGCTTGTGCAAAATGCCCGTTGGAGCCAGATATGCTTAACGGTTCGGCCGGGGTCCTTATCCACCAATAACAACAACAATACTTACTAGAATAATATTTTTGGTTAATCACATTTATCACAAATATTTATATGATTTTAAAGATATCTATCTTAAAAAAAAAACCCTATTATCTTTTGGTCTATTTATATTTTAGAAACATTCAATTTTGTAAAAATTAACTTATCACTTTTCCAAAATGAAAGTAACGCCCCATGAATGTAATTTGCAGAATATGGAAATCATACCTACAGAATTGCACAGAACTTCATTTTATAAAAGATATATAATTTATAATGAAAGAAAAATTCACAACAAGTGACCACACCAATTTTAAAAATCTATTCCTCTAATATTTTCACATCTTTAAATCCAAATCAAGTCTTACCTTATCGAGAAAACGTTTAATAAAATTGAAGATTGTTTAGAAGAAGAGTAAATGCCAGTTAATTTGGACAAAATTTTAAACTATGCATGAATCTGTATAAATTAAATACGCCCATCGCAGCAGACCCGCGTACTCAGCAAATTTCCATAGGAATTTGAGTGTATTTTCCCCATAAACACTATAACAATGAGTATGTTGGTTTGTTGTCATGGGCTACTGTTAGAAAATGTTAGTTGTTAAGAAATATAATGATTAGGTAAGGTAAATATAAAATTTTATCGATATTCTGCACTTTTTTAATTTTTCCCATGAACCCCAAGGAGGTGAGTATGTAGGTTGCCGCCATATTGGTGTTGTAAACAAATATCAGTTAAACCCTACCTCGTGAGGGTACATACCAAATTATACCAAGTTGTGTCAATAAATAAGCGAGATACAGGGTTTTATTGATTTCCAATAAGATTAACATGGGAAACCTGATTTAGCTTTTCGCCGTAATCTGTTAAGCTAAATTAAAAATTCAAAATACAGAATTGTTTGTTTTTTAAGCTCTTTTAAATGGTTCTAGTTCAAATTGTTGAATTTAGAAATTTAAGGTCCAAAAATGCCAAAAACCCATTTTTGACCCCTTTGAAACCCAATAAAACTCCGTTCCCACAACCCGATCATGCTGGTTTGCGAACTCATGAAAATAGACCTGGTGTTACACCTTCTTACCCAATTTCATCAAAATCGGAGGTCCCCTTCAAAAGTTATCGGTACCATGGACACATATAGTATAGGTATATGTAAAAAAACACATGGGAGTTAGGTTTTTTAGACATTTGCCACATTATATAAAAGATGAATGTAACTTTCCTAAATTTAAAAATATGTTGAAGAATTATTTGGTAGATCTTGCAATCTACTTATTAGAAGATTTTTTCTTAATTTAGTTTATGGGATTGTTAAGGCTATTTTTAACGTATGATGTATACATATTGTAAATAAAGATATTTTGAGTTTGAGTATAGAACTGGAGTATTTTTTGGGTATATGATAAGAGTAAGGTATATGAAAATAACCCACAAAATATTGAGGAACACGAGTCAAATACAACAAATTTAATTAGTAGAATAACAAGAAACACTTTTTAACACGTTCACTGCGGCATATAAATGATAGACCTTCCACATGTGCTGAAAAATTTTACTGCATAAAAACATTCTTTATGGTTGCTGAAGACCATCCGATTACATGAAAAGCTCTTCTCATTTCATTTTCTGTGTCTGCCACCATTTTGAAAATAGCACTCCCTTGTGAGTGCTCAGCACCTGGCGCCCTCCCACACTTTCTCACCTTATCAAAGAGAAAAGTTATTTTATTAAAAATGTCATAAAATTTTCACTAACTGGAAAAAACGTTAAAAGTTTTAAAAAGGAATATACAATTAAAAAATTTTAAAAGAAATCAGTCATGGCACTGACTGGTGAGCGCTCAGCATCTGGCGTTGTCATTAGGTTCGTTGACTCCAAGTTAGAAACATTTGATCACTGTCAGAGTCATCTCTGGACCAATTTTTTTTTTTTTTTTTCTGAGAGATGTCCAAGCCATTGTTTTACTAAATATAAAACCCTATATTATTATAATTTAGCCTTAAACAAACATAAAATTAACACAAAATTGTGTAAAATATAACAGCAATAAGCGTAGGGATGTTCAGGAAAGTATTGCACAATCAGACAGCCTAAGTATTCCATAAAACGCAGACAAAAGCTCCCATTTCCTCACCGGTGTGCGGCCGCACGGCAACCGAATGAAGAGGACTATATACGAACAATCACTGGTGAGCGCGCAGCGTGGCGGCAAGGAACTAGACCACTCACTGGTGAGTGCCCCGCAGTGAATGTGTTAAATGCCCATAAATTCACTAAACAGAGCAGGACACTGTTTGTTAATTATGGTCTGTTTAAGAACCAAAACTTAACAAAATATCATTAAAATCCTGTTAATAGCCGTGATAAATGTTAATACCAATAAAATGCATCATATGTGTTATATTTCAAATTTTTTATTTCAAATTGTGGGTTGCATTTTAAAAGAAACAATCTGGATAATTTTTTGTTCTAAGTATGAGATTTTAATGTTGTTCAAATACAGGTTACTATATAAAAAATGGTTGTAACAGGTTGGAATCTTGAAAAAAAATCAAACAATATTATTAAAGTAATAAAAGAACCCTAAACACACAAATCAGAGCAATTTAAACCAACAAAAAATAACTCAACTGAGATTATATTCACTAAATAATCAGGGCAACTGGGATGGAAGTACTCAAACATTATTAATGTTTAATTCTGAAAATTAAGCATTGACAATCGCCCTGCAGTCTTCCTGCAACTTACTGTCAATAACGCGCCTACTGGAGGCTGATCGCTGACAGTCTTCCTGTAACTTACTGTCAATAAAGTGCCCACTGGGGGCCGATCGCTGACAGTCTTCCTGTAACTTACTGTCAATAACGCGCCTACTGGGGGCCGATCGCTGACAGTCTTCCTGTAACTTACTGTCAATAAAGCGCCTACTGGAGGCCGATCGCTGACAGTCTTCCTGTAACTTACTGTCAATAAAGCGCCTACTGGGGGCTGATCTCTGACAGTCTTCCTGCAACTTACTGTCAGTAAAGCCCCTACTGGGGGCCGATCGCTGACAGTCTTCCTGCAACTTACTTTCAATAAAGCGCCCACTGGGGACCGATCGCTGACCAGACTAAGAGTAAATCTGGACCGGCACCAAGCAATCAATTGTGGCTGAACAATAACAGGAAGACAATGACACGTAAATTTAGAATGCCACTTTTACATAACAAGAACAGCGAGTTCAACAGTTCATGTTACGTAAGGCAAAATAAATATGAGAGCATCACTGTTAATGGGTTGAACAAGTACAGAATTTTTAAAACTATTGGATTCTCTGATTCTTAAGCAAAATGAACTCTCTCAGAAGACTGACACTAACTTTCTCCCACTTTGTCATGTTTAATCAATAGTCTTGAGCAATTAACACAACAATTTAGATAGACCATGTGTAAGTCAATAATTTTTATTTTCATTGTATATTGTGCCACTTAAGTGTCTTTAGAGCAAAAATCTGTACTGAAGACGAGAACACTAATAGTTACCTCTACATTAAGTAATACCAAATAGCTTTTAGGGTTGGACTTTCATTGCCTATAGTGGATGCTCTCTTAACCAACCTTGGATCAATAACACAACAGATTAACCGACCATTTTCCAGGAATACAAAAGCTTATGCCATACAAGCCGATGTTCCGATAACGATCTAAAAATAACTCATGTTTCAACAGGTTGATCTAACCTTTCTGTAGACAGTAAAATTCAATCAGTTATTGCTCTCAATATTTTGTGCAGGCAGTTTTTACTGTGTTTGGTAATTATTTTGTTGTTTAACAGTTTATTTATCAGAACTGTCTATTTATTTTATTAACTAGGCTAACTAATTGTATAAGAAACAATTGATTTCTTTGCAACAATTTTAACATTTTTCACTTGTTTTATTGATTTCAACACATATAACTGGTATTATTCTGTTTAATCGACCTTTTTTGTTATCCGACCACAGTTCGGTCCCGTAGGGGTCGGTTAAGAGAACTTCTAACGGTACTTTGAAATACTTTTAGGCGGGAAGTACTTTTGGGGCACCTTTGTTAACTTTTTGGTATTTTCTTCAGAGGCTTTAGTAAGCAATAAGATTTATTTATAAATTTGTAGAAAGGTTATTGAAGTTATCAAGTAATAAAAAATGATTTGATGAGCTATATAGTCTCAAACCATTGATACTAACATCACTTACCAATCAACTGTATTAGGTCATAAAATTACTGATTTGTAGATTGATCGATTTATTCCTTCCAAATATTAAACGCCCTATATAATTTCTCATATTTTATATATTATCGTTGTGGTATAATTTTATTTAATTAACTATATAAACATTATACACTTTAGAGTCACTATTTTACTAAGTTTTGTGTACAATAAAAATGAAATATAAAATTTAGATTTATAAATAAGTTTAGTTAAGAAGTTTTACAGTATTACACAAATAAAAATAATTTAAGACTTTAATTAACTAGGAAATTATAAAATATTAGAGATAATATTTAATTAAGTTGTAAAACCGAAGTATTGTTTAATAAAGTATAAATAATAATAGGGTTTAATAATAGGGATTAAGGAGATGATGGGAAATTCTTCATCACCGAGTTAAGACAACAAAGATTGGCACTTGAAACACCCAACAAAACAAAAAGTAGTTACATTTTCACCTCTAGTAGCTCTCTTAAAACATTTGCACGTAATTATACTTGGGAATAAAACGAATCGTCGCAACAACCGGGCCCGGTATGATTTTTGAATTATTTTTAGTGTGTTAGTACATATAATGAATGATTGGGTAATGTGAAGTTGGCCCGGTCCCCTACACTGTCAGAATATAGCTCGGAGTGACGCAAGGAAGTGGCTCAGGCCCGTCGCTCTTCTCATTCGCTCGCAACCACGACCACATTCGCTCGACAAGTATCTTCATATATTTATTATAAAAAAGTCATAGATTACTTACTTACATGTTCAGCTATTGTGGAATAGTCTCTCAGTGACTTAAGAAAAATATCTATATTCAGTGCTGAATATACAAAACAGGCTGGAAGTATTATTCTCATTGTTTCCAATTAAACACACTGCAATCCTCTGTTTAGATTTAGAAAGTCGGGAGTGCTGATTTATTCCTACCGGATATCAATTAAAATAAAAGCAAACACAAGCCTCGATAGGTAAAAATGTGATTAAGAGATCTAATTAAACAATAATACAGAACAAAAGTAAAAAAATACATTTACAAAAACCAAAATACAGTAATCATAAATTTTTATTACAGAATCAATTTCATCTCAAAGTGGTGAAACATAAAGCTGACTTTCTAACCAGCCTTGTGTATTAATTTATTCGTGCAATACACTGTACAATTTAAATGTATTTCCCACAAACAGTAATTACCGTGATATAAATACTAGGAAAAACAACAATTTTCTCTAAACCACATCTAAATTACAATCATTTGTACGTCATTAAATTATTTTTTGCTCTTCTAAGTGGTCTCTGAATAAGTTACTGTATCAAATTTTAAAATAAAATATTTTAATAGTTAATGATAGTCTTTACAGGAAGACTAGGTGTCATTGTACAATGACACCAATATGGTTTCAATATTTAATGAAATGGCTATTTGTTGTCTAAACTGCCTTTCCCTCTACCCATTTATTTATTCGTTTTAATTTTATAGAAAATATTGTATTCAAATGAAATTAAACCTTCGATACCACTTGTAACTTGTTTGAAATATTAACAATTCTATATGACATTGTCCATACATTGAAATGATACCTACTCTATAGTAAGAATTTCTTTATGGTGCTCCTCTCATCATATCCTCAACATTACAGGCAAGATTTATTTAATCAACACAAACACACTACAGTTCAGTAAGTAAAATCCCTTACTCACATACCCATTATCCAATCAATTTTTTTGTACTTTTTCGCTGTGATTATTTAAAAATGCCTTATTGAATCATTCAAAACATTCATACTCCATAAACAGTTGTTTACATATCAGAACTTTCAAACGCTTATTAATTAAACTTGTTTCATTGCCTTTTAAGAAGTCCACAATGGTTATTCTGGTTAGTTACTCTGTCAGGAAGCAGTTTAACAATAATAGATTATGAGTTTTGTTCAGTCATTATGCATTACTGTTAGGTTGAGATACCTACCTGATTATTACATCAGAAATTTTAGAATATAAATAATATATGACCGTTCCTTAATCTTAGAATGGATGGAAATGTGTCAGAGTTTCAATTTGATGGGTTGGCGATGTGTGGGAGTGGCAATGTGCCGGAGTGTCGAAGTGTAAAGGTGGTTAGGTGACGAGGTGTAGATGGGTCAATGTGGCGTAGTGTCGGGGTTACGAGGTGTTGGGTTTGCTATGTGCCCAGATGGCGATGTGATGGGGTGGTGATGTGATAGGGTGGAGATGTGTCTGGGTGGCGATATGTCTGGATGGTGATGTGTTAGGATTGTGATGTGTCTGCAGGCCCGCGGTTTGTTTGTGACGCGCTATGGGCTCGAGAGATGCTTGCGCCCCACAAACCCAATGCCATAGGCATTTGGCGATTTGAGACGCCTATTTGCAACATAACAACAAAATGAAACAATGACAGAACTATTTTTATTGTGTTCATTTTCGACCGCCGGTAATGCGGATTTTCTTTGTCGCGCTCCCAACAAACCTAAGAAAGCCCTTGGGTTCTTGCGCCCTTTGGCCCTTGCGCCCCTGGGCCATTTACAAAATCAGCCCTGTGTGTCTGGGTTGCGATGTGTTGGAGTGGCAATGTGTCTGGGTGGTAATGTATCGGGGTTGTGATGTGTTGGAATGGAGATTTGTCTGGGTGGTGATGTGGTTGGCTGACGATGTGTCGGAGTGGTGATGTTTTGGAGTGGATAAGTATCGGAGTGGCGATGTATGACGATATTTAGGGGTGGTTCATGACACAACATAAGTGTGAGCAAATTCAAGTGCAATCCTGTTCCTTCATATAATTTTTCAAGGTACATATTGGTTTTATGTGAGCTTGATTTCGAATCTTCCTTGGGCCTTACACTTTAATTTAAATCTCTTTACTGTCCTATAGAAAGATCCAGAGACGGATCAAGAGTTATTTATCTCTCAGTACTCCTCACAGAGTCAAAATAAGATTTTAAAGATAGCCGTGCCAAAATAATTGCTGATTGTTGATTATGCATTGTGACGGTGTGTAGGTGTAGGGGGCATGAGTCAGTATTCCGCAGAGGCTATTTATACCATTGCCGTTGGTGTGCTGTTGGGCATGATGACGATGACACTGTCAATAGGTCCCAGTGACTCAGGTAATCGGGTTCAACTCGGTGGGGGCAAATATGCAACGACGATAGTGGCTCTACAATGGTGGCTCGGGGCCAAAGAGGCTAACAGCCGTTCCATTTGCAGCCTATCACAACATATTGCTCCACTTTCCGCCGATCCGGTCAAGTTAATATTAAAATATTATGATGTAATACTTAAAACTCCAGAAAAACTGCTCTGGTGAATAATGAAGTGTATTTATATTCCAAGTAAAGTGTAATTCAGGTATGTGATATAGTAGGGTCAAAAATGACTTCAAAGATTGAAGTAGATTGAAAATGGATTGAGATCAGACCCATCCTAACTTGAAGAAGATAAAATTTTGTATAAGATGTATACATTTTCTCACGAAAGGTCAGCTCTATAATTACTTACATGAAACATTTATTACTTACAAACAAGAGATATATTATATTGCCTTTAACGTTTTTGGATTTAAAGGTTAAAAACAATGCATATGTGTATAGCTCAAGTTTGTAATCATAATTTAAATATGAGTGTGTTATGTGTTGTGAACTTTATCAAAATTAAGTTCTCTGTGAAGGAGGTGATAGGCAATTTTAGTTTCGTTGATCAACTGATGATTTTCGCTACATTTATTTTACTAAGCTGTAATATTATTTTTTGGCAAAATAATTTGATCAATCAAATCTATTAGTTGCATGGTCATTACAATTACAAATTAATTTCTATAAAAATTGTTTTTTAGTGAGTTGAGGACTCACTTTATTTTGCATATGATCTTGAATTATTACACTTTAATTCCCAGCTTAGTCTATTTATGTCAGCCATGTAATACTCTGGTCATTACGCAGAAATTAGCCGGTAATCGTGAGCCTTTAAGTGTTTCTAAAGCGATGTATACCAGGATTAAGCCGGCCTTGCATTTAGTCGTGCATGTTTGTGCATGCGACCAGCGTTTGGCAACATCTGGCCATCTAATTGCTCTCGTTCCCGACTCTTATACTCCATACACTACTATTTTTTATTCATTAAAATATCAGAAACCAAGAGAATTTATTATGAAACTAGCTGTGTATCCATTTCTTCGCACGGGGTGTGTGTGCAGTTTATTAAACTAATTATATAAATGTTTTCATGATGTAAGCCAACCAAATCACTGTAGTTAAATAAATGGTTTAAATACCTCAACTGTCGTGTGATTCTAGCGTAGTTAGATACTACTGCAGTTTCGACTCCAGGGGAATCTTCTTCAGGTGTCAAGGACTCAAAATTTCATTCAACTGAATTCGTCAAGTCATTAAAAATCAGAGAACACATTTACACGATACACGAACACTAACGAAAAAACACTTAACAAACATTTTGACCGGTACCGGCGGCGACGGAATGGACGGCGCGGACGCATGCGAAGGCCTGGTCTTCGTGTAAATGTGTTCTCTGATTTTTAATGACTTGACGAATTCAGTTGAATGAAATTTTGAGTCCTTGACACCTGAAGAAGATTCCCCTGGAGTCGAAACTGCAGTAGTATCTAACTACGCTAGAATCACACGTCAGTTGAAGTATTTAAACCATTTATTTTATAAATGTTTTCACAAAATTCAATACATCAGCTTCATTTGGTTTATTCCAACGTATCAAGTTTTATGCTTAATAGCTCCCAGGTACATTTGTCAAAATCTTGTTACTGTATATCCACTTCTCATTTGGGTTAGAAGTTATTTCTATCAATGTTGTTGTTGCAGTTTGATTAAACATTTATATTCGTATTGTGATTTACTTTATAGTTCTATGAGTATACCGTACCATTACTCATAGACGATTTAAGGAAACTCATACTTGTCAAAAATATTATAGATTCTTATGAAATCTAACATTGGATCCTTGATTGGATGTGACGATAGCTATACCAAACCCAATGTACCCCATCCCTGCATTTCTTGTTCTACCCTTGAAAGATATGTACAGACATGTACAACATTTAATCCAAATTAAAAATTGATTGAATTTGAATGCCCAAACCAAGTAGAAAAACGCAACTCCTGTCAGTAATGTATGGGCACCGCACCAATGTAGACAGAGCCGTCCTTAAGAAATGCGAGGCCTGGAGCAAAATATTTTTGCGAGGCCTTATTAACGGTGATTGCTGGGGGGTTGTGGGGTATGGAACATACAACAGCATTTGTCCAAGTTAAGTCTAGACGTTTTCCGACTGTCTATATATGTAATCAATCCATTAGACCTCTATATCTTTAAAATTATTTAAGTTACAGAAATGAAACTTGGCACAACTATTAATTACATGGTCTCCCTGAACTCTACCCTCTATCCCTCTACGTTCTTTACCCTCATTTTCAGGTATTATTCCTGGACCAAAGACAAGCCATATTTAAAATTTAGTGATTTTAATACAAATAGTCACGCATATGAGCGGGTTGCCGTGCAAAAAGCGCGGTTGCGGCGCCAGCTCAACAATAGATTTCATACCAAAACTGCTCCCGGGGAAGCAGTCCGACCGTGACTATAGCCTCAGTTATATCGCTCTATCTCGCTTATTTATGAACCAATTTTCATGATTTATACATCGTTGGATTTTAAATTAAATTTTACAAAAAACACATAAGAACATAAACTTTGCTACCTTATGTAGGTAGTTTTTATGTAGTTTAAGGTTAAAGATTTTAATTTGCCACCATTTTCAAAACATGAATTATAAACAGTTGATTATTTTTTCTAGCTAGGTCTTTACAAAAAAAGCTGTGTACCGAATTTCAACTTATTACGTCAAGCAGTTCTTAAATTAAAAATTATTTTAAAAAAATACAAAATGGCGGCTGTACAAGTAACTATGGTGTTTTGGAATTTTAAAATAGGATATTTTGATTTTGGCTTGTCTTTGGCCCAGGAATAATACCTGAAAAGGAAGGTAGAGAGTTCAGAGTCGCAAATGCAAGTGAATTTTTACATTTCTAACATTTACTGTTTCAAGATGGCAATAATTAAAAATGTTCAAAGCTAAATATTTTAGCTGTAAATTTTACAAACTTTTGCAAACTAACAAAAAATTACATGATTAAAAATATTAAAAATACTAAATAAAACAATGGATAGTGGATAAATTAAAATATTATTTTGAGAAAACACGGGTTTCGCTCGTAAACTTAGGCCCATGTACATCTTTATGATTAAAGAAATGTAAAAACTTAGATTAATCCGTTGTTTTTCGTTTGATCATTACAAACCAAACTTAGTTTCAACTTTTTTGTTTGTAGTTATTAAGATATTTAGCTTTAAAAATTTTAAATGACCGCCATTTTTCAACCATAAATGTTAGAAATGCCAAAATTCATATGCATTTGTGCCTTAACGCGCTTAACAGTTGTGCCAAGTTTTAATTTCGTACCTTAAATAATTTCAAAGATATAATGGATAAATTAAAAAATCACATACAGACAAACAGTTGAAAAACGGCTAGAGATAATCAAAGTCGGTCATGCATGTTTGTGGCATATGCAAGCATGGCTCGGCTCGGCGGCCGCGAGGCTTGGTCCCGTCACCCCGCCCGCCGGGTTCATAGGTTTTTAAATCACAATTATTGAACATATTGCGCGGGTAATTTAACCGATATTTTAGGTACGTATCTGTTCATTTTATATTATTTTTATTCAATCTAAACGTTTATGCAACTAACTTTTTAGGGGGCAAAGCTTCGCGGCGCGAGGCCTGGAGCGGCCGCTCCACCCTAAGGACGGCACTGAATGTAGATATTTTAAAGTAGCTATTAGGTTTACTTAATTCAATTTTTTTGTTTTCAAATTTACCTTCTTACCTAAAACCCCATGTGATAGGGACATCCCATGTTAAAAAATTTTGCCGAAAAACGGAGGAAAATAAAGCGCTGATGCTAGGATTACTCCTCCTCTTTACCACTTGAAGCGCTCTTTTTACCTTCTAAATGTCAAAATAAGCATATTTGTTTGTTTACATAAAAAATTAAAAAAGCAATAACAGACCTCTGCAAAATTGTTCTAACCATCTGATTCCATTCAACCAATCAGCATGATACCTGAATGATAATTATGGTGGTAGTATCAGTGTTTAGTGAGCGGCTTTCTCACTTCTTCAAAAGAACTCTACTCATTTAGTTCTTTCACATTAGTACTGCCCCATCCATAGCCGAACTACTTGAAAGATTGAGCAATTTATAAACCTTGTTGGTCTTAACTACATATGGTGTTTTATGAAATACAAGAACGTGCAAAGAAAGCTAAATTGGGAACTAAAATTAGTTTGCAATGATAATAAGAAATATTTTAAGATTCAAGGAACGAAACTCGTTCTGTAATAATAAGCATAGATTATTTTGATATTCATATTTAGAAACAAGAATTAGTTTACTCTAAATACGGTATTTATGCTAGCAAAAAGTTATAAAAAAGGTTAGATATGAATGAATCTGTATATTTTAAGTGTTGCCATCCGTGGTAAAAATGACAAACTGTCTTATCCAGCTGATTAAAAAGCATAGATAAAAAGGCATAATTAAATATTTTTATAAGAATAACATTGAATATTTCTTTTACTGTACTATGACAAAAATTTTTTTATTTTTGTTAATTTCCTAGTATATTAACAAGTTTGTATTTTTGTTTTATATTGGGGAAATAAATTCATTATTTCATTCTATGAGGCAGTGCCTTTTTGACGAACATTGCTTTGGAGCAGCTAAAATCATTCTAATTGCACCATTTAACAGTTAAACAAATTTCCATATCATTTACTAAAGCCCTTGTCGTGTGAAAAGAGATTAAAGATTGGTATTTTAGCACAACTTGGCTACTTTGACGTACTAAGGGGCAAAGCCCTAAGGTCGCTAAGGCGATTTAAATTGCTATGAACCTTCACACCACTCTAGTTAGTCTATAACAGGAAAAAAATTTAGACCATCAAGTAATGTCGTTGTCCCATGAAAAGAGGACAAAATAGGACCTATGAGCGTTACAGACACAGTGACAGAGAGAGAGAGAAACAGAGGGAAAGAAATTTAGATGACACCGATTTTGGATTCAGCGATATATAAAAAGTAAAAATAAAAAATTCAAGATTCTGAGCAATGTACAGACAAAAGGCTAATTTTATTAATATAGATATTTGTTAAACAGAATTTTAACCAACAACTTTTTACAGGAATTTTCCTTAGAACTTGAAAGTGACAAGAGTAAAGATTTACACATTCTCCGGTAGTTTATAATAACTGTCTCGCACGTAGGAGTGAGCATGAGACACAAGTAAAGGTAAAATGTTCTTTTTTTATATGAATAAAGAGTTTTGAGTTGAACTATGTCACAGTTCACTGGTGCAGGACCCAGTCATTAAAACAACATTCTAAGTTTGGGACTGGGTTTATACTATTATAATTTTACCAGTAAATTAATACCACAAAATTAGACATTGAAATAATGCTAAATTTAAAAATCTATTTAAAATTAAATTATATTATATACATAATAATTACTATTTCACATATTGTATCAATATGTACATGCCAGAAATCTATTGGATGTTAAAAAACCAGTTGTTCAATGGGCATTAGATGTTTAAAGGCTGTTACCTTTGCATAAATATTAAGGCAAAATGTTAGATGACCATCACTTCAATTTTAAAGTTTAAACAACATTACAACATTAATTTATACAACATTACAAATAATTATCAATCCCCTAATGGATAGTTGAATAAATATCCTATTCTCTAGCATGAGTTAGATATATTTGTATATATGCACATGGATTTTGAAACTGTTCTTCAAAATTTGGAAAAAACTTATTTCTTTGTAAAAGTAATTTGTGGGCCTACACAGGTCTCTTATGCTATGAAAAACCTGATTTTGTTGTAATCTTGAATTGAAATTCTTAAAGTTTTAACATTGGTCTTATAAAGTTAACAAATTATTACCAGTGTATATTAAAACACCACGAAAGGCAAGTGAGCTGAGGGAACGAGCTCGTCTTGAATAGAATACAAGCCATTTTGGACGAGGCATTCCAAGAAAAGGTTATGTAACTGAGATTATTACTTTTAAAAAAAATTTATAAATTTGCCAAGCAAATGCTCAGCCCCCTAGGTCAAAGGCAGTACAAAAACCAAGTGCAGGGTTAATATCTTCTGAGCGATTATAAATACAATAATAATACTCAAATCATAAGTTTTACACTTGATAATCTACTTTTTGAGGGTATGCTACTGTAAGATTTTTGTCATGTAACTAACAGTCTTATATCTGACAACCTACCAAGGGGTCATAATAAAACCGTGAGCAAAGGTTGATATGTAAATCAATGTAAGTCTCACTTAACAGAGCACAATGCCACAAATAGGACTTGAAATGGTTGACCGATATGGAAATGGCAAGTAATCAAACTTTCCATAAAAATCTTATGAACAGTATTTTAAAATGCAATATCTTCAGGGATACTTGACCTTTTGAGATAAGGTTTGTGGTATATTACTCTTATTTTAAAGATGTTTAAAAGTATATATGATGTGACAAAACCTTATGCTTATGACGTTTTTCTTAAATCTTCCTGCAAGGGATGTTCTATATGGTAGTTTTTGTAAAAACTTTAGTGGTCTTTATCAGCTGTGAAGTTCGAAGTTTATTATTTGATTTGTAATAGAAACGCACCTTAAGTGTAGAGCAGGGAAAACTTTTTAATTTCAGTTTATTTCTTGCCATAAATTGTGCGATGTGTCTGAAATAATGGATTATAAAACTTCGGTTATACGAACCATGACTTTTTTAAATGAAGCACAAAAAATGGAACCTAAAAACTGCCTTTTATGTACCCCAACAGGGCCACAGATAAAATAATTGGATTATTAATTCATATTTAGCAAATTCCAAAACATTTATTTTTCTTGAGACTTTATTTTTCTGTCACAAAAATCTAATGAAAATTTCATATCATCTAATTATTAATTCTAATTAGATTTAATTCAAATTAACAGGTTCTTGAAAGGTTTTATTGGGATCCACGATGGTTAATTTGGAATGTAGCTAAATGGCATACATTTTAACAGTAAATTAAGAAAAAAAAGTTTTGGAAAACTCTCAACTTATGCTTGATGGAACTATTATGCTCTGTTTGGCACTCAACTTTTAATCATCGGTTTACCTCACCTATGGATTAACGCAAATCTTTTTTTTTTATTCAATGCAAACTAATCAATTATACTTGTCATTTTTTTGCTCAGTTTTATTTGCATTTTTAAATCTGTTGGTTAGCAGAAATGCATTAATTTACATTAAATGATGATGAAAAAATAATAATTTGCAAATTTTCCACTGCATGCTTGTGTTACTCCTATTAATAAAAAAATCAAAGTTTAACTGCTATTAAATTAAGTTCATAATAATTTAAAATACTATAAACTCGTTTTAAAAGTCGTATAAATATAAATTCCAAGTGTAACTGTTATTAAAATAAGTTTAAAATCATTTTGAACCCTTATTAAACTTATTGCAAACTTCTTTTAAACTCATTTTTAAATTACTTGGGTTTTGGTCACTAGACTTTCCCAGAAGATAATATTTTTAACTGCAATTAATTGTCAAAATGAAGCGGAAGATCGAAATTTGGGGACACCTGAACAGTATATACAACAAAAAACTGTGCCATTCTGTACATTAGATGTTTCAAAAGTCCGGGACGTCTCTACATTTTTAATTATCAGAGATGGATCAACAGAACCAGGAACATAGTTCTGATGGAACATAAAATTCAATCCGAAACGAAGCTACACTATGTCCCTTGGCCTGATCCTTGTTCTCTCTCATATGATCACACTTTTTTGAGGTTAGGCACATAAAGAACAAAAACTAAAACATAAAACGTAATTTAACAATCAGTTGATGTGCGCATTACTTAAATTATATTATAACACTACTTTCTTCAAATGCCGAGCTCTCATTGGTTTAGAACCTGTAGTTTAACGTGACTCCTGTATATTTAAGACCTCGTTTTGTAACGGGTTTTGATTTGATTTAATAATGTATCTCTTTGTGATGTAATATAATTATTGTTGCTTATAATTGCCACGGTAGTAGATAAAATGCAATAACTTCTGACTCATTCAACCTGATGAGGTCGGATTTTAGCGATTTATTCTGAGTTCTGGGACTTTTAAAATTATGACTTAGAGAAAAGATGTCGCTCTCCTTTGCGGAAGTCTCATAGGGATATAGTCAAACTCACTTGGTCTATGTTCCAGATTTCGTTGATCCATCTTTATTAGTGACAGAACTACCACCTTTACCGGGACCTTTTGATCACCCGATATGCATGTCAAGTCAACAGTTCGCTAGTATGCGATGCTGATAACGATAGTGCGATGTTACGTAAGCAACGCGGCGCGGCGGCGGCGGCCGCGCGATATGAAGCGGCGAGTGTCCAGTCCGCCCGCCGCGACACAAATAGCGCGCTGCCGCGTATTCTGGGACCGAATCGCTCCTCTGCCAATTACAACACAATTTTGTTTTGCTCAGTATTAAATGTTCCAATTATCCTTTGGAGCCTTTATTTACGATATCGGTTTGTCTTTTAGATAAAAAATATTGAATACGTTCCGTATGTGGCATTGAAAACATCATCTTCAAATTAACAATGATACGTCGAAGTAAAATAAGTCTGTTAAAAATGCTTGCAACGAATAAAACTGCGTTCTTGAGATAAATCCATTCTTGTATATAGGTTACATTGTTCATTGGATGGTTTGAAAATTAACACTAAAGGAAAGAAAATTGTCTGTAAGCTACTAGCAATAGCAATCAATGTTCTTTGCTAGTTTCTTGTTATCTTGTTCTTTATCTTGGATTTATTGCCTTGTTATTTCATCGTTGAGTTTTCACCGTCTATCTCGTTAGCATAAGCTCAGCATGTACAGTAGAATGTACTTTGGCATGTAGATATTTGTTGATTTTTTTTATTTTTTTCCGTATCTATTTAATTCACTTAGCATATTCTTGGTATACAGCCTGTATTTTGCTTGTAGTAACTTGTATTGTTGATTGGTTTTTGTCTTAAAATTGGTTTTAATGCACTAGTTAGCATATAACGTAGCATAAATTATGTTATAATTGTGCTTGAATTGTACTTTTTTCAGATCTAGTCTTTTATGCTCTGTTTTTGCGTTTAATGTTTGCGCCATATTTAATTGTACCTGAAACTGAATCAATGTCAACTTAGTAAAAAGGTAGTAGTTATTATTGCATGTAAGCGGCTTTGAAAGAAATGTGTATCATAATATTCTGTATACTTTAATGTAAATACATTTGTAAAATAGCGATTGACGTACGTCTGAATAAATATATAAATGTATGTAAACTATCCGATTTTAGAATAACCAGCGATCATCCCCTTAATATTCCTCTAAAGGAGCTAACAGAAAATAAACAGAAAATAAATATCAAATTTTAAATTCTGTAGATTTTATCAGGATTTTTCATCCCAACCTTGAAAAAGGACTAAAAAAAATTAAATTTGAAATTTTCCTTGAGGAAATCAAACTTGATATTTTCGATGTAACCGAGCACAGGCTTTGCATCTTTAAATAATTTTAGAGTGACCGCGTCAATTTATAGAAGAACACAGTTGGGGAGGAGTCGCCATCTGCAAACATGAATCCTGAAACATTGAAATACAGGAGGGGAAAATAGTTATTTGTGCTTCTAGGGACTAAAGTACAACTTTTTCTCCCTGAAGGGAAACTGTTGCCGCGCGAAGGCGGAGCCGAGGGTGACAAATTCCCTGAGGGAGAAAGAGTACTTTAGTCCCTAGATGCACACAACATTATTCCTCCACCTACACGAATAACAAATAACCAATCTTATAACAATGACAATTTTACGTTCATATGATCCTTTGCTCCGACAAGCTGGATTACTCACATTAACTTTAAAAACACACACTCTCTAGGTAGTATATATCAATTTTATAGAACACAACAGAAAAAACACCACAAAATTTAGGCCTAGTCGAAATTCTCACTTAAAAAACACAAAACACATTTTAACCTAGTCTCACTTCTAATCCTTGACAGTTAAGCCATCACAGTGTTTTTTTTTCTGGAAATTTGATGTCACATTTTCTGCCTTTCATTTAATGTTTGGCAGAGTAAAACTAATAATTCCTTACTATCACTTCATATAAATCATTAGCTATCCATACCGCAATCCTTTTTACAACAACTGCAAACTGATGCGAAATGTAGAAATAAACTGCTTACAAAACAGCTGACGCTACAGACGCTATTAAAAAGAATAACGAAACGAATACAATAATTGACATCTGACTGTCACCCATGTTCTTCTTAAACTCTCTTTTAATGTTATTCTTATGTAACTAACTTTAGCCCCGTGGTGCAAAAAAAAGTTAAGTTTTCCCTAGGTAAAAAAAATTAATATTCAAGTCACATGTGATAAGAAGGAACCTAATCTCACTTTCTATTTAATAATAGACCAGTCGTTTTAGCCTGCATATACAGGAGTCCAGACCGACGCAAACTTTCAGAATTTCTTTAACTTTTAAATGAATTTTTAGTTGAAAGACCTGCTCACAGGAGATTTCAAGATTCAAGAAACAGATCACAGATTCATAAATCTTTCAACTGAATAAAATTCACCAAAAACTTTTTTAAGGAAATATGAATAGGCTAACTATTTTTAACGAACTGTAAATTCTCATGTTGTATCCGATGTTAAGATCAAAAAGTTGATCCTCGCATGGCTGTTGTCCAATCCTATGTTTGAGCTAAAAGGAATTTCTGAAGCCAACTTAAGTCAAACAAGATTTTAATAGTAGGCCATAGTAAGTTTTGACTGTTATATTAGTTATTACTGATTGCATTTTATAATTGGCATGATCTATAATGTGTTTAATGATCAATATAATATCGTCTATCGATTGATCTTTTATCAGACACTGATGAAATGCGTAAATTTTCTGAATTATCTGATGGTTTTGGCCTGGCTTTCAATCAAAGAACCAAAACCCGCATCACTCAAACAACCCAAACCTGTGAAGATATATATATATCGTATGGCTCATTCAGCCAGCCACCATGGTTTAAGAATAATAAAAAAAAATTCTGCGGTGCAGAGCACCTGAGTCAGTATAAGTAAAAATCTAAACACTAAAATAAAAAAAAATAAAAATTAGATCTCTCTTTATAGAGCTAAATCCAGGGCGCTAAGCCATTGCAGCCCAGCTTCACTTGAGCTATGCAGACCGGCCAATCCTTCGGGGAAGGCACTCAGTGGGCACTCTTCGACTATGTGTTCCATAGTTTGATACTCTGCTCCGCAGTCGCATGACTGGTCTTGTGTCATTCCCCATTTGTGCTTCCAATAATTACATCTCCCCACTCCAGTGCGGAAACGATTGAGTATAGTCCACTGCTTCCGAGGAAGATTCATACCACCTACCGCTACGGTCGGGTCATCTATCAAGAAGTGGTTCCGACCTTGAAAAGCGTCCCAGGAGGAAGTCCAGTTTGTATGGATGGTGAAGTTCGAGTCCATCAACTGGGAGGCTGTTCGTAGAGGTGGTTTTCGGGACCTCAATCGGCCCGCATTCTGGGGTAGGTAATCATGGATGGGCAGCTGTGGAGCAGATAAGATCTTTGTGTATTCCCTAATGAGTGCATCCCTTCGTCTTATTTCAGGAGGAGCGATATTACACAGCACCGGGAGCCAGGGTACAGGAGTCACCATGAGTGTACCACTAATGGCTCTCATGGTCCTGTTTAGCTGGACGTCGATCTCTCTAACGTGCACACTATTTAACCACACGGGAGCACAGTACTCAGCAGCTGAATATACCAATGATAGAGCAGTTGTTCGCAGAACTTGTGCGTTAGCTCCCCATGTGGAGCCAGCAAGGTGATGGACAATGTTAGTCCTGGTTCTCACCTTAGCTGCAGTTTTTTGTAAGTGGCTTTTAAACGTGAGAGACCGATCTAAAGTGACTCCCAGATACTGTGGGTGGTCATTATGTTTCAACTCAACACCGTTGAATACGATTTTAAGCTTTTGGTTGGCCAGTCTATTATTCAAGTGGAAGCAAGCAACCTCAGTTTTTGTTGGGTTTGGATTTAGCTTCCAGGCTTCAAAATATTCACCGAGTGAAGATGATTTCATCACAAACAGGGTGTTCACTGTAGTCATTGAGCCATTCATCTCTGATCATTAGGCCCTATTTGCATCTTTTCCAGCCGGGAGCACCAGCCGGTTCGACTCATAAATTAAAAGCTCTTTTCGTAGGCTAAGTAAAGAAAACCTCCATGAATTGAGATTTAGGCTGAATTGGGAAGAATCAGAGATGATGTCCTTATGTTAAATGTCAATCAAAAATATGACAATGTCATTCTCACGCTTCATTATTACATAAATATAATTTCTCGAAAGAAGAACTTAGGAAAGAGTTGACCAGCAAACCGGATTTTATTTCAGTTTAAAAAATACAATTTAAAAGGGGATACAATACATGGAAGCCACTCAAATCGGAAGCTTAAAATGCCTGCAATTATATAAAACGGAATTATAGAAGACTCATAAAACAAAAAACAGCCCAAAATTACGGTTCATTCATTAAAAACTCAGCTAATCTGACGAGCTTGGCAAATCATCAATAACAATAGGCCTTGTGAAAAATACGACAATAAAAACCAGCATTAGAATAGATAATATTGTAACCAACGATCCAGTTATTGTTTCCAATAGTTTTAAAAAGTTTATTTATTTATTTTTATTTCGAATGCTTTCACCTCTAATCACGACCTTAAATCATGGTCAGGTTTCCCAATTAATTGTGAGCCTAACATAACGATATGTTAACTTCTTTTGGTGAGGTAGGCCTATCAATTCCGGAAATAAAAGACGTCATAAGGAAAATTGCCATCACAAATTCAGCAGGTCAGGATATAATACAATATAAAATTACTAAGAATTTAATCGATGAAAATGCGTTCACTCTTATGGATAAAATAAATAATCGTTTTTTCTAGGCATAATTTCCGGAAAAGGGGTAAACTAGCTCTAGTCAAACCACTACATAAAAAGGGTTGCAAAAAGGACATGAATATCTATCGCCCTATCTAGTTGCTGCCAGCGTGAACAAAGATCACTGGAAAAATAGTATGTAATAAGCTAGTCAATTTTCTGGAAAGTATAATTTTTTTCTCACCTCAGCAATTTTGTTTCCACCAGAATAAGTCCACAAATCTTGCCTTTGCCAAATCAGTACATAGACTAATAGATCGTATCTGAAGAGGAAAGACAGCATTGGGAACTTTCATAGACCTTAGAAAGCTGTTTATTGCATCGACAATCACATCTTGAAAGAGAAACTAGCTTCTTGCATCGCTGGGACTGCACTGAATTGGTTAGTATCTTATCTTTCCAACAGGAAGCAAAGAACAATCATAAACCACAACAAATTTGGTTTCAAAGAAGAACATCTTTCTGAACTCATGTATGTGGAGAGAGGCGTGCCGCAAGGCTCGACCCTAGGGCCTATCCTCTTCCTTGGCTATGGAATGACATCGTTGACTATGTTGATGGAAATAGTTTAATAACATTTGCAACCGATACCACTCTGAATACATCAGACAATCAGTTAAACAATATTCAAATCTCCGCATTTTTAAGTATCAATAGCTTGTCACAATATTTCACCGTTATGAGGTTATCATAAATCAAGAAAAAAAATGTATCCATTGTACAACTAACTAGGCAACTTCAACACATAAATCCTTCATTGTGGATGTCCTCCTTGGCGAGGACGAAATTGAGGAGGTGTTTAGTGCAGGATGCCTTAGAGCCACTCTTGACAACAATTTAAGGTGGTCCTTACAAGTCGAAGAGGTTTTTTTTCGGATTGTCCAAAAACTTATTTGTAATGAGAAGCCTTGTAAATGTACTGGACTTAAGGCTTTAAAAATGGCCTACCATAGTATTTTTGAAAGTCACATTAGATATTCAATTATCCTTTGTGGATCTTCCAGTAAGAAGAATTAATTTTCACAACATTTTCAAATTACGAAAAAAAAATAATTAAATCCATAGCCAGCCATCCAAAGTTCAAGTTTAGCATTTTTTAGAATTTAATATCATGACAGTTTCAGGCATCAATGGAGTATTAAATTTAAACCCAAAATTGAGTCAAGGCACGCCCCAATGTGACATAAGTTACTAGAAATTAACAGCATTGTTGTTCGTAAATAAGTTCAGCTCTTAGAGAAAGTTATTAAGCTATTGATAACAAACACTCTATAGGGTCGTGCGATTCTCGTTGTTGAGAATGCAGCGGAAGTTACACAGGGGCCTACTAGCCTCAAAAGAATTCAATTTCAAAGCTTGAAATTGAATCCCAACCTTCAATTAATACAATATACTACAATAACTGTCTTGGAACAGTATAATTTATGTTAATTTATGTTGTGGTATTTAATTTATGTTAGTATTTGCCGAACCTTGTCAAGGGTCCAAGGTTCGGTTTCTCTATGACACATAAATTAAATCACAATAATAAGGATAATAAGGAGGGATCCTTTGAGTAAGATTTTTTAGCTTAATTTCAATATGAAGCTTGATCAGTGAGTCCCGGACTGTGTGTCGCGGCACAAAGAGTACCGTGAGCCCTGCTAGATTTGTCTTAAGACAAGCGAAAAATAAGTAATATTAAACCAAGAGAGAAAATAAAATAAAAGTGAGAAATAAATAATCGCAAGCAATAAAATGCTTAGCGGGGTCAGTGGATGACTAAGACCTTCGACTGACCTGTGATGGGTTTTAGTACAAGTACACAATCAGCTGAGGACTCAGCTTAAGAGTGTTATAGGTCAATGGCTGTTTTCCACTCGATAGAATGGGTGGTTTATCATACTAAAATTCTCTTGAATGTAGAGTTGTTAAGGTTGTGGATGGGTTTTCAGTTTGGGTTGATGACTCTAGGGCACAATTTGCAACAGGCTATCTATCTGCATTAACCAGACGGTAGAATATGTATACCTTTATATTATTATTTTTTGTTACTTTTATATTTTAAAAATGTCATTTTATGACGTAACCCCTAAAGTAAGTGAAATAGTTGGTGAGGTGGACGCAGTTTTAGATCATTCTCAGGAAACACGGTGAAAATTTTAATGTTAGTGCCGCTAAACAACCCGCACAAAAATGTATATTTCCTCATTCAAAAAACCGGTTCCGTTGACTAAACAGAAGTTTCTTTTTTAGGTTAGGTTTGCCGCGAGCCAGGGAAAATTGGGGCTGATGTAGGGTAACAACCTACGACAGACGATTACGAAAAACGTAGGGGTATACAACATAAAGTAATAACAGGCATCAATGACTTGTACAATTTTTCACAAATCAAAATATGAAAAGGACTCCTAATTTAATTGAGTTTACATTGTATAATAATTACAAACGGGTAAAATATGGCACAAACAACTTAAATCTAATAATTCTTGCCCTCCTTAAGTAATTCAGAGATCAGTAAGAGGAGACTTTCTGACCCTCATGTCAACAACTCCTTGAGCCTTACTTAAAAACAAACACTACATGATTCATTGAAATACGAATACATCAACTGAAATACGTTGAAAACTTAGTCAGTTTATATTCAAAAGCTAAGAAGTATTTCTGCAAGAATTTTAAACATTTTTTCAATGAATTCTTTTTTTTATTAGGACGACATATTTCTAGCGGAATGTTCGATGTTGATTTCGTTACCTGAGATAATGGGACTCAGGAGCAGTGGTAGGGAACCCCGAAAACGGGGAATATTCTACCGTTAGTCAGAGTGTGGAAAGAGAGTGTGATATTGTGAACCGTGCAGACACACAGATCTATTCTGGTGATGCCCAAACAACTCCGGTATTATAACAGTCACTTTGTATTTATCGTATTTACTGGCTACTACAGTTTACAGCTACGCGGGTCGAAAATAATCAGCTTACATTTCAGAACTCTCGCAGAAGAAACGTCTTTCTTCCTTTGACACCAACATGTTTTTGTTTTTGTGACGGTAGAAAATCACTGATATTTAACGCGTGATATTAGTGAAATTACATGAAATACCACAATCATTATATGTGTTACCTCTTAACAGTTACCTAGTTAACAGTTACCTGTTTGGAAATAAATTATTGTTTTTTGAAAATTGACGGTTTGTAGATCCAACATTTTAATAATATCAATATTAAAATGTGTTGTATTTGTATGAACCTCCATTAATATAAATATGCTAATTTGTGTTCTCTAACGCATCGAACTATAATTTTTTCATCCTAATTTTATTGTTTCCTTCAATACAACAATTTAAGTTTTTGTCGATCAAACATTTCAAACGTTTTAATATTATCAACATTAAAATGTGTGGTATTTGTATGAACCTCCAAACCTCCATTAATATAAATATGCTAATTTATCTTCTCTAACGCAACGAACTATAATTTTAGTAGGAATAAATTGAAGTCTTACCTTAGCAATCCTTTTTAAGCAATCCAGTATTTACAAAAAGGATTGCTAAGGTAAGACTTCAATTTATTCCTACTATAGTATCAAGCAATCCAGAGGCTAAAATGAGTTTTGACTATAATTTTTATTGTTTCCTTCAATACAACAATTTAAGTTTGTTATTTTGTTTTGGACTACTCACTTGAAATGAATTGATGAATAAATAATATTAATAAATACCTCATCTAAGAATGATTACATTTTTTGCCAAATATTACGATATAAAATTTTTTATATAAATCTTAAGATATGCAATCCAGTATTTACAAAAAGGATTGCTAAGGTAAGACTTCAATTTATTCCTACTATAGTATCAAGCAATCCAGAGGCTAAAATGAGTTTTGACTATAACTTTTATTGTTTCCTTCAATACAACAATTTAAGTTTGTTATTTTGTTTTGGACTACTCACTTGAAATGAATTGATGAATAAATAATATTAATAAATACCTCATCTAAGAATGATTACATTTTTTGCCAAATATTACGATATAAAATTTTTTATATAAATCTTAAGATATTTTAGAACCATATTCTAAAAGTGGTAAAAATTACTTGGCATACTTATAATAAACTCAGTTACAATTATATATATATATCTTGTGACACAATCAGTGCGAATCCAAACAGCTGTTGTTTTAATAAAAATGCAGGAAAAATAAAAACCCTTACGATTTGCGAAAGTTAAGTTTTATTTCGGCGACTTCCATTGTAATTAAAATGTATTTTCTATAAAAAAATTGTTTAACAAATACACATAAAATTCGATCAAATTCATAAGAAAAAGTAGATATTTCACTAAGACTACTCACAGAAGCTACTGGTATAGAACATAATTAATTCAGATAATAATTAATTAATTATTAAACTGCCCCAAATTGCTTGCATAACAAATCCAGAATTATTACGAAAGAGATTCTGTACACTGTGCTGTACCTGAAGCGTACAGGCATAGGTCGTTCGCAGAGGCGGATTCGAAGATTTTCTGCTCCCAGGCTAACTAAACGGCGCCGTCCCCACTCCTACACTGCGTTCATTTACACGTAATATGCTATATAGTCCAATAGTCCTGGACAGGCTTATTGGCGGATGGCCGATCAGCTTTTACAACCTATTTTTTCGTAAACTGTTTCTAGAAGGCAGTAGCTGCTTTGACCAGAATCGAAAAATAACTGTTACAACAATTATTAAACTTTAATGCCAGCTGTTACGTAAAAACACAACCATCTTTCTAACTCGTTGTTAAACCATCAAAATTGTTTTAATAAATTTTTTATAAAGAATATCTTTTAAAGTTATAGGTAATAAAAAAATTAGCTTTACAAACGTATTTTAGTTAGTTTATCATTAAATTAGACCACCTTACGTACACATCGTGCGTGGATGAAAGAGGAAGACTCCTCATGTTGGAGAATACGCTGGACAAAAAGAGTGAACAAGGATCATCCGAATTTTCTTACCTATTTAGACTTTATCTACCAATGAAATGTGTTATGACTTTTCAGTTTTTTTGTGTGGTCTAACGTTGTCAGTTTTTGTAAAGGATGATAATTACAGCATCTTTTATAGGTTACCAACATTTATGCTATAAACTTTTTCAGTAATAACTAGTTTGGTTTTCGGAAAGGGAGATCCACTGAGGACGCTCAATTTAATGTAATTAATAAGTTGTATAGTTGATTAAACGAAAACATGGAACCCGCGGGGCTTTTCATCGATATCAAGAAAGCTTTTGATCTCGTTGATCATGAAACTTTACTGCGGAAAATGAAATCGGCTGAAATTAGAAGTGTTGTGAATGACTGAAGTTTACTCACGAGCAGAATACAGCAGGTGCGAGTCGGGGAACACCTCAGCTCCCCGCTGCCGGTGAGGGTCGGGGTTCCACAAGGCTCAGTGACGTCAGCGACCTGTTTTTTTTTATTTTTATTAATGGTTTGTTTCCGTTAAATTTTAATTGTAAGATCTATGCTTTTGCTGATGATATTGGATGGTTTTATTCAAATAAAAGCGTCAAAACATTATGGGAAGAAATGGGTAATGATCCTAGTGATTTGCGATAGAGAGGTATATTAATAATTATTTTAAAAAAGAATAAAAGGTAAGCATCTTTCCCGTCATATAAACAGTTAAATGCTTTATCTGATCATCATTGATATTTGTTTATGTGGCATTTTAAAACTGATTTAACAGCAATTATAATATTGTATCTCCAAGAAATCGAGTGTTCAGAACCAGAAAAAAAAAACAAGATCGACATTGTTAAATTTTGTTTTATACTTGCTTACAAGTGACACTAAGCGTAGTAAATAACTCCCATATCACTTTTAAGTCTGAAAAACAACCCTACAATGAATCGTTCATATCGATGATCAAACAATAAATTTAAATGAGACGTTCAGTAACTCTAAACTGAACCGGAGGATGTCACAGTTTGTACTGTAATAATCTGGCCTTGTTTTGCGCCTACGGGCGTCGGAACGCAATGAATGTACTGTAGTGAGGTTGCCTACCCACTGCTGCCGGGCGCAATGGCCCCGGCATTGCCTCGCTTCCCCTCCGCCCTTGCCGAAACACCACGGCTGGATCGTCTATTCTTTGGCAGTCTCAAAATCAGAATTACTCGAGAAAAGGGTAGTGTCATCTATGTAGAACAAGACACTACCGGGGACCTTAGAAACAGGTCATTTATGGCAACAACAAACAGGAACGGGCCAATCAAGGAGCTTTGCGATTCTACATGTCCTCAAGAGGACCTGAAGATCTGCCATTCCAGTCCACAACTTGCTCCCTCCCACAGAGATAGGACCTTAGAAATTCCAAGGCCCCACCTCTGACCTTGGCCCCCTCTGATTTTTTCAAGGACCCTCTCAATATCAGTTGGACTTTGTCCTCCTAGCTGTAACTCCCTGTTGTATTTTAAAATGCAGTTGAAAATAAAATGTGATTTATATTGGAGTTCGTAATTTAAAATAAAATTGTTGCTAAAGTAGAGCTTGGTATCTTCATTTATCATGGCATTTAAATAACATCATCTGATTGGCCGACCCAAATTGTGAAGACAATTAGATGATTTTTTTAAATTTACATTGTTCTGATTGGTCTAGACAATCGAAATGGCCTTGACGAGTGGCTGTCCAAAGATGCAGGCATTGCAGATTTTCTACTGTCCCTGGTCGCTGGCCGAATGCAGAGTTGGCAAAGGAATCAATATCAATATCGAGGGACAGGAAATGAAATGACTGGACACACAGGTAGACACTGTTTCCTGTTGCACAGGAGATTTTATATTTATTATATGAATTATTGATACAATTTTGAGATATCGTTAGAAGCATTTACTCAAGAGGAGCTGAAGATCTGCCATTCCATTCCACAACTTGCTTTTTCGCACAAAGATAGGACCTCAGAAGTTCCAAGGCCCCAGAAGCTTCCAGAAGTTCCAGAGCCGTGACACCGTTCTGCCATGCGATGTACATCTGCCATGTCTATATACATATTGTGAATTTGTTCCTTGATTTGTTGTGTTTGTGTGAGGGAGGCACACCTGACACCTAACGGAAGTGATCGTCAGCCTTTGTGACTTTGGAACTGTCAATCGTTCTCTTCCTTTTTCTTAAGAAGGAGCGAGCGACACCAAAGATCGATATCTTAATAAGTGTTAAATGATTTTCATCCTTTTCAATCCAATGTGTGATGAGTATTTATTCCAAATTTCTTTAACCATCAAGATGTTATTATTTTTTGTTGGGCGTATTGCACGTTCGCAAATTATTTTTTATTTTCATAATATTATATTTACGCCAGGGGTATTTTGTTAAAAGATAATTATACAGTGTACATTAACGCTTTTAAGGGAAAGCGGTCCAAACCCATCCAAGTCAGTGGACACACCGGGAATCGGACCCGTGATCTCTTGAACCGAAGTCCAAGACGCTAACCGTTAGTCCAGCGAGATGCCTACTCGCTCCCGAAATAAGTAATTATTAAATAATTAAATATTATTATTGTAATTTGATTGAAATTTGTGTCCGTCTGCATCCGCTAATTGCTGTGAAGCATTATATACATGTACATGTCATTGTAATACTCTGTATAAAATGGTTGATCAGTTAGAAATAAATGAATAAAAATGTCTTCCTAAGTCTGTGCCACCTGACGAATGAGGTCCCGGAATGCACGACCACCACCACCACCACCATCCAATGGAGGATAGTTCCCTGAGCCTGGGACGGGCCGATGTGGACACGCCCGTTCCCTGAGGCTTCCACACCTCGTACCTGAACTCTAAGATGAACTGAAATCTGGCTGAGATATTTATGTTGTAAACTTATTTATTTATTTGTTATCCCTCTTGTTGTTGTTTTTTAAGTCTATTTTGTTATTTCGTATTAAGGTGATTTTTTTGTAATCTTGGTAAAATGATTTTGATCCAAGCAGGGACCCTCTTGGAAATGACTTGCAGAGGACAAGGTTATAAAGTAGTTGTGAAAATTTGTGTCAGGTGTTTAAGGATGAACTTTTCTCAATTTTTGCGTCCTATTGATAAAAAATAAAATTTCTGTTTTTCTTGGCCTGCAATGACTAGTTTCATTGGAGTGACCCCATCCAAGCTGTTATTATTATTTTTTATTTATCTTTTTAGGTTTGTGATCCCCTCCTCGTCTTCGTCCTTATGGGACACACTTCCCTCTCCTGTGGTTGTAGTAAGGCTGGGGCCGGAGGCGAGGTGGAGATTCAATAGCCTATAGTAGCTCAGCTCATATGTAAAACCAGCCGTGGTGTTTCGGCAAGGGCGGAGCGGAAGCGAGGCAATGCCGGGGCCATTGCGCCCGACAGCAGCGGGTAGGCAACCTCACTACAGTACATTCATTGCGTTCTGACGCCCGTAGGCGTAAAACAAGGCCAAGTTCTTTCTGTATTAAGCTGTAAAAACCTCCATTTCAGTTTAGAGTTACTGAACATTTCATTTAAATTAATTTTTGATCATTGATATGTATGATTGTAGGGTTTTTTTTTCAGATTTAAAAGTGATATGGGAGGTATGTACTAATTAGTGTCACTTGTTAGCAAGTAAAATCCAAATTTCCAAATTTCGATCTTGTATTTTGTTCTGGTTCTGCCTATTCGATTTCTTTAGGATATAATATTATAATTGCTGTAAAATCGGTTTTAAAATGCCACATAAACAAATATCATGTCCAAACGATAAAAGCATAAATATTAAATAATTATTTTTACACAGTACAGTGGATGTGTTCTGAATCCATCAAAGGAAATGTGTAAAAAGCCTCCCACTGAAAGGAACCTCGAATGCAACACTGTGACTTAGTGTGGTCTAAATCAGACGGTGGCAAATTCGCTTGTAACATTTCACTTTCAGTCGCAATGGTCTGTAGTCGCTAATTCGGAACAAGTGTGGGCAACTCTGAAACAAATATTGTAATTGCAGATCACACCTTCAAGTGGCTTTCGCAAAACTGAGTCATCATTGTCAACATCGACAGGTGTTTGATCCGTAAGAGTGATATTAATAGGCCCTTTAAACTACCACTAAGGCATGAAAGTTTAATTTTAACCCGATATGACGGGGAGGGGGGGGGTAGTGGGCAGTGGCTAGTGGCCGTGGTTGCCGCCGCTCCCGTCACAGTCACAGTCACAGTGGTACCGGGCGTGAGTGCGGGTCGAACAGTGGATGTGTGTTTCCATCATGCCATTCACGTTAATCTAGCTTCTTTGGATACATCCGAGGTCTGTTGCGCTTACAAGGGTACAAGGTAGTTGTAGAATAGCATTTCCACATTTTGAATTCAATTTTTAAGTATATCAATGTGTTAAATGGTTTTTGTAAAGGTGTGTTGTACATTCAAATTCACAAATTTTAGTCACAATTTTTTTGTTATAGTATCTGTTAAGCTGTTTCATAACTTGGTGTTTTCAATTAAAAGTTATTTGCGTTGATAGAACGCAAATTTTAAACTTTAGGTCGGATATCGTGGTGTTAATCGTCTTCATAATGAATTACTCTAATGGAATAGATAACGAATTTCTCTCCTTCACCCTAATCCTAGACGATAATCGTACTATTCCTCAGCTATAAATTAAGAGTGTTACATTTTAAAATTGTTTTGAATAGTTCAACCTTCAACGTTGCTTTACCATGCATAGGGATTTCTTGACTAGGTTTTTATCTGCTCCTAATCTAAGTAATGTTTTTATCCAGATAATTCCACGAGAGTTTTTAGATTCGAGTGATATAATCGGTCCTGTTGATGACCAATTGTTGCGTTAGCCACCGCCAGTGTCTAGGACAGTGTTGCGACGCGGGGACGGGGCGCTCCACTGGATGAGATGATTTCATTTTTAGCTCCGCAGTGTTAGGTTACTTTGTCCCCCCCTCTCAGCCTTATTTAGAGAAACATTATATAGCTCTATGCTCCACTAACAACTTGTCCCACTTTCATATTTTCAACTCTGTATTCTTCTACTAAGTAAGAGCAAAGTTAATCATAAGCGCCACAAAGTTGATGTAATATAACAAAAGTTGCTTTGCAAGTGAAGACTGTACACAGAATGTTAAATGAAAGATATCAGACTATTAAACTATCGAAAATATCTTCAACTGTCACTTTACCAATCGAACATTTAATAATATTGGTTATCAAGTTTATACTTGGGTCAAAAAGTATTAATTCTAATGCCGATCTTAAAAAACCCTCAAATTGTAAACCTTTGCCCCCCTTCAGATGTCAACATGTCTCATAAAATATATGTTACAATAACTACAATTAGTTTTGAAATTTTTAATATAGTTGTATGCCACATTTAAAATTATAATTTCTATATGTTGTATGAATTTATATAAGGAATTAGTGACTAAAATCTTTCAAATATAATTTTACATTTTTTAAAATTTTAGTTCAGTCCTAGTAGATGAACACATTTACATGAGTAATCAAACACCATTTACATCACACAAATAATTTGAAATTCTAAGTACTATTGAAACGCTCCTGAAATATAAATAAAAAATAAAATGCATTACATTAAAAATTTAAAACAAATAACAATAATGTTGTAGAAAATTAATGCATATGGTAAGGTATAAAATATCATCTATTATGTATCTATGTACATATGTATCTATCTCTGTGTAATGTATACATGTGTTCTAAAAATTTTGCATAATCATACTGTTATCATAGTGAACAACAAAAGTGGTATTTTCTTCTTTTTTTTTATTTATCTTGAATTATGTAATGTGAGATTGGTATTTCTGGATGAAGTTACTTTCAAACATTAATGAAAGTAAAAAAAACTGCAAAATTTACTTTTTCCTAAATATTTGTAACTTAGCAACATATTTTCCTGATATATCTGAGACCTCCTTTGATGGTTAAATCTAGTCGATTTGTAAATAAACAATTCTTACCAATATATTAAGATTTTCCCTATTGTTATAGTTTAAAATGCTTTCTAAGAGAGTTGTATCCAATAAAAAATGTTCACAGTCTTTACGTAATCTATTGAATAGCTGTATTATACATATTGCGTACAACCTTTAACTCGTTTTGAGATAGTTAAGTTGGCTATAATTGTCACAAAAAGCAACATGACATGGGGTCATCAAATACAGCCATGAAACATGTAACCGACCTAGTGACAAGTTTATGAAAGAGGTCTCATGACCTTCAGACAAGAACTTTTACTAAAAATTAACATACACTGAAACAAATAAAAAATTTAAAAAACTTTCCAAAGTTTGGTTGAAAGTACTTTTGTTAAATTGGAGAGTGAAAATATACATTTTAACTAAAACAAGGTCAAAAACATAAAATGCTTGGCGTAGTTCTCATAATATGATTTGTCTGATTCTTAGTGTCTTGATATTTATAACTTAAGACTCAATATAATTATTATTTTGTCAACGTTTTTGCTTTCAATAAAACGGACAAACATTTTAATTTTTACTGATTAAAATTTTAAATAATGAGCTTAACATAAAACAATTAATTAGTAATTTTCACCATACAACATTTTATTAGATTTCTTTTTCCAGATTCTCTTATAGGGTAACTATAGGGGTGACTAAAATTATTTAAATAGTAGTTTATGCAAGGATTGTATATGCGGGATGAAAGTTACTCTCATGAGTAGCGTAAATGCTGATTACACTACTTTATCAACGACCAACTCAATTTCCGTAAATCACTGTAAAAATAAAGTAATAAAATTTATAGATTATGGGCCACCCATACAAAACATGGCCATACCCGAGTCGCTTGACGTTGTAATCATCGTTCTCACTAACGCATCACTCTTTTGAGGTCAGGTACATCATGAATCATAACCACAAAACATGGCCATACCCGAGTCGCTTGACGTTGTAATCATCGTTCTCACTAACGCATCACTCTTTTGAGGTCAGGTACATCATGAATCATAACCACAAAACATGGCCATACCCGAGTCGCTTGACGTTGTAATCATCGTTCTCACTAACGCATCACTCTTTTGAGGTCAGGTACATCATGAATCATAACCACAAAACATGGCCATACCCGAGTCGCTTGACGTTGTAATCATCGTTCTCACTAACGCATCACTCTTTTGAGGTCAGGTACATCATGAATCATAACCACAAAACATGGCCATACCCGAGTCGCTTGACGTTGTAATCATCGTTCTCACTAACGCATCACTCTTTTGAGGTCAGGTACATCATGAATCATAACCACAAAACATGGCCATACCCGAGTCGCTTGACGTTGTAATCATCGTTCTCACTAACGCATCACTCTTTTGAGGTCAGGTACATCATGAATCATAACCACAAAACATGGCCATACCCGAGTCGCTTGACGTTGTAATCATCGTTCTCACTAACGCATCACTCTTTTGAGGTCAGGTACATCATGAATCATAACCACAAAACATGGCCATACCCGAGTCGCTTGACGTTGTAATCATCGTTCTCACTAACGCATCACTCTTTTGAGGTCAGGTACATCATGAATCATAACCACAAAACATGGCCATACCCGAGTCGCTTGACGTTGTAATCATCGTTCTCACTAACGCATCACTCTTTTGAGGTCAGGTACATCATGAATCATAACCACAAAACATGGCCATACCCGAGTCGCTTGACGTTGTAATCATCGTTCTCACTAACGCATCACTCTTTTGAGGTCAGGTACATCATGAATCATAACCACAAAACATGGCCATACCCGAGTCGCTTGACGTTGTAATCATCGTTCTCACTAACGCATCACTCTTTTGAGGTCAGGTACATCATGAATCATAACCACAAAACATGGCCATACCCGAGTCGCTTGACGTTGTAATCATCGTTCTCACTAACGCATCACTCTTTTGAGGTCAGGTACATCATGAATCATAACCACAAAACATGGCCATACCCGAGTCGCTTGACGTTGTAATCATCGTTCTCACTAACGCATCACTCTTTTGAGGTCAGGTACATCATGAATCATAACCACAAAACATGGCCATACCCGAGTCGCTTGACGTTGTAATCATCGTTCTCACTAACGCATCACTCTTTTGAGGTCAGGTACATCATGAATCATAACCACAAAACATGGCCATACCCGAGTCGCTTGACGTTGTAATCATCGTTCTCACTAACGCATCACTCTTTTGAGGTCAGGTACATCATGAATCATAACCACAAAACATGGCCATACCCGAGTCGCTTGACGTTGTAATCATCGTTCTCACTAACGCATCACTCTTTTGAGGTCAGGTACATCATGAATCATAACCACAAAACATGGCCATACCCGAGTCGCTTGACGTTGTAATCATCGTTCTCACTAACGCATCACTCTTTTGAGGTCAGGTACATCATGAATCATAACCACAAAACATGGCCATACCCGAGTCGCTTGACGTTGTAATCATCGTTCTCACTAACGCATCACTCTTTTGAGGTCAGGTACATCATGAATCATAACCACAAAACATGGCCATACCCGAGTCGCTTGACGTTGTAATCATCGTTCTCACTAACGCATCACTCTTTTGAGGTCAGGTACATCATGAATCATAACCACAAAACATGGCCATACCCGAGTCGCTTGACGTTGTAATCATCGTTCTCACTAACGCATCACTCTTTTGAGGTCAGGTACATCATGAATCATAACCACAAAACATGGCCATACCCGAGTCGCTTGACGTTGTAATCATCGTTCTCACTAACGCATCACTCTTTTGAGGTCAGGTACATCATGAATCATAACCACAAAACATGGCCATACCCGAGTCGCTTGACGTTGTAATCATCGTTCACACTAACGCATCACTCTTTTGAGGTCAGGTACATCATGAATCATAACCACAAAACATGGCCATACCCGAGTCGCTTGACGTTGTAATCATCGTTCTCACTAACGCATCACTCTTTTGAGGTCAGGTACATCATGAATCATAACCACAAAACATGGCCATACCCGAGTCGCTTGACGTTGTAATCATCGTTCTCACTAACGCATCACTCTTTTGAGGTCAGGTACATCATGAATCATAACCACAAAACATGGCCATACCCGAGTCGCTTGACGTTGTAATCATCGTTCACACTAACGCATCACTCTTTTGAGGTCAGGTACATCATGAATCATAACCACAAAACATGGCCATACCCGAGTCGCTTGACGTTGTAATCATCGTTCTCACTAACGCATCACTCTTTTGAGGTCAGGTACATCATGAATCATAACCACAAAACATGGCCATACCCGAGTCGCTTGACGTTGTAATCATCGTTCTCACTAACGCATCACTCTTTTGAGGTCAGGTACATCATGAATCATAACCACAAAACATGGCCATACCCGAGTCGCTTGACGTTGTAATCATCGTTCTCACTAACGCATCACTCTTTTGAGGTCAGGTACATCATGAATCATAACCACAAAACATGGCCATACCCGAGTCGCTTGACGTTGTAATCATCGTTCTCACTAACGCATCACTCTTTTGAGGTCAGGTACATCATGAATCATAACCACAAAACATGGCCATACCCGAGTCGCTTGACGTTGTAATCATCGTTCTCACTAACGCATCACTCTTTTGAGGTCAGGTACATCATGAATCATAACCACAAAACATGGCCATACCCGAGTCGCTTGACGTTGTAATCATCGTTCTCACTAACGCATCACTCTTTTGAGGTCAGGTACATCATGAATCATAACCACAAAACATGGCCATACCCGAGTCGCTTGACGTTGTAATCATCGTTCTCACTAACGAATCACTCTTTTGAGGTCAGGTACATCATGAATCATAACCACAAAACATGGCCATACCCGAGTCGCTTGACGTTGTAATCATCGTTCTCACTAACGCATCACTCTTTTGAGGTCAGGTACATCATGAATCATAACCACAAAACATGGCCATACCCGAGTCGCTTGACGTTGTAATCATCGTTCTCACTAACGCATCACTCTTTTGAGGTCAGGTACATCATGAATCATAACCACAAAACATGGCCATACCCGAGTCGCTTGACGTTGTAATCATCGTTCTCACTAACGAATCACTCTTTTGAGGTCAGGTACATCATGAATCATAACCACAAAACATGGCCATACCCGAGTCGCTTGACGTTGTAATCATCGTTCTCACTAACGCATCACTCTTTTGAGGTCAGGTACATCATGAATCATAACCACAAAACATGGCCATACCCGAGTCGCTTGACGTTGTAATCATCGTTCTCACTAACGCATCACTCTTTTGAGGTCAGGTACATCATGAATCATAACCACAAAACATGGCCATACCCGAGTCGCTTGACGTTGTAATCATCGTTCTCACTAACGAATCACTCTTTTGAGGTCAGGTACATCATGAATCATAACCACCTGATGTGCGAATTGCGTAGTTTCTATCACAACCGAACTTATATTGTATTATAACAACGTTAACACTTCATCCAATGTTAATTTCTCGTTGGTCTAAAACCTGTTCTTTAAGAGTCATCTTCACCTTTGTAAAAATACCGAAAACATGCTTCCGCATTCCCCTGTTTCGTACTGTTTTTTTGGACATTTATTGGTAAAATTTATGTTTTATTGTAGATTAATGTTAGACCTAGGTCCCTCATACCTGATATATGAGTAAAAGTTAATGGTATGGGTAAAAACAATATCTTAAAATTAAGGAAAATTGAGTTACTTTGCGACGTCACAGAGAGTAATATTTTCACATTTAAAAAATTTTGAGATATGAGGAACCTAATATATATATATAGTCAACTAGACACTTATTAAGTTTAATGAAAATTGGTTGACAAACGGCGTCCAAAACAGGGGAATAAAATACCATGTTTTGCGTAAATGCCGTATAGTTAACATTGCCTAT
This sequence comes from Neoaliturus tenellus, assembly GCA_030545055.2. NCBI lineage: Eukaryota > Metazoa > Arthropoda > Insecta > Hemiptera > Cicadellidae > Neoaliturus > Neoaliturus tenellus. The sequence continues at coordinate 36,653,835 of CM061535.1, forward strand.
TGCGCAACAATGGGCTACTAGCCTAAAGGTGAAGATGACTCCTAATGTAAATCAATTCATCATTAATGATGTATCTTATATGATGTTACTTGTAATATAATATTATTCTTACTTATTGCAACGGTGGAAGGTAAATGTAGGCCTAAGTTACAGCATAAAATCTCAATGTCACTGATTTTACTCTTTCTCCAAGACGTCACATGGAAGCTTATTTATAAAATTAATAAAAACGTGTTTATTTTTCATTAAGTGTATAAAAATTTATTTAATATAAAAAATTATGTGAATTTTTAATTCTGAAGTATCAACACAATCCATTATGTATATACTTTTTATAAAATTTGAATTTGTATTGAACTTGGAGTAGGATTTTACACGTCTAAATTAATATCTCCTCAGGTTGATTTGGTTCGAATGAGAATATATTTATGAGATCTAGCGGTTTGTTTTTAAGATAGGCCTAATACTTAAAATATTTTCATACAATAAATCTGTTCGTAGCTTTGTCTAGCCCGGTTTATTTGTTTCTTATTGATCTTTTGGCTCAATCGAACTCATCTTCACTTTCAATAAATCATGGTGAATAATCAATAAATTAACTATCCAGATAAGACGGCATAACATGTTGGTTTTGCCATCAGAGTTTCTTGGTTTTAAATAAGATAACTGTTATAGTTACAGTTACATTCCTGTTAATATAACTTTGCTGTCCAGTAACCGTTGTTGATTGAATTGTGTTGGATTCTTAGGGGACAGTTGTCGTGTCATCTGTACATATAAATGCTAAACATTTATTTATTGTTATAGTGGTTTCAACCTGTCAAAAAATTGTGAATAAATGTTACAGTATAGAGGAATTTATATTTTCGTTAAATCATTTTCAGTTTAATAATTAACATCAAATACCTTACATAATTAATTAACATAAATGTTTCAGCAGACACTGAAATTAAAATTTGGTGTTGCATAGTATGGGATTTAACAAGACGGTATTTAAGATACGACTCAATGTAAAAAGTAAAACAGTCGTGATAAAATAAAAAAAATCATGGAATTATACGATAATTATATTCTGTCTTACCGTCCAGTGATCCAAATTTGTAGAACTTTACGACAGCTGTTTCGAAGACCAAGGCTTTATCTTCAGGCAAACAAAAAACGTAACACTACATATAATATAACGTCAAATAATAAATTTCAACACGAAACAGAAACATTAAAAACCATTTAATAAAACACTTGGCCAAGTTATATATATCCGCAAGTTTCTGTTTCGCGTTGAACTTTATTATTTTACGACCTTCATGGGAAATACGTGTGAAAAGTAGTTTAACGTTTTGTGTTTGCCTGAAGATGAAGTATTGGTCTTCGAAACGGCTGTAGCATAGTTCTACAAATTTGGACCACCGGACGGTACGACAGGTATTTAAACCTTTATTGTTGTTATACTTGAGTGATCCGGAAGCCTAAACATGAAACATAATTATATTCATTTCTATGAACACATATTTAAATGTATGCTGTAAATCGTTGTAGCTGGTCGTGGGCGCAATCTGTATGAGCTGGGGAGGGATCAGATAATGACTCAGACATGTGCCCATTAGATCTAAAGGTGTCGGACCTTGAAATTCGGCCAGAACCGACCTGCACTGCCCGAGAATAACCCCTTGAATGTTGTCTTGTGGCAATCACCAGATTCTTGTGACAGCTGTTTCAAAGCGTGTCAACGCTGGGAATAGTTGTTTCGCAATAATTAGTACTGACGAAATAATTAACTGATAGTTTAATTAATATATTGCATCATTCAACTGTAATTTTAAAATCATTAAATTAAAATTATTTAACAATATTTGTGTATTATTCTTCGGGCGAGTCTTTATGGCTAAAAATTTTATTATTTTATATTTTTAAATAATTTAACAAAAAAAATGTATATTTTCAGGTCAGGGACGAGACACATCCTCTAAATCCAAAGACTATAGTAATTATTAAATATTTTTGGTATTCAAAAAGATCTTAAACTTGATATGCATATCAATCCAAATCAGCGACTGATCCAGCATTGGTGGGGTGAACTCTAGGGGGAATCATAATCCCCAGTTATGACTACCAAAATATCCTCTCCCAATGAAAAATCATATTATTTCCAACAATATTTACACACAGCACCAAACATACAACATGTGAACATATTCACATATTAGTTTAAAGACATTTAAAAAGTTAGTATTTATTAAGAGGGCTCCTTTCAAGACATAATTCAGTGCTTCGTTGATGAACTTAGAACCATTATAGCTTAGTGTAGACTAATATACATCAGGGTGTCCAAAGAAAAATCAGGGTGTCCAAGTGACTAATATACTAATGTATAAAAAATCTAAAAGTTTATCAAACAGCCCAAGTCTTTATATTTGATTTAAACCCTCTCTCACTTTTATCAGAATTTAAATAAAGGCTCAAAAAGGGAGCAGGTGAAGCACTACACACAGTGAATTTATTACCCCCCACCCAAGCTTTCTGACATTAACAGCACATAGCACCAGCCGTTGAAACTTCTAGGCATCAGGCTATGAATGTAGTAATGAATAGCATCATTTACTATGTACTATTACGTGAGTAGACTTCTCATAGCATAGACGTGTTTCAAACGAATATACGATAGCACGATCTTCAGCCGCGTACATGGAAGTACAGGATATGATAGACAAATCAGTACTACCACTCTTCTCAATCAAGGATTAAACATTTTGTAATGGAGTTTTTTATTTATGTTGTGATGAAATGTTTTTGCAGCACTGTAAATCCAGCTGAATAATAATATTAACATTGATGGCAGCGACTCTGGCCTCGCATACACGAAACTTCCAAATTTTTGCCTCAAACTAAATGCATTGGATGAGAGGTCTATTCAAGTTAGTGTACATAGTCAATGATAGCATCCATCCCTACATTTAGACAGCAAAATCCGCCCCCTCATCATCAGTCTTGGGTCTCACACGTGCTGAAGTGCGACGGTGTTTCTTTGGCCACAGTATTTTTACACCAGATACTGCATATTGTTTCTTCCCCTTTCAATGTTTTTGTAACCGTATTCAGGTACTTCCCGTTATGCCCACTTGTCTGTGCAGGCAAAATAATAGTAACTATCCCTTTAAGGCCCTCTTAAAACAAAGTGAAGTAAGATCAAGTAGAATGATCCACCGTACCATTCTGAATCAAGTTGACAATTTTATGTATTTCGATTTTAATACATTTTTTATTTATTTTTTATTCTATTACAATAATTTCAGATACATTAACATCGCCCGTCAAATAGCCCATAACAATTCACCAAGTTTCTTTAAATGTAATCCAGTTCAATTAGCCTCAACAATAATATCTTTTATCAAACAACCTAGAAAGAAATCAGGGGAACAGCCCTGAAATATCCTACTTAATACATTAATAATGATTTAGCTATAATATTTTCTTGTTTTAATGCACGTTAACTTGCAATTCTATAATAACCTTGATTAACAACACAATTACCACTGCAACTAGGCAGAAATTGACAACAAGAATTTCAAACTACGAGTATTTTATTTCGTAGCAGCTCTGTTTTGCTATTTCTGTCCGTTCATATTGGAACAAACATTTTTCAGTGTTTGTCATCGACATTTAATTTAATGATGTTTTTACTCTGTTTAATGTGAACCGGATATAGTGAGATAATGAAAATAAGTTGTTCAATAAACTAATGGGGTATAGCAGGAAAAATACTACTATAGTAAAAAAGACCTCGCAAAAATAACACATATGTATTTAAAGGCCACATTAAATTATACGGTGATGTCTTACATATTTGAGATTTTTTGCTTATTTTGTTTGTTGACACATACGTAGTTCCTCAGTAATAAATCCGCTGTAGAAACGCCCATGTTGTTGAAGGTAATAAAATTAATTACATTTGAAATACCACAACATTTTAAAAGTGCTACCCCAAACCCGGCAACGCTTCCATGTGAGGGGGGAGTTGTTGGCCACCTCCTTCACCGTTATCATCCCTTCTTGATCATGCAACAGATCCATGTTTATATTTCAGACTTTTGATTTCCGAGCTCAATCTTTCTATTTCGCTAAGATAGAGCATCACAATACTTAATTTAGTAGATTTGAAGACTCATAAACTATTCACAAATTTTCTTAATGAGTTTTGAATGTTGAAAAAAAAACAAATTGTGGCACTAGAACTATATAGAACACACTGTGTGCTTGGAATGAAAATAATATTACTGGCACTGTTAGTGTACTGTGTTTATAAGTGTGAATTATGAAAGACATGAAACTTATTCAGGCAATTTTAAGGCTTTAGAATGGTTGTCCTTGATGTCAACACTAGGTCAATAGACCCGAGTGCTTTTGCTTTACATAAGAGCGTCAATAAAAAAAGAGATTGTCAGGATCAAGACAAGTCAGGTGAAATTTACGATGTACAGTTTAAATTAACATTTTTGTCTTCACTCAGTAAAGGCAGGACTGTCAGCATAACTATCCGCTTGAGGGGCAAAGCGTTTGGTTATAATTTCCATTACCATTATCATTACTACCTTCACGACCATTATTACCATTCCTTGGTTAGAAGTTTGGATAGAGCTTGTCGAGTACTTAATTAGTTAAGTATTATTAATTGAGTATAATTAGTTAAGTTAAGTATTATTACTTAAGTAGTAATACAACCTACTTTAACTTTACAACAAATATTTTCATTCCATCGACACTTTAGATGGCGTCAAACTTACTTTGCTGAGCTATGTTTAAATTTGTCGGGTATAACCTCTTAAGGGTTAGTGGAAAGAAATCACTTCTTCTCTGACCATTTTCATTGAACTCAGTTCTTTCTGTACTCAGTTTCATTTTGAAGATTTTTAACTCAAGTCTTCTTACAACATATGGCAGGTTGTTTAAGAGAGTGTAGGCAAACACTGGATAACTTCCCCATTCAGTTCAGAGCAGATAAATTGTCTGCTTTTGTTTTACTTAGCCTACACCAGGGCACAGTATATTGATTCTCTTCATTGTTAGCTTAAATTTCAACTGTGCCTCTGATCGATTGTTGAAGGGATTTCTATGGAAAATTTCAGATTACTGCATGTCATAACACCAACGGTGTAACTCTCTGTAATGTAAATGAAAAAGCTCTGAGTTATCCGATATTAGTGAAATAAACTGAGAGAAGCTTGGGTACAATATTAATCATGAATGGTCACTTACTTTTGTGTTTCCAAAGAATTTCATGCAATCCTCAGTCTAACGTTAGTTCTAGCAGTGCTAAGAATGCTAAATGCTAAACTTTTTCGCTATCAAATTTATAATGCATATTTTCAATGGCATTCAGCATTGACTGTTGTAATGTGGATCAATGCTTGCGAAAACCGTATCGAAGATTGCCCACTAATGTACGGTAATCAAATTATCATTAAATTTATCTGGGCCAACCGTGCTGCAGGAAGCAACAGGCTGACTTTGATCTGGACTGACCATGCTGCAGGACACAACACACTGACTTCTGATTCAGCTATTAGTAAACTAACAGTAATATTAGATTTTGTCTTGGTTAAATCAATTGCAAACTTAAACATTCATTTAGTTCTATGCAAAGAGTTGAAATAGCTGACCGGTGTCTTCGAGCATTGTTGTAAATTTGAATTTGTCTTGGAGCATTAGAAACTATTTCTTAGCGTCGACTGATACGCCACAACGTATATTGTTGGTTTGGCACTATATACAAGTATGATGGTAGGCCTATACACCATGCAATATACATTGTATCCAGTCTACCTCTTTACATTTAACTTTCCTAAGTGCAAAACCAATTATCCAAAATACACATGAGAATTTAACTGGATTTTATCTTAGACATAAACGCCAGTACCAAATTAAACTTTTTCCTTCATACAACACATAAACATGAGGGGCTTTGATGGTTTGTGCAACATTTTTCATGTTTTTCAGTGTGACAGTTTTACAATTCTTAACTACACTAGTTCTTTAGTGGCCACCTCCTCCTCCATTTCCTTAAAAATTTGGCCTTGAGAGTAAACAGTTTAAATTAACACTTTAGCCTCCTCACTATATCTGGCGTTTGGTATTGTATAAACCAGTATAAAGGGTTAATTTATTCCGTTAGTATTAGTCTTAATTTTAATACCTTTGGTTATGGTACTTAAAGGTTGGGGTAGACGGTTTTGCCGTTGACGATTTGTTACAAATGCAAGATGGTTATTTTTTAGTGGTTGGATTTTGTATCCAATGACAAGTGCTTAGTGTTTTACGACGATTGTCAAAAGTATATTTGATTTGGCTGGGGTATTTTTAAGACAGTACTTTTAACCTTAGCTATACGAGCGTCTATCTACGAGCGTCGGAATCAGTCAACTTTCATTACAAGTAACAAGGTTCAATATTACAAGTAACATAAAAAAGAGGTACATTATTAAACGAAATTCAAACTCGTTGAATAAAGAGATCTTAAAAGTCATCTTCACCCCTGTGCCAGTAGCCCATTGTTGCGCAGTCGGCAATGTTAATCATACGGCTTTTATGTTAAAACATGGTATTTTATTCCCATGTTTCGGACGTCATTTTCCAACCGATTTTATTTAAACTTGGTAAGTTTTTAGTTGAATAGTTATACTAGGCCCCTCATACCTCGAAATTTTGCAAATTTTACAAGTATTACTCTTTGTGACGTCGCAAAGTAACTCGATTTTCCTTAGTAATTAATAATTAGTTAATGTTAAATTTTCAAAATTTCGAGGTATGAGGGGTCTAATATAACTATTCAACTAAACACTTACCAAGCTTAAGGAAAATCGGTTGAAAAACGGCATCCGAAACAGGGGAATAAAATACCATGTTTGGCATTAAAAGCCGTATGATTAACATTGTCGACTGCGCAACAATTGGCTACAGGCACAGGGAGACACTTTGAAATATAGATTCGAGACAAATTTCATTTGATGAAAATAGTGTTATAATACAAAGTACGCAGTTCGCACATCATCTAGCTGGTTGTTACTACTATTATAGTAAGAACGCGTGCTTGGAAATTAATGTTTATGTTTTGCTCACCATTACACCTACATGCTACACTACACCAGTTGACGGATTAGATTTATCGGCTACAAAGACGTCTGTTTCAGGTTCAATAACCACACTATCGAAATGGTGAATTCTGAGTAGGGCCTCAGAATAGGGCCTACCATTAAAACGTTTTAGTGTAATGCAGATCCACACCCTTTGTTTACAATTTTATTTTCCAATTTCTTAAAATAACTTTACAGACTGTGAACTAAAATCCTCTTGATTTTCCTGAAATTCCTGTCAGATCTCGCTGCAGCAAAAGTACTAGTAAAAGGGATATTTAGCCTTTCTGCCGTTAATATCACAGTAACTATTTTTAATTTCGTGTTTACTAATTTGTTTATGAATTTTCTGGAAATAAGGTATTTTACCTTAAAACAATTCACAGTATTAATGATAGTTTAATTTCATACTATTCAATGAAATGTTCACAATACTCTAATAAAAATTTGTGTTTTCAATCCATCGCTGTTTGAAACAAACATTGGGCAGCACAAATAACCAATCTTCTTACTCGATTGCCTTTTGCATCCATCACAGAGTAGTAAAGCTACAGACATGTCACACATTTTCAGCTCCGAACACAACGGGTCGTAATGGAATTTGTACTGAAGTAGGCCTAGTGTTGAGAACGCGTCTATTCAACTGTAAAACAGAATGATATTCGGCACAAAAAATGACACTGAACATGACACATTTTCCGAATTTAAGAAATTTATTAAAATATCAATTTTGCTTCCGGTAATTGTCATTCTCACATAAAGAAAATAGTTTTTCACACATAAAAATGCAATTTAACACGCTCTAAATAATCTATTTACAACTACAACAGACCGTCGATAATCCAAATTAATAGAGAACAAAATTATTAAATTATTCAGATTATCAAAACTACCTTAAAAGTGGCCAGTATGGATTATTTAAGTAAAAAACTTTTTAAAACTGTATATTCTCTCTTTTACGGTAAATTTTCTTGAAGTGAAATGAATTACTGTTAAAAAATGGTTTGATGTTAAAGAACTATATTGTTGTAAATTATCGACGTATTTTATATATAGCAACATGTGTACAGTAAAAACATTAAACATTATTTGAGATAAAAAAGGAGTGATGGGCTTTTGAACTGTGGTAGTGGTTTGTTTTTTTTTCATCTAAGTCCTTAAAGTAACGTAACACGTAAAAGAAACGTAACTCTGTGCGTTGTAATAATGTACCGCTCAGCGTCACGTGACTGACGGGTGGGGGGACGGTTTGGGGCCTACAGTTTCTATATCATAGTGTAGAATTGGTTGTGTGACCTTGACCATGACTCCTTACTGCGCACAATTTTCCCCCATCGCTCACCCTCCAGTGAAGAGCATAGCGTTTTTGCATTGGTAGACTGTTTACGATGTTTTTTTTCTTACTAGCTACAAATCCGGATAATTGAAAGTCCCGATTTTTTCGTCCGAACTATCGACGTTCTACATTAGTCATTGTGTGCATTAATCATAAAAGGTGCTAATTGAGTAGACTTTAAAATGTCGCTACATTAGAAGTTTATCTTTATTAGCCAAATTCAAAGCGGTGCTTTTCTGAAATGTACCATTGTTTAGCTGTTACGTAACCATAGTAATGTAACAATTATTAAATATTTTTTTAATTTGCTAGATAATTCCTTTGTTCTATCAACATGGTCATTTTTAACCAATATTATTTTAAAATAGAACTACCGATGTATATACATGAAAAAGAAAGAAGAAACTTTGAAACATGACCTGTTACGTCTTCGGACCACATTCTTTTCTGATGTGGTATAAATTTAGATGCAGTTGAGTGATGATAAGTTTTGTTGCATGCAGCCATGACTCCTACTCTTTTGGCAGATCAACTGTTTACAATTGATCAATTAATACACTGACGTCCGGTTGATGTAGGCGGGATCCAGAGTTACATTATGTTCTTATTTTATTCATACAATTATTCATCCAACTGAAAATAAAATTGAATATACATTATATACATATACATATACTTATACATTATTTAACGTGAAGAAATCATAATAACAAGTGTTCGGTGGTGAATTGTTATATTTATCATTATTTGCTACATGTGATCGTTTATACAGGTTGGTATCACTTGCATGACATTTTAAAACTAATATTTAATTATTATAATGGTGTATTAAGTCATAAATAATAAAATATTTGTTACATTTATCATGAAAATAACATGGTAAGAATAAAAAATTTTAGAGCACATCATAAAAAAAACAGATGAGAAGCAGCGTGCCACTAGGTTATACACCCTATATATCAGTGGAGTCCGACATATTGAGAACGGAGCTATTCTTATCTTTTACAATAACCCACTCTTGCTCTACTCATCACCTTAAGCCAGACTTCGAGAGTGAAAATTCTAAATGGTGTATAAGTCGTATAACTCTGTTTTGGTACGACTCACCACACTTTGCCTGAGATCTTCCTCAACGGAAGGTTTGGATACAACTAGAATTTTCACTGTAATTTTTTCACAAATTTATCGGATTAAATTAACTTTCAGAAGGCAATGCTGAACTCTCAGTTTTCTGAATTCAATATGTTTTATGACTAAAATAACAAATATTGAAATTATTTATTACATTTTTTTCATTTTCAATTAATGAATGTGAAACAGAGTAAAATTACTTGATCCTTCATTTGCTGTTGTTATAATGTGGTTTAGTTGAGAACAAAAGTGGGTTGCACAGTGCACACTATGTATTTTTGTACAATAATCTTTTACTTCATTCCCGAAAGAAAACAAGTATTCACTCAGCTACTTTTGTACTAAAATACTCATTCCATACATATTATACTTGAAATACCAATTATACTTAATGAAATAAAAGTACGTATGAAGATGATTTATACCAACCGCTATCAACCAAGTGGCCCTATCAATCAAAATTTTTTCTCGTGTTATTAAACATAGTGGCAATTAAGCCTGGAATCTCTTTATTTACTTTTGAACAATAAACATAAAAATAAGTTTGCTCATAGTTTCTGGTGGATGACTTATTTGGGAAACGGTTCGTGAGGAGTTAGAAGAAAATCTTAAATGAATGTCTAAGCATAGATTGGTATGTACATAAAATTTTTTTCTGACTCAGTAAAGTACAATGCCACAAACTCAGCCTCAAAAGGAAGACCGATCCAGAAATGACAGGTAATCAAACTTTGAATAAAAATAATATTAGGCCTACAAAAATTTATAATCCTTCTAACTTAAGATATATTTTACATTTTGAGGTCGATCTTCGATCTACTGCTCAAAATTCAAATACCTTTAAAATTATGTGTGATATGACACAGGCCAACGAAGTTTCCTACAAGACTTCCATGAGACTGAGACTTCCAAAGATCTTGTAAAGATTTGGGAGACGTCAGCAACTTGGGTCGTCCCTTAATGGAAATATCTGAGCAAACTTCATAGGCATATGCCGTATGCCTATCATAATGTGTGTAATCATCTCTTTTCATTTACGGCTCGCTCATAACTTTGGAGTCGGGTTGTGGTGTTGAACTTTATTTAATGAGACATTAGAGTACCTTAACTACCTTTGAATTACAAAGGTATTTAAAGTACCTTTATTTGCTTACTATTCTTACATTTAAGAATTTCTTCTAATTCCTTGTGGGCCGTTCCACATATGCGTTTCCATTGGGGAATAACAGAAATGTCACCGTGACTGTTGCCATTATTCGTGCGAAACTTTGGTATTTCCCTATGTCATAGTTAAATACCCCCCTTCTCAACAAAATGATGCTAAATACCAAATTTCATAAAAAAATATTGGTTAATAAGTGAAATATTAACAAAATCTTACTCTCCATAAGATTAACATTAGGGCCCCAAAATACAATGTACTGTCTTTAGACTTTTTAATATCTTGGTAACCAATGGAGATAGAGCTTCAAAACACTAAATTGTGTGTGTTTTTTTAGCTAAATCCAGTGGTGAAAATTAAGATTGAAATTTTTATTAATGACATTTGAAAAATGCAAAAAAAATTGGGGTACACAACCCCCCAAACTACCCCTTCTGGTAGGTCAGTATATCTGGTTTACGATCACATCCAAATAAGGGTAGAGTTACACGTCTCTACCAAATTTGGTCTCGGTCAGACCGTTTTTTACGAGAGTTATCGTGTCTAAGGACACGTACATGACTATTATTTTTGGTCTCTGGGCACCTCAAAAATAAAAACTAACATGGTCCCGGGCTTAGGTCTTACCATGAGACCTACGGTAATAGCTTCTTCCCTATGGGAAATTCGCTAAAAGTAACAAAGAAGTTCCACACTTGTCATTTTGTATATTAATTGTGGAATTGTATCAGTAGCAGTCTGATATCATTCACTATCCTAATATAAATAAAATCGTCTGAAGATGTAGGAAACTTTGTCACCTCTACAAATTGAAAATCTACTTTGGAAAGAGACATTGATCTAGTTAGAAGGTTACTGGTAAAAATAGATTTTTTTAAAGGTTTCAGTAAGTGTTGTATTCATTATTTCTAAACAATATAAATAAATCGGCTATAGTTTTGGGAATTCAATTCCCGTGAGTTTGTTAATTTTTGACATCGTTTTAAATGTCATTAAAAACGATGACGCGGTAATATATAAAAAAGAATGGAGATGTAGGGAGGTTTTATTTCTAAATCAGAAACTAAAAATAACTTGTACATAAGAAAATCACAATAATTTTAGAGAAAAACAAAAACGAATGTTGGCAATAACGTAACTGTATTCGGAAAAATTATAATTTTAGGAAAATGATCATTATAAATAAAACGCATCATTATACAAAACTTTACATATGTTAGGCCTACTTTAAAATAATTGTAGAGAATGCAATACTCAGTATTTCTAAATGATTGTCCGGTTCTTAACGCGTTATTAGTTCAAAGTTCATTATCTTTACACCATTATCGGTTAATAAATGTAAAATATTATAACAAAATCAAAAATTTAATAAATAGCTCAAGTCTTTATCTTTTATTTAAAACCTCTCTCACTTTTATTTGACTTTAAATAAAGAAACTAAATGGGGGTAAGCAAGCACTGCACGATGAATTTTTGGCCCACGAGACCCCTGATACTGTCAGCCTCTAGCGGCAGTTGAAACTGCTAGCCTGTGAGCATGATATGGACGTAGTCAATGAATAGGATAGATTAATTATAATGGTTTTAAGTTACCTTCGTCTACAGCTGATATCAGTTGTTCTTCTAAAATGCAACTTTAACTTAGAACTTAGTCTTACCAGCTCAGGGGCAAATAACAATATCTATTGATTCAAAGGCCTACATTCCACGACAAAATCTCCTCCCTCAACATCTAAATAAGTCCCGGGTCTTACACGTGCTAAAGTGTAGCAGCGTTTCTTTAGTAACAGTGTTTTACATCGAACACTGATTTTGTTTCTCGCCCTCAGTATGGTTGAGTAACCATGCGATAAGTATTTAGGTAGTTGTCGCAACGCCCACTTGACTGATGCGCAGGAAAAATAATTGCTCTATCCCTTTAACCCCCTCCCCACTTTAGCACTCTAGCGGATTGAGGCAGAAACATACTGATGACATCAAAGAAAACTGAGTTGCTCTTTCATTTGTCATGATTTATTACTCACAAGTGAATATAATTAATAATTTAGAAACACCCGGTATAATTCCACCCTGCTATAGAATATGTTATTTTTTTATTAAATTTGTATATAAATCATTTATACCTTTAATCTTTCTGTATTTACTGAGATATATAAATATCCACAAAATTACTTCAGAAACATTTTCGATCATATAAGGATAAAATAAGTGGATATTTAAACAAATTGGTGGTTTATTGCGTTACACTATACATTCATAATATTAATAAAGTACACAAATTGAAATAATTTTATTTTTTTGTGTGTTTTTCAGTTTGCACAATTAGTTTATTTCAGCCCTATAAATTCGTACAGTGTCGTTTTTTTTCGTAGTACTTTTTTTATCAGTTTATATGTATAGTATTTCACTCATACTCTATAAAACTCTGCTGTAGTTTAGACCTATTTCAAGACGAATGTGAATGAATAGATTTGTAGAATGTATCACTTTTTGCATCTCAGGAGTTTTTTTTTTCAATTCAATTTCAATTTCAAACACTTTATTCATATATGTACATATATACATTGAATGGTGTCAAACATATAAGTTAGCCTCTCTTTAGGAGCATTATTATATTGACCATTATCACTGTTATTTTTTCACTCCCTTAATTTTTTTCTCCTTTATCAAGTGACTTTGTATGTATGCTTAACAATGACAAGATTGTTCATTTCCATAGTGACAAACCAAACAATAAATAAATAGTTATAAAAGTCCTTAAAAAATGGTTTCTTAATTTGCATAACATTCAAATTAAACTCGGATGTATGCATTTAAAAGACTTCGTTTTATTTAATTCTTAAACGAGTATTTATTCAGCAAAATAACGTGATAAAGGTTGTATATTGTATATGCAGATAGCAAACTTGTGGTTTGGGGATTGTGACCGCTTTATTCTGCCTTGCTTCAACACTGTGTAGAGTGGTTAGGAAATCTTCTACTTTAAATTATTGTCACCTTTAATTTTTGATAAAACATTTTAGCTAGTTTTGCTGACACCATAAAATACGATTTTCAGCATTTGTGCGATGGTTAAAAACATAAAGTAGTATTTTTATGGTCATAAACCTTTTAGTTTCATGTATATACAGTACATTAAAAATAATTTATTAATGTTAAGAATAACTTGAACTACGTGGTTTTTGGCACAAAATACTGAAACATAGAAATATAGACACGACTTAACACATTCAATGGCAAAATGCAGTATTTAAATAAATATAAAAGTCGCTCGCATTGATAGGCAAACCTCTGATAGGCAAAATACATTGTCATACTTTATATTATCAGCTAACATTCAATATGGCAATATCAACATGACACCAGTAACATAACCTACTATAAATTTGATACAGGGTTTAAACTATTTCCTCTGATACACATCCATGTTCAACCTGTTCGCCACGGTTGCTCGTAGGAAGCAGCGTTCATCCCGTCCCCTTCCCCCGCCACGGCTCATCGTTTGTAAACTCGCTATTTTCAGAACTCAGACTTGCAGCTGGCTCTTCCACATAAGTTTATCCCAGCGGTTCGTCCACATTTCCGAGAATTCAGTCATAGATATCTTCGCCTATCTTTATAGTTATTTTAATTCTTAATATCATGTTTTAGGTGAGGCATCTGTGATTGTAGATTACATTTTTGTTGTCTTTTCGTTACTAATTCGTTTTTTCCAAATACATAACACGAAACAACACACATACCTAACCGAAATTTAATACCGATGGCAATATTTTGGTTATTTGTGTTCGTGGATTTGTCAAAAACGAACGCTGCCAATTAATGCATAAACAACCGAAGGTAAATGAAGTCCAAGGATATAATCTACAACGTAACATTATTTAACATAGGTAAACAATTTATTTTAACGGTATATAAATTTGTACAGTGTTGTATTTTATCTTTTGTAGGAGGATCGGTCTATGGTCATCGTCTTCGTAGCGGCGAAAATACTGAACGAATCCGAACGTGAAGTCCTTAAGTGACCGAGATGGGGGTCGCTGAGGACTTTGCTCCGAGCTTCACGCAGAAGCCTTCACTGAGGCAGGAGGATGAAGGCAACCGACTCGTGTTCGAGTGCAAGATTCTCTCGTCTCCGAAGCCAGACATCACCTGGTTCCGGAGTGATACACAGCTGGTTGAGAACAACCGGACTGTTATGAAAATTCAGACAGTGGGCACGAATCTGTTCCAAGTGGTGCTAGAGTTGGACGATGTTGTGGAATCGGACGCTGGCCTTTACAAAGTGAAAGCGAAAAACAGGATGGGTGAAGTGGCAGCTTCGATCAACTTAAACTTCAGTCGTAAGTACCTTTTTGCTATTTGCTGTGAGTGAGCTTTTGCAAACGTAGATTTGATAGTTTGAAATGTTTGGGATGGATTTAACTACTCTACAATAAATTATACACAGGGCTTATTTCCAGTTAGAATGAGTTTCACGGTCAAGGAAGTCTTTAAGAAATATCTTTCTACATGTATAAGGCAAAGAGTGATACATAAAATCTGTCAGGTAAAAACTTTATAGGCAAATGAAATTTTATAAAACGTTTTACATGGTCCTAATTCAGAGAAATTTGCCATAAATATTGGTAGTCCATCTCCAGCTCAGAACCTTGTGTGTGAAAAACATTTTGGCATTGCCGTGAACCCAAGCGCGGTACCAGCCGGATGCCAGTGCCACTGCATCCGCTAAATTCTCAGAAACAACTCTGTCCAATACCAATGCAATACAACGTCAGCGTCATAGTACTATGATTCAAGTAATGTAATAAAGGCATTAATCTGGTGAGAAAAATCAACCTACTTATAAGCATATGTGACACTTCGATCAGTATATAGCATTTGTATTGGACCGTTTATTTCGAAAATTTAGAGGAGGCATTCGCGGCTGCTCCCGCGCTCGGGTCAGGTTAATAGCGATGTTTGACCACGCGTATATGCCTTTGCCGGCCAATCTACTCCGATTAGGCAATGTTTACGAGTATCTTTGCCCAAAACCTTCGGTATTCCTCTGTAAGTCTCCTTAGAACAACTTATGCGCTGGAAACATGTTATGTTGTCTATTGCAAGGAACAAAAGTCATGGCGGTTAAAGTATTTACAAACATTTACATAGAACAGAAAGTTGTTCACTACAAGTATAAACGTTTTAAGTTTTGTGGTGATGGGAATTTTAGCAGAATAAACAAAGCATTGGTGTAACATATACAGGGTGTCCAGCTTCGACTGTACGAAACTTTTCCATGTTGTTCAGCAAGCCAAAAGAAACAAA
Organism: Neoaliturus tenellus; assembly: GCA_030545055.2. NCBI lineage: Eukaryota > Metazoa > Arthropoda > Insecta > Hemiptera > Cicadellidae > Neoaliturus > Neoaliturus tenellus. Next base: position 36,669,898 of record CM061535.1, read on the forward strand.
AAACTTAATATAAACATGTGTCCTAAAATGCGTCGTTAACCCGCTAGCCGCCATTTTGTTTTTTAGATTTAATAGTTTTTATTTCCGTAACGGATAAATGGATTGGGTTCATATTTGGCATGGACCTTAACTAGAACAATGTTTATTGAAAGAAAAAAAAATATTTTTTCCAGTGTGTATTTTTAAAATGGCGGACATTTTAAATTTTCAAACACAAATATCTCAAAAACGTTAAATTTAAGAGAATTTTACAAGAGACAAAAAAGTTGAAAAATTAAATTATTTAAACAATGATACCAAATTTGTAAGGATCTGACAACAAATAATGGAGTTATTGTGATTTTTCTATTAAAATAACATAAATTTGCATTAATTATAATGCAAAATCGATTTTTTTTGCAGAAAAACCGCAATAACTCTGTTATCTATTTTCAGATCTTTACAAACTTGGTCTCATTATTTGAATAATTTAATTTTTCAACTTTTTGTTTCTTGTAAAATTTTTCTAAAATTTCCCGTTTTTGAGATATTTGAGTTTGAAAACTTAAAATGGCCGCCATTTTGAAAATACACACTGGAAATTTTTTTTCTTTTAATAAACATTGTTCTAGTTAAGGTCCATGCCAAATATGAACCCAATCCATTTATCCGCTACGGAAATAAAAATTATTAAGTGTGAAAAACAAAATGGCGGCTAGCGGGTTAACGACGCATTTTAGGACACATGTTTATATGAAGTTTTTTGTTTCTTTTGGCTTGCTGAACAACATGGAAAAGTTTCGGACATTCGAAGCTGGACACCCTGTATAAATGTAACCAACAGTATCTCTCGGTAGATTAGCCGGGTGTCCCGAAAGCGCAGGAATGGTAATTATTTGTTTGTCGGTATTAAGTTACACGATAAAGAAATTATGTAATTGCGATTTAGGTGTAAACAATATGTCTGAAGCTATTATTATTAACTATGTAAATTTACATGTCTCCTGTTGAATTTAAGTATTCTAAGTTCCATCAGAATTTTTGTTTATTACTTTAATGAGTGCTTTCCAAAAATTACTGTTAAAACAGGATCCAAAAAGAATTGCTGGATGAATACTAATTTAAGAGAAGAGAAGGAAGCTATTGTTAGACTGAGTAAGAGTGCAAGAAATTAAGATAAAGAATGCAAAGAACTCAAAATTTGTCAAAGAAAATATAAATTTAATCTTTTTACAGTATTCTTGCATATTAAATAAAATATTATTGGAAAATTAAGTACATTTATTTAGTTTAACTAAACTAAATCACAACATAATCAAAACATTCCATGTAAACATATCAAAAACCACGTTACAATAAACAGGTGGTTAACAAAATACACATTACAGTCCTCCCAGGTTAGTTTGGAAATCATCTTATAAATTCATTCTGATTGGTTTCTTTACAATACGTCCACTTCTTGTCTTTGTCACTTCCTCATTATTTTTGGGTGTAGATTCATTTTGTTTATTGGTAGGTTGTGGAAGAGGAGATGTGTTAAGTTGTGTTTCCGGTAACTGAAGATTATTTCTGTTTGATGAAAAATCATCTTCAGAACGAAAACTGATACCAGACGTATTTGGAGAACTCCAGTCCTCAGCTTCTCCATTTTTTATATCAGTATTGTATTCTTCATGATCAAAACTGTTTGTCTGATTACTACCTGTTTCAACTACATTCCCATTTTCTTTCTTGCCGGAATTACCATTATTTTGAACAATTTTATCTCCGACTTTTCTCATTTGGTCAATATGCCGAAAGTACAAGTTGTTTCCACATTTAACCCGATAATGAAGATTACCAATCTTCTCGTCCACTGTTCCAAATAACCATTTCGACCTAGGATTTCCGTAACAACGAAAAGCCACTCTGCTTCCCTTTTCAAAATTTCGTGGTACAGGTATAGGATCGCTTGTTAACGTTTCCAAACAAACCGGTGTACTTGGTTTTATTAAATCTATTTTGCTTCTCAAAGTCCGCCCTAAAAACAGCTCAGCAGGTGACTGTCTTGTAGTCATATGTGGAGTTCTTCTGTATGAGATTATGAACTGCATTAATCCCTCGTCAATGCTTTCTCCACTGAAAACGGCTGCTTTTGATGAGTTCTTAAAAGTTTGGACACCTTTTTCTGCCAAACCATTACTGGCAGGATGATATGGGGCAATAAGTTTATGTTTTATATCGTTTTCATTGCAGAATTGAGCAAACTCCCCGCTCGTAAACATGGTTCCATTATCTGAAACGATCACATGAGGGATTCCAAAGTTTGAGAAGAATCTTTGCAGTAGCCTGATCGTTGTTGATGTAGTAATATTTTTTACAGGGATGACATCAACCCATTTACTAAATGCATCGACAATGACAAAATAATATAACCCTCTCATTGGTCCAGCATAATCTACATGTATCCTTTCCATGGGAGCTGTAGCTGGTTGCCATTTATGAAAATTTATCTTTTGGGGATTATCTTTTATTCTTTGACAAGCTTCACAATTCGATATTAAGGCCTCAATGTCTAAATCTATGTTTGGCCAACAAACGTAACTTCTTGCAAGAGCCTTACATTTAACAATGCCCATATGGCCTTCATGCAATTCCTCTAATATTCTTGTCCTTAAGCTTTGGGGAATGTATACTCTCCCCAAAATAAACATCCATGCATTACAGAAAACTCGTGTTGTGGATGACCTAATACATACCCTCCGTTCATTGTTACACCATTTTTAAGATTGTATATAACCTCCCTTGCTATCCTGTCACGACTCAGTTCCTTTGCTATCTCTGTGGCTGTAACAGGCAAGATTTTTATTTGATTTAATGCAAATACATCTACTTCCTCCATTTCAACCCCCTCATTGGTAACATTTGTGATGATTGGTAGACGTGACAAGCAATCGACATTGCCGTGGTCATTACTCCGGCGATAACTGATTTCATAATTAAAGGCTTGGAGATAAATGGCGTACCTTTGTAGTCTTAGAGCGGATAAAGTGGGTAAACCCTTTGTTGGTCCAAAAATTGTTAGGAGAGGGCGGTGGTCCGTGACAAGAATAAATTTATTTCCATACAAGTAAGGAAAGAACGTTTTTACTCCAAAAATAATTGCACCAGCTTCCTTTTCAATTTGACTCCAATTTTTTTCAGCATCACTAAGTGTTCGACTTGCGTATGCAATTGGACGCTCAGAACCATCTTTCATCTTGTGTGATAAAATTGCTCCAAAACCAAAAGGGCTGGCATCAGTTGATAAAACAATTTCCTTCTTAGGATCGAAAAGAGTTAAAACTTTGTCAGAAGCCAACTCTTCTTTGATTTTTAAGAAAGCTTCATGGCATCGTTTGTTGAAAACAAACTTTACATTTGATTTTAACAAAGCATATAATGGATTAGCCAAACTACTCAAATTGGGTATGAAGCGGCCATAAAAATTAACAGCACCCAGAAAAGACTTAAGCTCTGTGACACAAGTAGGAGGTTTCATTTTAAGTACAGCCTCCACTTTGTCCGCGCATTTGTGTAAACCACTCTTGCTAATGACAAACCCACAATATTTAATAGATGACTTCATAAACTCACACTTTTCTTTATTGATTCTTACATAAAATTCTCTTAATCTTTGAAACACTTTCTCAAGAACATTTAGGTGATCACCATCAGTCTTGGAAGCTATACATATATCATCATAAAAAATGTGTACACCTTTAATATCACGGAGAATATTCTCAATTGTCCTCTGCCATATCGCAGGAGCAGAAGTTATTCCGAAAGGAAGTCGGTTATACTGATACAACCCCTTGATTGTATTTATGGTCAAATAATGACGATCTTGTTCCCGGATCTCAATATGGTTAAAAGATATGATTAAATATGATTAAATATGGTTAAAAACAAATAAAGAATATTATAACAAAAAAATCAAACGATCATTAAACATTTCAAAAACAACATGGTCAATGATTAATAAGGACGTTTTTACCTGGTTAGTTTTTCTATGATCGCGTGGACATCGATAGCAGCCCAATTTTATACATTAGGCGATGTTTGGAGAATGTCCTTGAATACAATAACCGTTTTCTTTACCTAGGAAGAGGAAGGATAACTTTTTCTCTCTGCCAAGTTTGAAATAATAATAATGATAGCGATGATCAACACTACTATAATAAGCAACAAATAAATCGTCTGTGTCCTATATGATTTTATTTAATATGGAAAATAAATTTTCCTATGAACAAAATCGTAATAATGTCACACCATAGAGTAATATACTAAGGGAATTAGAATTTGATGATTACTTTTTCTCCATTATCCTCTGCCAACGTTCTTAGGTTTTCTGGTGCTTTTGATGTCACTTCAGAGAACAACAATATAAATAAATAGCCTATGTTTAACGTATGGTAAAGTATGTTAAAAAATCTAAGGGTCGTTAGACATTAGTTCGAATCCCATAGTTTCAAAGGTTTATTTATTTAAAATAAATATTTTGAAAAAATGATGAAGCTTGTCACCTTAAATTCGTTTAAAATATCGGCCATGTTTTGTTTAAAATCGCAATTTATAAAATACCATATTTAATGTTTAATCTTTGCTTGGATCAATTAAAACATGGACGTATTGGATTATCTGCCGCCTCTGGCCAGCGAAGTTTGCCGCCCCTCCAACCTTGTCAGCGTGGTCCCCGACCTCACTAAATATATTATTCCAAAATATGCCCTCTGTCAGCTGATGTTGTAGAAAATAAATCTGTATTTACGTACTGCATCAATAGGGTCACTATATTTTTTGGGAGTCATCTCTGGACATATCGTGATACCCGTGATATCGTATATCCATTGTTATATCCACAGTAACCCCTATGCAAAAAAATAATAAACAAATTAAGAGACATGTTTTAAAGAAAAATTATAATGCCTAGGATTATCTATGTAGTCAATCCAAGCCAATCAGACAGAAATAGTTTTATTAATTTTATTTTTTGTATGTGGTAAATAGAAAATGGTTGAGTATATTACCTTAAATACCTTTTTTAGAGGAGCTTAAAATACACATCCCAGGCTGTAGCACAGAATAACCTACTGTACAACGTAGGCCCATAATCTTAGTGAGGACAGATAATACTTCCCCCGAAGGAAGTAATAAGAGTATAAAATAATTCTTATTATGTTTCCTTTCCACAATCACTTTTCATCTCTCTAAAGCAAAACATCTTAGAAAGGATTCAAATATCTTAGATGTTACTACCCCACAAAAAACGACCAGGCAGGCGAATTGAAAACGCCATTTCCTACAAACATGATTTTCATGTCGAATAGTAATTTTAGATTAATGATCTTAGTGCTGATTTGGGGAATTTAGTTGCTTTAGCTGTAAAGATAAAATAAATATTAACCCAGGCCAGGACTTTGTAAATATTTCACCGACAGTCAGCTTCAACGTGTATTCCAAACGCGCGGATCTCTAAATAACCCCGTCGCAGCAGATCTGCGTACTAAGCGAAATTAAAAGGAATTTGGTATTTTATGTTTTCCCCATAAACACCATAGGAATAAGTATGTAGGTTTACTGTCATGGGATGTTGTTAAAAATGTTAGTTGTTAGAAAGTGTAATGGGTTAGGTAAGATAAAAACCAAATTGTATTTTCATACTAAATGGATTTTCATCCAGCACTCTTTAATTTCTACCATAAACCAAGATTGATAGCAAGTTGTATCAATAAATAAGCGAGATACATGGTTTTGTTGATTTCCCATAAGATTAACATCGAAAACCTATTTTGGTTTTTCTCCGAAATCCAAGTTCAAAAATTCAAAATACTAATTTTTTTTTACCGTTATAAAGATCTGCTCTTTAAGTGCTTAAAACTCTTTAAGTGTTTTCGTTCAAAGTGTTGAATTTTAAAAATTTAGATGAAGAAATGCCAAAAACACATTGTTAACTCATTTGAATCTTCATCAAACCCGTTCCCATGAACCGATCATGCTGGTTCGCGAATTCATGAGACTTAAAGCTATACTCAAGCAATAATTGGTATTGCATCTCCATACCAAATTTCATCAAAATCAGAGGTCCGCTTCAAAAGTTATCAGTACCACGGACACAAAAAATACAGTGGGTAAATTAAGTATGGAAACAAATATGAATTTTTAAAACCAAAATAGATAGAAATAATATGTTTGTGCAGGTGTTAATCATTAACAAATATTGCGGACTTTTTGACATAGAAAAAATTTCAACCCCCTTCCAGAGTGAGGGGTCAGGGGTAACTTATTTTTTCAGATAACAATCCCTATGGAGTTGTCATTCATTTTGAAAGGTTTGTCATAAGAAATACAGTGCCGCAAATCCGACCTCAAAATTATGACCGAGTCAAAAATGGCAGGCAGTCAACCTTATAGCATTAAAATAATATATTGCTGAAAACAAAAAGTGCAATAACTCCCTATACATTTGACTTTATGAGGTCAGGTTTGTGGTAAATTTCTTAGAATGTAAAGCCCTTTAAAATTATGTGTCATATGACGTACGCCAATGAAGGTTATCACATGACTTCCTTTAGAATTTCCCTTTCTAAAGGAATTTCTACTAAAGTCATCAGGGAAACTACATTGGCCTACGTTACATGATAAAACATTTTAAAGGGCTTTGCATTCTGAGCAATTTGCTACAAACTCGAGCTCAATAGGTAAAGTGCATTGAGAGTTATTGCACTTTTTGTTTCAAGAAATTAATAAGATTTTATGCAAAGTTTTTTCACCTGCCATTTTTGGCTCTGTCGTCCTTTTGAGGTCATGTTTGAGGCATTGTATGTCTTTTGACAAACCCTTTAAAATGAGGTGTCTCTTGATAGGGGCGCTCTGTTGCTCTATATGGATGTGAAATTGATCATTTTGCGAAAAAATAAAAATAAAAAACCGGACAAGTGGCAACCCCGGAGTGGACGCTTGACAGACCCTTAAAACCCGGGCGTCTGGTCACCCTATCATCAACAAATAAATATAACTTTTTTAGACTTTTGTGGCGGACGTTTTTATTACGCCGTTTTTATGCAAACCCCGATTTTGGCTTGTATACATGGAATGCAACATGCAACGTTGTTGTATCCAATCAGAAGTAAAAATCGCACTAGGCCCATTCGGCACACAATAACGGCCATGTCATAGCGCGCTATTGTCGTCGCGAAAGCGATGGAAAAAATCCATGACATACGTCATACATGGCGTCAAATGCGTCGCGTTGATGCCGTCCCGCCAACGCCACCGGGTCCCTCTGTAACTTTCAGCTGCCGCTGCCGTTGCGTAGTGGCGAAGTAAACAGGGGGAGGTAGGTGGTTACTTATTTCGCCACCAGGCAGTGACAACGACAGACCAACAGGGCAGCATGGAAAACTATGTAATAAATATAGTACTTGGGGGCCGAATATTAACTCGACTGACCATGGGCGGAGTTTACCTCTGATTGCTGGGGGGGGCCAACGGGGGTCAGTATGATAAAGGACATTTACCAATATTCTCTACATTCGGGTTGACACACAGCCATCTTTAACTAGGCCGCGGCGTTCGAAGTTCGAAATAAACACTTATGGTGGATAGCTCAGTCTGAGAGAAGTATTTTGGGAATACGAATAAAGTCATGACACTCGGTCAGTTTTTATGAAACCTAGGAATAATGAACTGCACTAGTGCTCCCGTTGTCTATAGACTCCCAATAAGTACGTCACCAAACTTCATAATATGGTTAATTAGATCAAAATAAGCGAAAAAGTTCATATAAATTTTTATCATAAAGGTATATTTTCCTAGATATCCGCCTTATTGTTTTTCCACTTAATAACGGGTGTCCATAAAAAAAACATTTTGTTTGACTATGTGTATTTTTTAAATAGCGGCCATTTTATAATTGGTATAGGTTTTTAAATTTAACTGCAACTTAACAAATTGTTTTGTTGCTTTATCCTCTTACTTTACTTTTATTTATCTAAATAGTCATAATCACCAGTATAAAGTAAAGGTATTATTTAATAACTGATTATCTATATTCTTATTTCTATAAGGGTTCCGTCTGTTACGTCCCGTTTTCTCTCGACCTACCGAACCAATTTTTTAGATTGAGGTGTCATTTTAAAGCTTAGGATATAGCGCGTGGGCGAATCATAATAAAAAGGTCATATCGTTTCGGGCTTCGACCCCCTCGCCTTTGATTTATTTCTAGAGGGCGCTTTAAAATGTTGACCAACTTTCAATGTTTATAAATGTGAATTGTAACTTAACAGCTGATTACTTCCAGACGAATTTTTAAGTAAGATTGTAAACAAAAATAGAGATTAATAGTTTTGAAGTAAATAGATCAATAGTTTTGAACTATAATGTGAGTTATTAAACTAAAAAATATAAATGTTACAAAAAATGCGCGATTTGCGCACGGGGCCCCTAGTTATTATTATATTAGTAGGCTATCATTCAGTAATTCAGTTACTGGCTACAATGGGAAAACAACATGTTTGTACTGGAGCATGTGGTTCGTGCTTTGACAGTCGAGTCAGCTGTTTTCAGCAACTCTTTTGTTTTGATTTTTAACTCCATAAGACAATGTTAAAAATTTTAGGATTTTAATTGATGATTACAACGAAATAAGATTTTTCCTAGCATAAAGACTTGTATAAATATGATTTCCATCCCAAAACTATAATTTATTTGCAAAGTTTGGAGAAAATCGTTCGAGCCTTTCGAGAGATCCCTTTGCAGATCTACGTACATACAAATCACAGAGTATAAAGGTTCCTTACTCTGTGATACAAATATATCTCACTCATATTAGAGTATGGGATTATTGAATTTTGACTTTAATGCGTTCTGTACTAATTTTATATTTAATCAAACTATTTAAAATAGACGTTTTGCCGTTTTCATAACTAGTTGATAAACAGTTAAGATTAAAATCCCCCGTTTTGGTTATTTATTCCCCTAAATTTTACCGCCCCCTAATATTTGCCGCCTAAGGCGCACGCCTATAATCAGCCTATTCGGAATATGGCACTAAAACAAATAAATCCTTATGGAAAGTAATATGTGTATTGAATAGAGTACTTGAAAATAAGTGAAATATAAAAATAAGAAATGTGTTCAAAGTTTAAGTTTCTGTGAAATTAAATAATTTGGATGATAAGTCACAATAACCTTATTTTGTTTGGTTATTGAAAAACTGAGGATATAACCGTGAATATTAATTAATTAAAAAGCATGCTCAATTTCTTTACAGAATTTTGAATCAGAAGTTACTAGTATTGTAGTAATTATAATCAGTGTATTCCGCGATATTTTAACTACAATTTTAAGAATAAAACTGGGTACTACATTACAACAAATAAAGATAACGAAATTAAATCAGCCTCAAAATGTTTATATGTGTGAACCGAATTTCTTCGGACAAATCATGTTTGTAAAATTTACCTACATTTTAAAAAGTGGCCATAATTTTTCGGAACACCCTGTATTCAAACAAAAGTTCTAATATTATAAAAGTTTTACTCAAAGTAAAGTTGCTACTATATTAGTTCTTGATTTTATGGCATATATTTATCAGGCACATTAGGTGAGGAACACCTACTTAAAACATAGAAACATTTCATGTTTATTGCAGTTATTTAGGCCTACTCGTATAAATTTCCGAATGAAAATCGTTCAAGGAATGAAATCTGCCAAATCTGAACGATACAAACAATCTATTACTTGAAGCAAAAATATGACGTTTCCAACTTTCATAAATGCGCATTTGTGTTGTAGGTCTAATGAACAATTATTAGCTCACAAAAAGGCGAAGGTTTTTTCGTATAGACGAAATTTTACATCTTTCAATTAATAGGACATCGTAGGTTAACGATAGTTTTTAAGTAGCAAAATTTAAGTAGCATTTGTATTAAAATCAAAATGAAATAAGAGAATACAGTATACGATACATTTGAAAAATAGTTTCGCTGTAGAAATCTTTTTACATAAAATTTCAAACAGTATGGTGGTAAAAAGTAGGAGGGCTATTCACAAAATAAGTTCCGTTTACATCTCGCAAAGGGAGGATGGTGGTAGGCACATGCGAGCTTCATAGTTGCGTAGACAGACATGTTGCTGACGAGTACACAATTATAGTTTACCCAATTTCAAATAAAAATGGTCATCACAAATTAAAATGTCGATGGCTTCGCTACTGAGACGTCTCTCAAAATTATAGGCTTACATATGAATTTTAGTGTCAATATTTGTTTACATTTTTTATGTGAATACTCAAGAGAGATACTTTTATGTCAATCTTCTGTTTTTAGCGAATTTCCCTATAGGGAATACGCTATGGCGGTAGTAGACACGGTAAGACCTAAGCCCGGGACCATCACATTTTTTTGTTTTGAGGTCTCTAGAAGCCAAAAACCACTTTCGTTCAAATATATATAGCCTATGTCCGTTAAAACGATAACTCTCGAACCGAACCTTCAATTTGGATTAAATTTGGTATACAGGTGTAGGGCACAGTTCATCGCGTTAAATACGAAAACCAGAATGATCGAACCATCGGAACGGGGTTTTATGGGATTCCAAAAGGGTCAAAATGGGGTTTTGACATTTTTTATCTCAATTTTTCACTTCAACAGTTTAAGCTTAAACTATTTAAAAGAGCTTAAAAAATCAAACAATTTGGTATTTGAATTTTTAACCTAGCTTAACAGATAACGGAGAAAAAACCCAAAATATGTTTTTCATGTTATTTTATGTGAAATCAACAAATCTTTCCATCTAACTTATTTATCTACATAACTTGATAAAATTGGTATGTACGTACATCTACTAGGTAGAGTGTAACTTATATTTGCTTACAACACCCATTAGGTGGCAAATCTACGTACTCACCCCATTGGGTTTTATGGGAAAATTGTAAATAGTAGATTTTTATACAATTTAGCATGTACTTGCACTGGGAAAAAATTATCGTCTATTTGCTTACAAAACCCTCATGGCAGCAAACCTTCATCCTCATTCCCATAGTGGCTATTAAAACTTAATCATTGATTTTGGAAATCAATTCATTTCATTTCATTTTTTGAAAATCCTTAGTGTTATTTTAATTTTATAAGAACTCGCCCGCGCACAGGTCGATTTCGACCCATGCGGGACTATTTTATTAATATTTGAGAACTGTATTTGTATTTACTTTTGTATTTTCACGAAATAAATGGATTTTGATTTGATTTGATTTGATTTGGCAGCAATATCGTTGGTTACCACAAGTACCACACAGTTGGTACACAGTAGTGATGACTTTGGAGGAATTACATACTCATACTGTACAAGGAGTGGCCGGTTACCCACCCATTCGTCAACCTCACATAAAAATCGTTGAGACGTGCCGTACTGATGATCGAGGGCCGCCGTACCGTCCACCTTTTGGGGAATGCTACCTGATATGATCGATTTAAAGTCTAGGATCCCGTTCAGAATCATAAGAGGGATCGGTAACTAAATCCGTTTCATTTAAAAGTCAAAAAATTTTAGTGCGAAAAAGTCCATTGGTTAGCTAGGGTCAGAATTGCGTGCCTACTTTTAGGCACCTCAAGAAAAATATCCAGAGGCGGGCCTGCCGGATAGCTATTTGAACTAAGCGTACACGACGGGGGTTGGTACCACCCACGGACGCCATGGACCCACACGCATAACCGTACTCGACCCTTGTTTAGACTCTTAGACACTCTTCATCCTGGTCTAAGAGTTATTACCAAACTCTTAGACACTCCCCGCATGGAGGTTAATTATTCATGAACAGCGAATACCGATTCCTCTTATGATTCAGAACGGGATTGTAGGCTATTCTTAAAACTGACCAGAATAGGTAGCCAGGACCGAGGGGGGCGGGACGGAGGGTCGTTCATCATTTGCGCACTTTTTAATCCTTCTGTAACACATTTGGAAGGGTCGCCTAATCCCCTTGCATGATTTGCGTAGTGTCCCGTCCAGGTAGCCTCAGCCTGCCGACAACAATTCCAAAACAGTCGTCCCCCACACATACCACTGAATACACACGTGTATCGAGTGCGCATACCAAACCCTTCGCGCACGGGGCGCTGACCTGCGGGCATTGGGCACCCACCTCCTGGAATTTTAGACATTCCAACTGAAGAGCAAACTAGTTCACTCTCGTTCTCAAACCGCCTAGTCGGTCTCAGTTAGCCACCACAGTTACACCTTAAGAAGCTCTTAGATTCAACGTTCGGTTGTGCGTTTGTTAGCTTTTATTTTATCTGTCTATTAAAATGGTCTAATAATTTACATTTGTAATGTATAAACCTTTTTTGTAATACATCGAGTGTTTACTTATTTTACTTTCAATGGTTGGTGCGGATTGTATTACTGTAGTAATTGCTCAGGCTGAAATGTTTTGCACGAATTGTTTCTATGGCAAATTTGCCTCTATTATAACTGTAGATAGCAGCCTCTCCTATATACTAACTTCTCAGAATAAAGCCACTCATAAAATTCATTGTTGCAATAGAAACAAACTACAAATGGTAAACATGAAATCCAAGTGCTATTGTACGGTCAAGGCCGTGATATTGTGTCCGATTATTTGCCAGTATTTCTGTTCTGTTGAATATTGTTTTGCTAGTTTTTAAACTTTATATGTCTTACGCCAAACACATTTAATCATTCAAAAGACCGTTTACACGGACATGAGTTTTCAATAACTTTGTAAATAAAAATAATGCCGCTTCCACCACCGTGCACTCCGCAAACGATGCATATATCTGAGAGCCGCCTGGAGCTCAGTCATAGTCACTTTTAATATAGTATTAAAGGTGGCTATGGCTCAGTGCGCAAAAGACGCATCCCTTCTACCTGGCTCTCCGTATTCTGCGCAAATGATGCACGCCCGGACGGAGGCCGTACCACGCAATCGTACCTTATTGATACGACTAAGTGATTTTTTTTTTGTGAGGTGGCGCACACGGCCACACCCCCCCCCCCCCATCACGCCTAGTGATGTAGTTGTTGGTGGGGGGGGGGGGGGGTCGAGTCGCTGAATCATGGAAGTTTAAGTTTACTTTGTTGTTTTAAATGACAAATTTTAGAACTGTTTTTAAATAATTTCTTGATTATTATGAATACACAATATTTTGATTAAGCTGGTTTAAAACGTCGACTGAACCTAATGTATAATTATTAAAAAAACTTAATACAGTAATAATTCAGTAATTGTTGATTAATAATAATAATTCATCCTAATTGCGCTGATAACCTTAATGGGAAATTATACTTTGATAATGAATTAGCGGTTAGTATTTGGCATATAACTCTATTGTTTATAAGTTTGTTATAACTTATTTTACCCTAAATTTTCTACAACTGATAAGCTGTAGAAAATTTTATCAAAATCAATCTCCTATAATAAGGCCTGCGTTGTGACTTTGCAAGGTACTTCATTTTCCGCTAAACGTAGAATTTAATTTTCTCCGCAACCATTTGATGTCGAGCAATAGTTTGAAATCCTGAGCATCTTTTTGTAGGGACAATGTAAATTTATTTCTAGTAGACAGTTTTTTACATAAAATTTGCTAAACTCTACAAGCTAAAATCCAAAGAGTGAAATAGGTCGTTCTTTATGTGGAAGAATTCCAAAAAATTCTTAAAGAGTGGAAATTTCACTCAAAATGAGCGTAGAAAAAAATGTATTTTGAGAAGTATGAAATATACTTTTATTAAAAGAATGAAAATTCGATATAGTTCAGAGTGTCTGAATTTTATTTAAAAAAAGAACTGGTTTCGTTCTATTTCGGATGAATCCTGGAGTCACGTGACGTGCATGAGCAACTAGCCTCTCACAGCACAGGAGTAGATTTTCCCTTCGCCATCTTCGTTATGATTAGTGGTTGGTTAGTGGTTCAAGTGGTAAAAAGGAAGATTGAAGATTATATCCAATAAACGCGAACACTAGGGCCTATACTTTTAATTTGCTTTTAATAGGCACCAGTACAGTTCACGTGTAGCCTAGGGCCTTATCTGTTCACTGATAAACTACTCCCATGAGTTCCTATGCCAATGTCTGTCTAATAAACTTACATAAATTATAACCCATGTTTATAATCTTACTATCAATTTTCAATAACTAGCTTGATGAGCCAAGCCAAGGATTATACAAGGGTCTGCAAACCCCCTAATTTGGAAAGATTCGTTATAGGTTAGGTTTAACGAAAAAAAATCTTTTTATGAAAGAATATTAGTTCTTCATTTAGGGAAAAGTCACTCTTTTGAGTAGTTAATTTCACTCCTTTAAAAATTAAAATCATTCCTTTTAGGATTGATTTTCACTCAAATTTGGACGAAAACATTCACTCTTTTGGTGGGTGATCAAAGTTTCTCTTTTAAGGTAGTGAATTTTCACTCTGAAAAGTGGCTCAATTTCAACTCTTTAGAAATGTGGTGAAATGACTCAACAAGAGTGAAAATATCTCCTTTCCCTTTTACAGTGTATAGGTTCAAAGTACACTAACTTTAGAATACGAATTTCCACGGAGAACCTTGTGGTGTCATTTTATTCGGGTTTAATCCTTAATAAACTACCAAATTTTAATCAAAATTGTCTCAGCAGTTTTCAATTATTTTTCTTTTTAGAGGGAATTTGGGGGGGGGTTAACTACCCATAAAAATACAAAAATTTAAGAAAATCATGACATTATTGTGGATCGGGACTTACATACAAAATTTTATCAAAATCGTTCGATTTAGGCCTTTGATTTCTAGCTCTTTTAACATCCCCACACTCACACATTTACATACACTCAGTTATTATTATTTTAAATTTGTTACAGAGTCACGGAAATATAAATTTTATTAAATAACTGCTTATAAAACATTAGATACCCAATAACGCTTCGGACGTTTTTACTATAGTATTTTTTTACATTTCGATGATGGTCGTTTTAGAACGGTCATACTCGTTTAAAATATCGTACTCGTTAAGTATGAGTCAAAGGCAAAAGTATAGTAAGAGAAAATATAAAAAATGAATTTTACTAGTGCCAAAAGGTGAACAATGGATCGCTACTAAGGTGTAATGACTAATCGTGTCAATTGGGAATAAATAGTTGATTGATTGATTGATTCTATGTACATTGATTGAGTAGTTGCGTTACCGCGTTTGACACCTAGTAGCATCGGTCCACCCGTTAGAGTGAGGTTTCACGGTTGTATATATGTTGCAAAAGCTCGTTCCGGAACATGCGAGAACCTCAAACTTTGAGCTCGACTTTTCTCTCAATTTCTGTATAAAACTCTTCTGAAACCCTTTAAAATTTCTTTTAACTAATATGACATTCAAGTTACACGATAGTTTAAGTTTAGTTTAGCTTAAAAGTTAATTTATTACCAAAATCCCATAAGCCTAATGTTAAAGAAGTTGTCACTCTTGCCGCTAGGCTTCGCTGGTCTAAAACTTGAGTTTCACCTACAGGCCACCAGAGGTAGATGGGGTCGCCTGCTCGCTCGTGAGCTGTCAAAGTAAAGTCAAAACAAAACATTGCAAACGAAATAAAAGTTGTCTGCAACACCCTGTTCCCAAGGATCATGATCAAATCATTTGCTTATTGTATCTGAACTTGAAATGAATTTATGTTTTAGTTACGACAGATTTATAAAATGCATTATCCATTTATACAGGGTAAAACACTGTGAAGCTGCTAAAGGGTAGAGAAGAACGTAGCTGAATGGTTTTAGAAAATGCATCGGTTTTTAAGGACCTAGACCCGCGCTAATAACTAAATGGTAAATGCTGTTATCAAGATTTGTTAGTCTTCTTTATAATAAATAATCAGTCAGTTAAAATCCATTATGGGTAAAGTAAATCACATTATAATAGCCTATATGTTATAGGCTTACAGATACAAAAATGAATGGGTTGAGGCTAGCCTACATATATATATATATATATATATATATATATATATATATATATATATATATATATATATAGATTTTTCTATTATAATAACCTAAATTTGCATTAATTGTAATGCAAAATCTATGTTTTCTTGCAGAAAAATCCCAATAACTCCGTTATTTGTTGTTGGATCTTTACAAACTTGGTATCATTGTTTAGATAATTTAATTTGTCAACTTTTTTGTCTGAAATAAAATTTTGGCAAAATTTGCCGTTTTTGAGAAATTTGAGTTTAAAATTTTAAAATGGCCGCCATTTTGAAAATAGACATCGGAAAATAATAATTATTTTTCTGGAAATTACCTTTATTGTGAAAAAGGTCCATGCCAAATATGAAGTAAATCTATCATTTCATTACGGAGATAAAAATTATTACGTGTTAAAAACAAAATGGCGGCTAGCGGCTAAACGAAGGATTTTAGGACCTATGTTTACATGGCCTTTTTTGTTTATTTTGATGTGTAGAATCAGCTCCCGAAATTTCTGCATTTCGTCGTGAATCACCCTGTATCACAAATTTTGAACCCAATACAAAGGATGTGTCTGCATCAACAATTTCCAAATTCGTTATAAGGAAAGGAAAAAGCGGATGGACGTTACGAGAAGCAGAAGGGAGTAGCGGCGCGGTGGCGGCAAAAGAACGGTTACAGTGGGAGAGGACCACTGGATTAGTTAAAATTAGTTTAACCCAAATGTCTTATAATGAGAACTCTGTGGCACGGTAGGCTATACCCTCTCTTAACCTGTTTGGTATTACCAGAGAGGATTACTTGATATTTTAGACATATTACAGAGCATATTTTTGTGAATTTTCACTGGGCGACATAGGGCGCGAATACTGGCCGATGGGTAATGTACGTGTAGGGCATAAATACAGGAAACAAAATTTTTAATGCAAATTATATACAGAAGTACCTTTACTTACATAGTCTAGTCTAGTCCAGTCTTTTATTTAGTCTAGTTTTTTAGCCTTTAATGTGAAAACATCTGAAACCCGGTACTCATGCTCCCCCCACCCCAACACACACACATCTTTATGATGACAAAAAGTTATTCACGCAGCGGCCATAGCCAGAGGCGGATTTAGAAATTTGCCGCCCCTGGGCTACTCAAAAAGTGCCGCCCCTCCTCCCTTCGACATAATGTCCTAATTTATATATTCACAATTATTGTCCCAATTCCTAAGCTACTTTGAAGAGTGGGGACACATCAAAAAGCCAAAAATAGTGATTATAAGGAACTTCAAATTTAAAAACTAGAATTCAAAGCTTTTGCGTTGGCGATGTAAGAACTACCAAAAAGACTCAAAGCAGTGCTATTAGACTGTTTGACTAGTTCTTTGACAAATCCGAGACACAATAACAAGTGCCGTTGCGAACAGTCAGCCTTTAGGCGCTTGTGTAGTTTACGCCCGGTCGAATAGGGCGGAATACTGTGACTTCGTTCCCAGTAGATTTTTTTAGGTTGGTTAGACACGTCTTAGTGTAGCATTTTTTCAAATTATGGCGACTTCACTTAATATGAAATACAAGTTAAATTTAACAAAAAATCTAAATAAAAAAAAATATTTTTTATTAGTATATTAAATACCAAAGAACCTGTTTCATAGTACGAATCATCTTTAAAACCAATCAACCTTTTTGGTACTCAATGCCAATTTACCTAATGATTTGTTAAGGTTCCAATAAACTAATAATAAATGTAGAATGAGTAAGTAATGAACCTTAAAGTCTTATAAAGAATGACAAAAAGACCAATGCTAGGACCAGACCAATCCCTATCAAATTATAAAAAAGCCAATCGCGTAGAAATGGAGAAAAATACAATTTATTATCTTCTATTCATTTGTGCCTCTCTCATTCGATTATCGTTAATACTGTATTAATTAATTATCACTACCACATAACCTAAAATACCCACAAACCACACGCACTGCAGTTCTGCAGTGGTGTTGTAGCTCGCGGTGATGGCGGATGTATGTACAGGCGGTGAGGTGGCGGATGGTTTCTTTGCGCCGACGGACGCACGGGTCGCTACCTCCAAGGTCGCTAATGTGACATACAACGTAGTGCTGAGTGTTCCCAGCTCCCCTTTAAAACTCTTGAATGACAACTTGCTCTAAGATATTATGATCTTGCTTAGAAAATAGTCACTTTCGGTTCTCAAATTTTCTGTATAATTCTTCTAAAAATTTTCCATCTCCAAAAATTTAAGACCTAAAAAAATTGCCTTTTTTTTTTTTTTTTTTTTTTTTTTTTTTAATTGCCGCCCCCCGAATTCTGCCGCCCTGGGCTATAGCCCATTTAGCCCATATGTAAATACACCCCTGGCCATAGCATGTACAAGTTGATGCCTTCCTTAGGGTATAGGGTATGGCAATGAACATTACAAAGAAACTGACCAGTAGTGGTCAACATATTAAAAAAGGTAACGGCTCACGAGGGATTAGACAACGTAGATAAGGCGTTTAGATTGAGTGGGACATTCTGTGGGCACAATGTTTATGGTTTTCGTCTATTAATTTCCGTCTCAATTCACGAAACTTTTTTGGTATAATCAATTTGGGTTTCAAATAATTATCTTAGTGGAGACCCTTTTCTAAAAAAGACCTGCCTCACGAATTTAGCCAGATATTTGGCCTTTTCATTTCCAGGTCAGTAGCCCACTGCATAAAGATTTTTGTACTTTTCATGACATGTTGCTCAATCAAATAAGTGAATTTTTCATTGATTAAATTAGGCCTAAAAATAATTCTCACTAATAGACACAAGGGAGTTGGAAGCTACAGCAATCCTTTCATTTAAAGATTTGTGTCACGGTGTCTAGTGATTTGAATATTGCAATACAGTACAATTTTGCTGGAACTGTCAAGAACATTGGATAAAGTTTGATTTACTTCCGTTTATTTTAATATAGTTTGTAGGATTATTATGTCAAATATTACAATCGACCCACTTTTATAATGGCTGTAAGTACATATTAACCTAAACTTTTTAAGTTTGTTTAGTAAAAAATTTAGGAAAAACTGAAACAGTACAAAAAAGATGCTAACACTTCTTTAACTTGTATTCTTGCAGGGCTTGCAACAGGTTATTTAAAAAAATTTTTTGCTCTTGGTTATTTTTTTGTTATTTTTTTGGGAATTTGGTTTTTTTTATAATTTTTGGGGATTTTGGTTATTTTTATATATTTTTAGGGCCATTAGGTTTTTATAGATCAATCTGGATGAAGCTCCTAAAAACCAAATAAATGTTTAAAAAAGGAAAAAATAAAAAAGTAGAAAATGGATTGGGGAGAATTATTTCTATTTTTAATTTTTTTAAATTATTATTATTGCTTTAGTAGTTGATCACTTACCTAGTTCAAAATTATCCTACATCATTTTTATTGCAAACATATTTTTAATATCCCGGCAAAACGCCGGTTTTTAAAAATTTTTACAGACATTTTGGGTTTATTCAAGGTTATTTTTTGGTTATTTTTAATATTTTTACTAACCTCAAGAACTGTTACAAGCCCTGATTACAATTTTTGCGTTCTTGTTTCAAACAAAAACAAAGGTTACCTTAACAGCATGTTAAGATAGAAAAATAATAGAATCCTTGCTTTGTTGCATACATTAGAAGGTATAAATTAAAATTTCAAAGACGTGTAAAGGCTGCTTAACTTAGATGTAATAGCTATTATATTGAAAAAGCAAGTAATACAATAAAATTAGTATGGGATGTTGTTGCTAGAGAAAGTGGGGAGGAACAAAATAAAGCTACTGTTGATAGGATTGTTCACAATGGTAAAGTTTTCACAGACAAACCTGTTATCGCTAATATTTTAAATTATCATTTTCGTAATGTAAGTAATTTGCTATGTAAGTAATTTGTTTTATTTACGTGTAGATATTGAGGGAGCTGTAAATCTTATGTCCCATTCCACCAAACCTATTTATCGACTAATTTTGAAAAAAAAAAACAAAGAGAAGGAAAATCTTTGACATTTACCACTTGTTACCGTAGCTCAGCTGTAACATTTTTCGATATTAAATTATTTGAATTGAATTAAATTTTGGATAAGTTTATTTAATATATTCCATGTTCCATTGAGTAACAGTTGGATATAATTCTGGGTGCCTATAGCAATAATCACACCAAAGCCAAAAATAACTTACACAAACTCTGATTTTAGTTAAAATTAATGTCTCTAAAATAATTATTCTTCATAATTTATACTTTATTTTCTTTGAAAGCCAACGAGCATCCACCCAGTATTACTTAGTGTAAATTGCAAAATAAAAAAACCTCAACCTTGTACCACATATGAGTAAGAATTGTCAAATTGACTTATTTGACAAGTAGATATAAAGTGTAATCAAGAATTAAGGTAATAAACCAGTATGTTAGTTATAATTCCATATTTAAAGTTTTTTTCCTGTTTCAGCTGTTGACGAACCGAGAGAAAAGTAAGTAAAATTTTAATATTTTGGGTCATTGCATCTTTTCTAGTTATTCTGTAAATAACATTTGATAACCTAATGTTTGTAGAGTTTATCAAACTTGGTATGTACCCATTTAGTAAAATTAGGACCTTATCATCTGGCTTCTTTTATTGCGTTGATTGACATAACACCATTTTGATGGGATTAAACCATTTTTTGTTTCCTGCCTAGTTAACTTACTACTTGTAAACTTTTCCTTTTAATTTAAAGTAAAAAATTAACAAGTTTCTTCCAATATTACAGTTTTCACCAAATCTTCCTTTATGAAAGAAAAATGAACATATTCTGCCTATATCTCATTAAGTTGTATGTTTAGAAAAATATACCGAGAAAAAGCAGTACTACACATATGAGCATCCTCACATTGGGACAGTTGAATAAATTTCAACTATTGAACAAATTTAATTATAAGTTTAGTGTGAAAAGTTACCGCGCAAATTTTATTACTTTTGGGTCTGGAACAAAGGAATTGTTGTTCAGACGCAAAGTTCGTTTAGTTATAAGCTCTCAGCCTTTTCCTATTCTCAACTAATTAATAGCCACTCGCTGATGGAGCGTTTAGTTTTTGCGGATATGCAACCATACATTGTACCCTTGTGCCGTGTATTTTAAAATTCCTTATACGGTATTGTTGTAATAGTTACAAACAATCTCCAATGCAAACAAGAACAATTATTGTTTCCTGCAACGTTGACAACACTTGCTGCTTGCTGGTAACAAAGCGTAAAATGTCTATATTTTAACGCCTTTTCACCATGATTTATTATTAGTTATTACCAGCACGGCAGTTACTCATATGGGATCATTCATTGCTCATTTCATTGCTCTTATGGGATCTAGCTCACCACCTCTTCCTAGACTATATACAGACATTTTGTTAAACACAGATAAACAATTAATTCCACGACTGCCAACTTCAAGAACATACATTTTCCTACCAAAACATGAACCCACATTGAATCATTAGGAAGCAACTAAATTAAACTGAAGAACCATATAATTCCATATGGACTCATCAGGAAGCAAAGGGTTAAATATTTCTCATGACCTATTCTGTATGGTTATGGCTGCAACATCTTGTACAATATGAGTTATTATTACTAGAAGCGTTGTGAAAACAATGAGGACTTTGCTTGTGAAACATTCATTGATAATGCATTTCATGGGCACTGTGACAAGCGTGAAGTGCCAAGAGTATAATGTACATTTATAGCCACAACAATGAAATGTTGTTACATCGGTCAGAGGGTCAGAGCACCTTATTCATGTTTAATCTTCTCTGAATTGGTTTTCAACATTTAAGAAGTTCACTGTACTTGTATATGGTTTTGGCTAAAACGCAGCCATTTGATAATTTGACGTTTTATACTTCCACAGTTCATTCTTTTCAATTTCTTCTATACAAAAAGCTATGTAACACACAACACTTATTCCCCTGCCCTCCCAATTACATTCTGATTATAGCCTTTTTATTTAAGTAAGATGACTAGTCTTTGGTCAGGTGAGCTAGATCCCGTAAAAGTAATATGGTGCAATTTCAGCGACTTCCGTGTTTGTGGCCAATGAGTAAACCATGGTTAATAAGGTGTTTAACATTAAGATTTAACTCTCTGTTACCTGCAAGTGTTGCCAATGCCACAGGAAACAATATAATGGTAGTGATGGTAAAAGGGAATAGTTTTTTCGGAAAATCCATTTTCTACCACTCATCGATATATATTAGATTTTTTCTATACATTTTTAAAGACAATACTTTTATAGATAGATTTTCCTTTAAAATATTGATTTAAAATTGTTGACATGATAATCAAACAGTGCTTTGATTGAAATATTTAGCTTACTTGTCTCTCAGTCTCATCTCTTTAGTCACTTTGTGTTTAGTCCTTCGGGCATTCAGTGACACTGAATGTTATTAATCAGTGATGTGGGATATGGCAGGGTATGATCCGACAATACGATACATATTTAAGTTGTATATCGTATCTGCCGCACCTTATTGGGGCAGTGTATCGAGATTCACGTTTCATACCAGTCATAATATACTTATAAGTATCATTTAGTAGAAAGCAGCAAAAGTAATTTAACAATTGATTTGAACTACAAAATTGTTTAAATTTTTTTATTTATAAGCTATTTTTTTTAATTTTTTTATTACATAAGCTGAAGGTTAAAATCAAACTTTGTCATAGTCCCCGAAAGACACATTAGCCTAAGACATTGGTTCATTTTAGTATTTAGTTATCCGCGCTTTTTCATGTTTCAGTAATCTTTGTATCCTCTTGATAATCTACAATGGAGCTACTGTTATTAAAGACGGATATAGGTCTAATGTTTCTTTTCCATAAAGCTTTGTTTTATTTGACAACGCACTCATTTAGTCAAACATTTGATTATATGGGGTAATTCGTCAGTTAGAGGTTACAATTTTAAGTTAAAAAACTGTTCTCTTAGACAAGATAAAAAGCTGATATTTTTAAATTGGGCATTGTTTTTTATTAACATTTGCTATTATGGAGCATTATTGGAATGAAGGACATGTTTTAATTGTTGAAATTTTTTTTAAGAGTATTGAAAATTTTACTAGCACGATTCGAGCCTTGCAATTTTAGTAACCATAAGGGTCTATCAGTGTGGAAATTAAATAAAAGATTTGACTACTGCATTTGGGGGCTAAAGAACCATCATACTATAGTAGAACCTTGATAGTTCGACTCTCGATAGTTCGACACTCCTGATAGTTCGACATGGTCTGTGACAACTTAATATGTTAATAATGACCGATAGTGTCCATGTTCGAGCCTAACAAAGGTGAAAATGTAAACAAATTGGCAAATAATTTTTTTTTTTTTTTTTTTTTTTTTTTAAGAGGTTGGCGGACCTCTTTTAGCGAATTTCCCATAGGGAATAAGCTATTACCGTAGGTCTCATGGTAAGACCTAAGCCCGGGACCATGTTACTTTTTCGTTTTGAGGTGCCCAGAAACCAAAAATAATAGTCATTACAATTTTTATATATATATACTAGTGTACGTGTTGCTCGAAATCGAGCAATTAATATCAATACAATAGAAATGTTAATTTTAGCTCTAAATCAATGACATCCGACCAATCCAATATTGTGAGTATCTGTAATCACCAAAACAACACAGCTGATTATTAACACATGGTTAAAATGCTTTATTCAATCCCAATGTTATTTAAATGGGAAATTTTGGGATTTCAATGGTGGATAGCGCCTTTATTTTCAGTCCGATTCTCATCAGTTTTTGGCGGAAAAAACTACAGACCAAGCCCTATCCAACGACACCAAAAACTTGAAAATCGGTTGAAAATTGTAGGAGAAGTTCTCAAGACAAAAAAAGCCTTAGCGTATTAAATAAGTATAGATGTATATATGTATATATGTGTCCCTAGACACGATAACTCTCGTAAAAATGGTCCGATCAACACCAAATTTGGTAGAGATGTGTAATCCTACGTTTATTCGGATGAGTTCGTAAACCAGACGTATCAACCTACCGGAAGGGGTAGTTTTGGGGGGTTTTGTACCCCAAAAATGGGTTTTTTGCTTTTTTCATATGTAATTTTTAAAAATTTTAAATTTTTATTTTGACCATTGGATTTAGCTCAAAAAAATACACAATTTAGTATCTTGAAGCTTTGCTCTATCTATATTGGTTACCGAGATATTAAAAAGTATAAAGACTGGGTTGTATTTTGAGGCTCCAATGTTAATCTTATGGAGAATAAGGATGTGTTAATATTTCACTTATTAACCAATGTTTTTGGGTGAAACTTGGCATTCAGCTTCATTTGGTTGAGATTCATCCATTTGTGGTAAAAAAATCTTGGTTTTTGTGCTTATCATGGCAGCGAACCTGCATACTCTTTTCCCATGTTAATAATATGGAGAATGGGCAAACTCCGTTAGCAATGGACAGATATTGATGAAACTTAGTATATGGCTTCATATGGTCGAAATAATTTTTTTATGCTAAAAACCTACTTTTAGTGTTCCCTATGGCAGCATACCTGCATACTCTTTCACTACATTTATCATAAGGAGAGTAGACATTTATTCCCCTATTTATGAGCTTGTGATGATATTTGGTTGACATGTTTTTCTGGTCATAATTAAACCTACTAATTTGGAAATTTGCTGAGTACGCAGGTCTGCTGCGACGGGGGTATTTGCCTTACTTTGCCCCGTCCACATAGACTATTGATCTGTGCGTGGATGGTATTAGACAAAGTAAGGGGGTGAGCCGCTACAGTACAAGGTGAAAGGTACTGATAAAAGTTCACTGGCAGAACGCGGATTCGAACCCACGACATCGCTGCCATGGTCCCGAAGTCCGGCGCGCTAACCACTACGCCACCGACTCACCCAATTTGAATGTTGTTTATGTTACAGTTCAATTAGGTTATGGCTTTACTAAAATTTAGTGTTTCCTAAATTCAAATTATGATTTTTATACTCCCTGTGTTAAAATTTCCCATATACTCCCTATAGTTCGACATTTCGATAGTTTGACACTCTCTAAGTCCACAAAGTGTCGAACTATCGAGGTTCTACTGTATTTACAAAAAACAAATGCATCCGAAAAAGTACCGTCACTGTTGCATTGATTTTGGGTTGTTGGTATGGGATCAGTCCTCACTTCTTTTTAAATGCCCTTTGCAATGCAGCCACAGACATTGGAGAGCGTTGTCGGTAGATGAAACATAATTATATTTGACAGTAGCTAAAAGAATTGGGTGGTAGTAACGATTTCATCAAAATTTATACAGCTTGAGCATGCAGGTGTTGCACACAAAGTTCCCTGGCCGCTTAATCTCTTGATCTGGTGTTCGAGATTGGCCAGCAAGATCATGCGACTTCTCACCACTCGATTATTTCCTTTGGGGTTACTGGAAGCAGAAGCTTTAGCAAACAAGCCCAACTCAATTAAGGAGCTAAAGGGTGAGATTCACAGAGTTATTCATCAAATTCCACAACAATTGGTATAGAAAGTGATTTAAAATTTCATCAAAAGGGCTAAGGTCTGTGGGGCTGCACTTGGAGAGAGGTCATTTGATGGATATAATTGTTCATGTTAAAGGCCAATCTATTGACAAGTGTGTCTAAATACAAATATCCCAATTATAAACTACAAGGCTTTAGTATTAAATTTTTAAATTGTAACCTCTATCTGAATCGCCCTTCACGTCACTAACAGCGTGTAATCTGTGCGGCATGTGTCCACCCCCCCTCCCCGACAGGGTGCCAGTTTTGGAGGGCTGTGAGAAGGGGGAATCATGGATTGCACCTCTCCCCCCCCCCACCCAAAAGAAACCGGTATATTCTTATGCTTCATTATACACAACATTTAAACATTCATCACTTTCTTTTGTTTGTAATTTGTCAGAAGAACTTATCCAAGCCCAACACCTCATGTATCATTTCAAGTAGTTAAAATGCAACATTTAAATAAGATCACGTTGTCTTGTCCTGTGATAGCGATGTTGCTAATCATTTTTTTTTTATCGAAGCCAAATAGATAAGCCAAATTACCATACTTAGTATTAATTATTTGTTAGGTCTTTGCCTCAATTCTGTTTAAATTAAATGGTCTATCTTTGCATTACTGTAGTACTCTTTTGTAGGTTTATTCTTAATATTTGCTTGGCACCGCACATTGTAAATTGAATCCATCTTGTACTAAAATTGTTCTGTGCATCATCTGTAAATATGGTGATGGTCGATAAATAAATAAATAAATAAGATACAGTGGAGTACTACAGATTTTTTTTTTAACGCATTACGTTAATGTACGTAAAGTGTAGCCTCTTTATGGTTATACATACAAACAAAAGATTTAGTTATTATAAACTTTTAATTAGCTTTTGTAATAATTATAATGTAATCCATATTCCAAAACAATATTTGTTGAATTATGATTTGGAATATATTTAGCAACTTTGGGGACCCCTGCTGAGGATCCCTTTATGTCAGGGGGACCTAGGCAGGGCCTTCGGCGAAACCGACCAACCGACCTGCCAGACCACCCTTGCTCAGAATCTAAAAATTAAAATTTTTAAAATTCATTTAAGACAATTCATCTATAGACCTAGTACTGTACATTTCTAGAGCTAAAACCAAAAGCATTTATTGAAACCGGAATACTGTCGACTACTTGCTCGTTACAATGTTTATATTGTCGTCACTCAATATTGAAGTTTGAATTCTTGAAATCAAAACATATGTAGTTGCCGGATGTGCCGTCTTGTTAGACCGACCCGGCATGGCGAAACCCCGGGAATGTAGAGATACATTCAGAGTAAATTCTGCTCAGATAAATCTTTCCCCATAGTCTATCCAGCTGTATTATATTGCCCTGAGATTGCCAATTATCACACATTTCAAATATTTCTAATAGGCCTATTAATATGACTGTAAAGACCTATTTCAAAGTTGTCAAAACTCAGTAAATTTCAGAACAATAATGTAAAATTAAGATTTTCAATTACTTAATATTTTGAGTTGTTTGTTTCATTGATTTTTTATCATTTGGTAATTAGTAGTGACCTATTTAATTATATAGTCTATCACAACTCACTATTAACGGGACCAACAACAATGCACTATTTCAAGATCATCCGCCGCAATAAAGAGGTTTATTCATGTTTTTGCCTACCTATCACGTGACAAATCCAAAGATCTAAACAAAACAACTGGATAGCTAATTGTACAAACCCAGCTCCTAAGCTCCCAGCTGTATCCAGCTGCCCAGCTGTACCCAGCTGATGGCAGGATAGCTCTAAAAACAAGCCGGCTTCCCCCACCTCTAGTTGGGGTTACCGCCGCCGCAACGATGGGGCTTATGTCAGCTGGCAGAGTTATTATCGTTATTATTGGTGGTGGTTTGTTTACATTCTTTTATTTCAGCTGAAATTGTTATTATTGGTGGATCCAAATTAATCCCAACTAGTGGAAGCAGTTACGGCTCGTTTTCGCAGCATGGTGTTAGCGATATTTTGTTTGCATCTGTGGACAATTCCCATCAGACACGTTATTTGTGGGATTTGTCACGTGACAGGCAAAAACATAAACAACCCTCTTTGCGATGCATGATCGTTAACGAGTCCAATAACACAAGCGCATCAACGAACTTGGGTCCCTGGTGTGAATTCGAGGCGAAGTGCGCATGTGACATACTGCCAGCTTTGTTATGTTACCCGAAAGAGAGCTTGATCTGGTGATCGGGGGGGTGGTGGGGGTGCTCGGTAATAGAAAGGGGGGCGGAAATCATGCGGGGGGCAGGGAAGGGGGTCTTCGCATGGGCACTATAAAACTCGTGAGCCACCCCTGCTTTACATAACCGTAGAAGTTACTTTTAAGTTTGTGACGATGCCAATTACAAGTACACCTTCCCTTAGCATATGGCTAAGGAAAAGAAAGATTTTCATTTTTATTTGATTTGAAGTCATTATACATAAAAATGAGAGAAAAGTTAAGTTTCTTTAATCTTTAATGAAAAGCTTATATTCTTATTTCCTGTAACAATTTACTTCATTTTATAGCTTTGATAAAAAATCCATTTTCCTTAAACATTTTTTTTGTTCAACCGGAACTAATTTTACTCTTTTGATAAATCGATTTAAAAAAATTTTGCCATGGCTATATAAATGCAAGATGACTGTAGTGCCAGGTGAGCTACATTTATTTTTTATTACATTCCAACGGCAAAAATACACCATTTCATATCACATGCATGCATAGATGGCTGAATATTGGCTACATCCCATAAGAGCAATGGTGTCAGTTTCTGCGACATCCGTGGATGTAGCCATAGAGTTTTTGTTGGTTAAAAAAGTGTTAAAAAACCAAAATTGTACTCTTTGTTACCTGCAAGTGTTGCAAACGCTGCAGGAAACAACAATCGTTCTCGTTTGCGTTGGAGATTTTTCGTCTCAACTATTACTAAAATAAGGAATTTCAAAGCAAACTAGGGTAGAATTTATGGTTTTAGTTTTACCTTGAGTGATAATTGTTAATTTGGTCTTTATCTAATGGTTTGTTATTAACTAATAATCTAAATGTAAAATAGGGTATTATGGCGTCGTTACGATAAATATCGAACCCGTGGCAAGACTGCTTCATTCTCTTTTTCAATCAGCTGTGTAATGGTAAACAAATATTATAACGTAACTTGACTTCCGTTTTAGTTTTGACGCTTCATATCCGGAACACACAAAAAATAGCTATTCAGCTGACCTTAGGAAGAAGTTATGCTTTTTCCTCTACAGACCTTGATATATTTATTTATTATATATATATTTATTAAATGGGTCTCTTTTGGATTAGAGATGGTTCGTTTTAAAACGTTACTGCAGTGAGAAATTTAAATTATACCACGGTCATCTCTATTAGATATAGATATAGATAAGATAAGATAGAGATATAAATAGATAAGATATAGAGATGGCCGTGATTATACACGCTAGAATTTATGGTTGTTGAATACTTATCTTGACTGATAATTTAATGATTGTTTAATTAAAGATGAGCTTTTAACTAATATTCTAAATTTTAAATAGGACTCCCCAACACGGTTGTATTGCAATAAATATCTTATCTGTAGCAACATAGCTTTATGTGTTCAATCAGCTGTGTAATGGGTAAATCTTAATAGCTTGATTTCGTTATAACACTTCACTGCCTATTGCCTGAACACACAAAAAACTATACAGCATACATTTAGAAATAGAAAGATTTTAAACCTTTGTCCTCTACCGATCTTGACTTTTAAGGATCCTGAATCAAGGTGACTGTAGGCCAGGGCCAGGTGAGCCGCATCCCATAAGAGCAATGGTGTCACTTTCTGCGACATCCATGGATGTCGCCTACCGGCAAGTGTTGCCAACGCAACAGCAAACAACAATCGTTCTCGTTTGCGTTGGGAATTTTTTGTCTCAACAATTACTAAAATAAGGAGTTTCAACGCAAAATAGGGTAGAATTTATGGTTTTAGATTTACCTTAATTGATAATTTGTAATTTGGTCATTACCTAATGGTCTGTTATCAACTAATAATCCAAATTTAAAATAGAGTAATATGGTGTCGTTACGATAAATATCGTACCCATGGCAAGACTGCTTCATTCTCTTTTTCAATCAGCTGTGTAATGGTAAATATTATAACGTAACTTGACTTCCGTTTTAGTTTAGACGCTTCATATCCGGAACACAAAAAAAAAGCTATTCGGCTGACCTGGGAAGAAGTTATGCTTCTTCCTTTACAGACCTTGATCCCGAATTACCAGGAAAGCACCCTTACTCTATGTAGTGTTTTGATATTTATTGTCTGCAGCAGCTGACAACTCGAACTGTTGTGTTGTTTGAAATGATCAGCTGTTGAGCGGTACATTTATGATGTTGAAAGCAGAGTTGTTTTACAAGTTTTATAATAACATTATTTATTTGTTGTTTGTATTAGCCGAAGTCATGTTATTTATTGTTTATTTAGATTACTAGACAATAATGTTAAAGGTTCAAAGAACAGGTATGTAGACTTTTTTTGCTTTAGACCTATTCCCAATTTAATATTGTAAAAAATTTAGTGGAATAGGTTCTAGTATATTAAACATCTAAAGTTAACTCCTAAATGCCTCTACTGTATTAATACTGATAAGTTTTTTCAGAAGGCATTAAAAGCCTTTGAATAACTTAATAACCATCCCAATACAGTACACAATAATATTCTTTTTTAATTGTACAGTACCTATAAAACAAGGTACCGTATATCAGGTGTACTCCTTAGGACAGAGTGCTATCTTAGTCTTATATATGGTAATTAGTTATAGCCTTAGATATTTATAGGGATTGCTAGGCAGTATATAGTTGATCGGGGCGGTATTGTTACAGCTAATATTACATTTGGTTACTGTAGGTGTCCCCATGAACAATCCAGATTCCAGAACACCAGTAGACCTAATGAGAAAACCGCTGGCTTGGATTGCTAATGAAGGCTGGAGCTTGTTAGCACACGTACGTCTAAAGCATCACAACTCCGTTAGAATCCAGTTCCTACATTCCATTTGCTTTAATTGCTAATGTGATGGATTTGTTTGGCAAACCGCTGTTTTGAGATCGCTATTAGATTCATCTCATGTAAATTCATTGAAAGTGCATTTTGACTGTATGGATTGTATTTTGACTGTGGTGCAATCGTTCTTTGAATCAGGCCTTGATCCAAAATTTATTCTCTTGCTCTTATTTTACCTACAAGGAAACTAGGCTATGAAAAAACCGACTTCTCTTACAGTAAAATTTAGACGTCATTTAGAAAGTAAGCTAAACTTCATTGGGAATTCAACCTAGGCCTACTTTAATGTTTTTTGTTTTCTTGTTTTTTATTTTTTTTGTTTTAAATTAGCCTATTTTTCTTTTCTTTTATCAATATGTCAATTTGATCCTAGTTGCAATGCTGTAGTATACATTAAATTTAAGGGCAACAGAAATTTGGTTAATTTGGTTGGTTTTAGTCACTTGTTTGTTTACAGTTTTTTTACAATCATTCACAGCATAATAATTCGTAAGAACAGATTTTATACCGTAACTCTTTACCTCACAATAAAAACAATCACAATATTAATATTGAAACATCAACTAAACATAATTACAATGAAGATAGACAGTGAAATTTCACGCTAATCTTAAGCCTTAATTTAGTTACAGTTTAGGCCAGTTCCTTTATTGCAAACTATGCCTTTCTGAAAACCCATTTAGGTATGTTTATTTCAAACTCAATTCATATGAAATACAGACAAAAAAAATTACGGCTTAGGATTTGTATGTAGACTACAAAAGTTTGTGTGTCTATTGATTGTACGGTAATAATTTAAAGATCATGGTTAAATTTGAAATAATGATACTGACTACCTTTCCTTTTTTCATAGGCCTATATCATAAAAATAGAGACTAAGTTTGACCCAACTTCTGTTTCTTGTGATAGCCAATTTTATAACTAATAGTTGCATTTATGTACTAAATTCAATGTAAAACAATATTGGGACTCAGAAAATTACCTAGAACTTGCCAAACATAATTTGCAAGCATAATTGTAAATAGTGCTAGTAAAAAGCTCATTTATCTATTAATCTAAATATGACCAAACAATATGTAAGTTAGTGCAGTGCATTATGTGTTTGGGAGTTTTTAAATATCAAATTTGCCTTAGATAGGCTAATAAAAATCTTCACTCATTTGAACAGGTTTCAGTTTTAAGTAATTTTAGAATTATAGTAGAAATTTACTGTTATATTTTTGTAGTAAATATTGTAAATCAGGTTTTTTACTTAAAATTTCAAAAATATAGAAAACTTCAAGCCGGTAATAATTATAATCATTTTCTACAATAAATGACAAAAGCCCCTGAACCTTGAAAACATCAAAATGCTTGAAAATGTTTTTTCTCAAAACTCTTGCGGCAGAATTCCATGGTAAGCAAGAATACCCTAGCTAAATTTATGAATTGGCATTTAATATTGTGGTTGGTTTGTTAGATTACTCATTGTGTTATTGAAATTTTGCGCAGTTTGGGTAGGTACCTACAAATTGTACATTAAAATAGGGTAGACTACATTGTACATTTAAATAGGGTAGGCCTAAATTTTATTTTTTTATTTCCTTGTATTTTAATTAAGAGCTGTTCCTTGAGAAATGATTACATATATAATCAACTTCTATAAACGTTCAGCAGAAAGTCTTCACACTGCAGCATGCAAAAATACCCTTCCGCTAAAAATACATCAGTGGCTTAAAATAACGCCAACTCAACCATTGAGGCCCAGATTGTAAGGATGTGCCAGAGTGCATATTGGCCAATACTTGAGTTGACATTCTGAAATGTGATCAATGCGGTTTAATCAAACATTTCTCTATGTTAAACACTTGAAGTTACTATAATAATAATTAAGTAAATACAAAAAGTACTCTGTTGTTAGACATTCATGTAATGTGTAAAAGGCCTCTTGTTTGGGGTTAAAAATTTTGAAAACAGGATGAAAATGAATTTATAATGACCAACATCTAGTTTTAGGTTTAGATTAGGTTTTAGGTTGCTTGTTTGTTTCTCTACAATTTTATAAAGATGCAAAAACCCTTTTATAGGCTATAATAAATATCATACCAGTAAGAAATATTAAAAACCCTTCCCATTATTTGTATAATAAATCCTTTATCGCTGTTCCTAATTTGAATTTCAAAGTAAAAAAATTCTTTCAGCTGTTTCTCCGGTGAAGTTTTAGATTCGATGGATTGCCAAGGCTTATATATTTTTTGTTTTGTGACAAACTCTAAATTATCATTGTAACATATTACACGGGAATATCTTACCTGAAGGAGGGAAGTTCGGTATTGCACTATTGCAGATATATAGGCTAGTAAATTCTCGTTCATCTAGCTCTGTGATTGCCAATCCGTACCGCCAAAATCGCCGATCCGTAACGCCATATCCCCCCATCAATATATTAAATTCAAATTCAAATTATTTTATATTTAAATTATTATATATCTTGGGGGTGAGTGTAAGTTTGCCATTTAAGTTTGCAGTGTGTTGTTAGCAAATAAAAGTTAACGCCCTGCAAAAAAAATATACAAATGTCATCAATATAAGTCAATAAATAATGAGAAATGGATTTTGTGCATTTCACAAAAAACACACATGAGATACAAATTATTTAATATTCTTTGTAGCCTAATAAATTAAGCCAAGTTGAAATTAAAAATACATTGTTTCTTAAGCTCTTTGAATAATTTGTTGTTAAAATTGTTGAATTTTTAAAATTGAGTTTCAAAAATTCCATTTTAATCTTTTTAAAACCTCATAAAACCCTGTTCCCATAATCTGATTTTGCTGGTTCTCGAACTTATTAAAATATTTGTGGTCCTAAACTTACTTACCAATTATCATCAATATCAGAGGTCTCTTTCTGAATATATCACTACCATGGATAAATATATACATAGGCCTGTTTGAAAGTGAATGATGTTTTTGGCTTCTGGGGACTTCAAAAATAAAAAGTAACATGCTAACGGACTCAGGTCTTGCCATGGCAACTAACTTACCTTAATCTGGGTATCCACATTCTAGAGAGTAGCCTAAGGGGAAAAATTTTGGGCAGAGAAAGTCTCGAAAACATAAAAAATATGGACAGTTGGAAATCTGCCCCTATGATGAATGTGAGGGGACTTTTCAATGCTCTAATTGGCTGTTACCCGGACTATTTTGGCATTTTCAGGATTTAAAAAATGTAGGTACTAATATCAATTGAATTGTAGGATACTTAAATAATTTTTTACCTCTTGTAAACACTTTGTAAATTCAATAAATGCCGTCATAAAAAATCACAGGAAGGGAAAATGAAAGTGGAGAGAACTTGGCCATGGGGATGGAGGAGGCTGGGTTTGATTCTTTCCTTCCTTATTTTAAATTCTTCATAAAAAAAATTAATTACTTTATTGTATTCAATTAATGCACATAAACATTTTCTGTGCTTTAATTTGCCTTGGCAGTAATATTAATGTTGTGTACCAATACCGTACGCATAGGCGACTGTATGCAGGACTTGAGTAATGGGGTGCCATTCGCAGGTGGTTCAAGGGGTTTTCAGGAGAGACATGGATGTGTATTTTTATCAGAGTTAAGTCAAATTTGTGTTTTAAGGATATGTAACTCTAATTTTTATTTTGAGGTATTGCAAAAGTTTAGTCATATTTTAGGGGAAACATGGTCGGTGAGAGGTTTTTTTAGATGCTGTTGCACTGCAGCAAACGACGACGGGATGGAACTGATGCTCCAGAATATCTATGTCTCTGAATCAATGTATAAGCAAGGAAAGGTTAACTAGTGTGAATGCCATCGCAGCTAGCTGGCCATGTGATAGTTGAAAACATGTTTTTCAGAATAGATGATTCAACTGAGGATTCAATCAAAAGGTTATTTAAGTTTTGGATTTACTGTGAGGATCAAACTTTGAAAGTTAAGCACTTTTGTAGTTACCATGAGAATCTTACTATTAGGCCTTCTAGCTCTGATCACCAATTTCTGTTGATAAAAGTGTATTGATTGTGTATAGTAGGTAATATTTTTGTATGAGATGCTGTTTCTGCTTGCTAGATTGACTTGCAAAGAGCGAGACAGTCTAAGATTTACTGGTAGTTGTTTATTTATATGAAATTATAAATCTTTTACTCAGATTTGATGAAAGTGGCCCCAGTTACAGCAGGAGGCAGGAGTCTAAAGAGTAGATTTTTAATAATCACATGAAGACTCGTAACAAAAATACATTGTTACCAACTATTCACTTGGTTTGTCTTGCTCTTCTTCGTGCTATGTTTAGCTACTACTAAAACCACACAAATTAAATGAGGAAAATCAAAATTACTACGGTTATTATAGTAGTTTGATAAGGTACAGGTCTCAGAAGGTATTGAATGGGATAACCCGGAATTCTGGATAATTCTGGAAGGTTAACAGAACAATAAATTGGACTGGGTTCCAAGTTTTGGTTTTTCTTAAAGTTTGTTTGAACAGATGAGGTGTAAGTTCTTAGTTTTTGTATTATG
The DNA here is from genome assembly GCA_030545055.2 of Neoaliturus tenellus. Taxonomy (NCBI): domain Eukaryota; kingdom Metazoa; phylum Arthropoda; class Insecta; order Hemiptera; family Cicadellidae; genus Neoaliturus; species Neoaliturus tenellus. The sequence continues at coordinate 36,704,982 of CM061535.1, forward strand.
TATATTTTGCTAGCAATAAATGTTTTTTTCTTGGGAGTAAAATCAAGTATTCATACTTGTACTTACTGTATGTAATATTTTCCCGATAACCCGGACATTTCATGAACCTGGACACTGTTATGTCAACATTAGTCTGGGTTTGTGGGACTCTACTGTCTGAGCTTATGTCAGCTGCAGTACAGGTTGTCCATTTTAAGACATAACTACATCAAAAATGAAAATTACCTTTCATTTTCATAATTAAAACACTCTAAGACTTAATATCAAATACATGTGAGGTTACAGCTTCATTTGTATATGCAACAGCTTGGAATTCAGGTTATATATTCAGGAATAAGCAGGTTTTTCCAATCAATTTTTTTATACAGAAAAACGTCTCTATTTTTAAGATCAACGGTTAGTAATAGATTTATATGTAAAAATATATCCAATAATTTACTATAAATTCCTGAATTTAAGTAGGGTTTGATATTTTTAAAGTAGGATTAATTTAATTTTTAAAAGCATATCAAGTTATATATCTCATATTTGAAATATACTTTGGTCCATAAAATTTATAAAAAATTTGGGTTTGCTATAATAACAAGAATCCGTTATTTAGTTTGTCATGGTCTTTCGTTTAATCCTTAATGCCCCATACCGCCTTCAAAGATTGGCTCTGCAGCCTTGACTGCAGGTTGTGTTTTTTAATGAGTTATACATTGAATCTGACCTACTTGAATAGTTTGTATATAGTGAATGTTGACAACTTTGATTTTTATAATTTAGAATTAGACTTAAGGAGTTACCCAGTGCAATATTAGTACACATTAGTTTACTACAACTAGAACTGCATCTACACTACGTAGGCCGAACTGTTCCACAACATAAAGAATTATTATTATTATTATTATTACATAATGATCACATTTTGTATGTGTGCCAAATGCTTTGCGAAATGAAAGACAATTAGATCTATATATAAAATGGCTGTTTAAATAGAACACTGATGGTAACTTTGTACTCTTCCAGCTTCAAGTTTCTAAGTAAAATCACATTTTGCATTTGCACAGACTGAATCTCAACCTAGTGGGGCTGCCACGGTACATGTGGCACTTCCAAGGGAAACGTCTATGCCGGTCATATTAAAATTTTTGAGTAAAGTTTGTGATTTAGGGAACACCCTTTTAAAAACATATTCGCTGAAGGGAAATTTGCTAGTAGTTTATTGTTTTATCTTGCTGAAAATGTTTAACATAATCACTCTGAATGGAATATCCGTAATTTCTAATTGGACATATGTTACTTGGAACATAAAGACCATAAGTTAAAATAGTTTTGGTTTTGTCCATACCATAACATAAATGAGCCGAAATAATGAAAAAACCCATTATCTAGTTAGTTGTAGAAATATAATCTGTATTTTGTTACATGAAAAAAAATTATGTTCTCTTTGACTTTTTCAGACAAATCGATGGACTTGCACCGACATTCTCGAAAAAACCTGCAATTAGACAAGAAGATGACGGCAAAAGACTGTTATTCGAATGTAGAATACAAGCAGACCCGACTCCTTCAGTCATCTGGTCTCACGGCGGCACAATCGTCAAAGATGACGCAAGGCATAAGGTGAGTCATACAAATTATAAGGCAATAATAACACCAACTCGAAAACTTGTATATTTATCATGGTATATGATAATTTATGTGATTTTAACACACCTAGTGCTGGCAATTAAAAGCAGTTATGTATTGAGTGCTGGCTTTCATAGATAGCCACACACCACTGTACTTTATTTGGAAACCACGACTTCAACTGGAGTCTCCAGCAGTGAGCAGTAAAAAATGAAACAATTACTAGGCTTTCAGGCTGTTAAATTTTTCTTCTTATTTATTAACGTAATGGAACTATTTTAAGAAGGCCTATGCCTTGTTTGTTTAATATTACTTGTTGTTGTTAAAATCAGTGAGCATGGATTCAAGTTAACAATCTAAATAGGTATTTAACACAAAGTTTTAGATTATTGCACACAATACTAAAACCAAGTATTCTAAAGCAAAAATCAAAATAACGTTTTTAATCTAATGTCTAGTTATAGAAATGTAAAGTATAATTCATATTTCAACCTTTTATTGGTCCTCCAAAATTTTAGCATGCATACTATATATGAATATTGTTTATCTTCTCTAGATGAAAGTGGAAAAAGATGGACACTCATATTTTGCATCACTAGAAATAAAAAATGTTACAATTGAGGATGCTGGAAAATACAAGGTTACGGCAAAAAATGAGCTGGGTGAAAGCAACGCTACAATCAGTCTCAATTTTGACAGTAAGTGATGAGATAATATAGGGGAATTATGTTTGTCATTCATGTAATCCTGTCCCAAACTGCTTATATTAACAGAGTATGTCCTAGTATAGGTACGCTTTGCTTGCGTGCTATCACGTAGCAATTCTGTACTCTGTCATTTCTGATACGGCATACCGTTTAAATACGTTTACACGATAATTGATTTGGACAACTCAATATCTACACAATAGTATGCAGATAAATTTTTAGCAAAAATACCAAGACATTGGTACATATTAAATTGAACTTGAACTACATACTGAAGTAAAGTGGAGTTCAGGTACCTATTTTTTAATTCTTGTTGAAATTTCAATAATAACTTTAGTATGTAAAAGTGTTATAATAATACACATACAGCATACACAAAATTTTTTTCAAAATTATCAGGATACTTAGTTTTATTTTGTCAGACGTGATTGTAATATCCTTACCATAAAAGCAGTAATAACACAGTTATATTCACAGCATAAATAAGCTTACAGTACCTACTTAACTTACTCTTGATGTAATTTTCACAGAAATCAGGCTAAATGAATTAATACCACAATGGATATGATTCCTATGACAATAAATGAAATAAAGTAATTTAAATAAAACATTATCGTAATGAAATTGAGTTTTAAAAAAATTTGGCAGAACTAATATTATTGAGATAGGATTTTTAAAAGCTAAAACACTCTAAAAACAGTTATAGAAGGTTTACAACCTTATATTAAGCTGTGTTACTAGATTTCAACCTTTAGATATGTGTGTAATTTTGTTATTTTTCAGTTTGTTATTTAATATGTAATATCAGGGCATGGCAGTACAATTAAATTTTCTGATGGGTTTTTGATAAAATCATAAAATCTTTACTTTTCCATGGTGACATTTCTGATGATCATTGGTAAATAACTCTTTTCTTCCATTATTTACAAAAATATAATTTTAATTTACAGAAAAATTCAAATGTATCTCTTGGCTATAAATTTTTTGATCACATGCAGAGTAAAAGGCCACCTTGCTAGTGGCATTTTCAAATAATTAAAAAATGCTAGAAATTACAGCTTCATAGACACTGCCAGAAATCTAGATACAATTTAGTCGTCTGTGTACTTTCAGAAACCAAGTTTGTTCAAAACCTTTTATGAGATTGTAAAGCCATACCCTCTTTGTGTAGCACTGTTATTCTATGGTACTTAAATATTATATGAACTTCCAACTTGTGCAGTATAACAACCAGTTATCAATGAATTTTTACTTAGTTTTACAGTAGAGTCCCGCTAACCCGAACCATTTGGGACCGGACCCTGTTCAGTTTAACGAATTTTTGGAATATGATATAAATAATGCAAGATATTGACTTGTTTACTTCCGTTGTTCACTCAAAAGGGGCGTATGATACCAGAACTCAATGCCAATCGGACTGCGGAGAGCATTCACTAGCAATGGGAACATGTTGAATAGTAGAAAATACCAATGGAACATTTTAATAAAAATCATGATCGATCGAACCATAGAAAAGTGCAAAAATGGTTTATGTTACCTGCCTATAAATGATCCAATTTAGTTGCAATATCACGACAGCTGTTTCGTGCCCTTCATGAGCACATCTTCAAGGTGAAGAACACAAATTTAACACATTTCACTCGCGGAAGAGCTCGTCAAAAAACGTAAAAAGTACATAAAGTTGACCGCGTTTACTTGGCCAAGTGTATTTTTAATAATGAATGTGTGAACTTTATGTACGTTTTACGTTTTTTGACGAGCTCCTCCGCGAGTGAAATGTGTTAAATTTGTGTTCTTCACCTTGAAGATGTGCTCATGAAGGGCACGAAACAGCTGTCGTGATATTGCAACTAAATTGGATCATTTATAGGCAGGTAAAATAAACCATTTTTTGCTAATTTTTATGATCCAGAGGCTATCCATCATGACATAGAAAAGTGGATGCAGTAGGCACTGAAATCGCCTATCTGTATATTCTATGTAATGACGACAATCAGGATTTCATCCCTTTTTTTAGTAAAGAAAGATTTGGTATTTTTTTATAAACTGGGTTCAGGGGGATTTTCAGATTAGCGGGACCCTACTGTAGTAATATGTGCATCTTATTGTCATGAGTGACTCCTATCAAGATAACACTCATTGTTGTGCAGCACAAGTTGGTTGATCGTACAGTACATAAGTACCCTCAATGGTTTGGCACAAAAAACTGATAGTGTGTTCATTGCTGTTTGTTTGCTTCCCATGTTTATTGATTTAAATAAATAATCAATTTTAATTCATGCAGGTAAAGTATAAAGAAACAAAACTAAGCGTTTTTGCTTTTTGACTTTTTGTGGGGTTCCTTTTTGTATTACTGTCATAAAGAGAAATATTAACACAAAACACAATATTTCACCTAACATTTAGATACGTACTTTCTTTAAAATCAACTTTGTTCATTTATGTGATAGAACTAGTTGAACTGTTAGGCTCAGCTGAACACTTAACCTCTTTCAATTTTGTTCTTCGTTTCACCAAATTTGATAGAAGTAAATAAATTTTATTGCTCAGTTAATTGCCTAGCTTAGTAGGCTATAAATTTCTTGAAAAATATATTTTTGGATAAGTATTTTTACTTTCCAAGTTCAATAACCCTTAGTTCTTGGTAACCATCACCTTAATCTGATCTTGACATGCTGGTCTTGTCATTATAACCAAAATAAAGTTAATTTTTAATATACTGGTGTGCTGAAAGTCTGGGTTTTCCATTAATTTAGAGAAATTAAAATAATGCTAGTTATGACGTAGGCAAATAAAGATTTCTCCAAGAGTCCAAAGGAAGTCTTGAAGAAAATGTCTTTGCTATATGTTATGCAGTTCATATGTTTAAGGTCTTTAAATCAGAAGCCACATGCCACAAACCTGACCTCAAAAGGTGAACATATCAAAAGTTCAAATTTTCACCAGTACAAGTCTCCCATCAGAGGTAGATTGTCATTAAAAACTTTAAATACCAGTAATAGTTTTTTAGCTACCATTTGAATTTGCAGGATTTGAATCTTATAGGCAAATTAATAAAAAAATTACAAAGCTGTCTAAATACTTTTCCACACCCGTGTTTGAACAAATCACAACAACCTATAAGAAAGGCAGCCACCAGTCCTCTTTATCAATCTATATTGTAAAAGTAGAACAATAGTATTAGAAAAAGCTAAAATTTAGAAAAATGCGATATTAGAAATTTCTAATTGCACTACAAAACTAGACGGGTTTACCTTCAATTTGATGTATGATTTGTTGTAAATAGTCCATCTAAAGGCTGTAGCTTACTATTGAAACTGGGTAATTCTCTTACAAACAACCAGCATTTTTTTGGTTTCTTATTGAACTTAAAAACGCAAAATTTTCCAAAGCAATTCACACTTTATTTTAAATCAGTCAACATATGACTTAATCTATCAATTAGAGAACTTTATCTTGTCAATGTATTCGTAGAAAAATATTTATGAGTTAACATTATCAGCTATTACCACTTGTCAAGAATTGTATAACATCCTGGCGCTCTTTCTTCCTTCCGCTGTCACACCAAGCACCATTGACTGTTGTCGGTCATTCATGAAGTACAGATAACTGAATGGATGCATGTGCTTCTATTACTACACCTGTTACATCACATCACATGCCACATATATGTCACCTGATGCAACCTCGGTAAATTGGCAGCTCACGGTATTGTTTAACGAGTTAGAGATCTATTGACAATACCGACCCTGAACGCAGTCCAATTTGGCATGCAGCTTATTGGCAACTTAATATTCGTGCTTTCTCCATGTGTGTGATTTCAATATTTTCTGAACCTTTTTTGAGTTTAGTGTTGTGTAATTATTTTGGAATATTTTGTTGAAGTAAAAATCAAGATGATACATTGAATTTCTTAAGACGATTTCTACTCAGGTTATTTACTTATTCGAGGAGAGTTCCAGACGAATGCAGCTTTTCATCACCGTGAATTTTTTTCAGGTTCATTTTAGATTTTAAACTTCCCTCGCTTTATTCCCGCTTATATATATATATGCTTTAAACCTTATTGCACTGGTATTTATTGATCTATGCACTTTTAAACATATTTTAGCCTTATATTTCCTGAACATCTTTAACATTATAATCCAGTCTACTTTTTATTAGTTCTCTTTATGAATCCATTGTATTGATTTATTTTGACTAATTGTATAGTATATTTTTGTTTTTTGAAAGTTTGTGTAAATGAAAGTTTTTATATTATGTGTAATTTTAAATTGGAATGTAAATTTCAATTATTTAATCCAAATGTAGTGAAACATTGTCAGTTACTTGTGTCAAATTATGATTTTGAGTTTGATCGTGGTGCTAAGTTAGTGCATTAGGTTCTAGAACATGTTTGAATGTAGGTGATGAGACAACAGTTCCCGGGGGTGGTTTCAAACCCTCCTTCACAGAAAGACCCATCACCCGGCAATCTGACGACGGATCCAGCATTACTATTGAGTGCAGACTGGTGGGGGACCCTAAGCCCACTATTATGTGGTAAGTCTTATGTTTTTTTAATTAAAAGTTAAATTAGTGTGTAGAAAACGTTGTGGCTGCCTTAAATGCAAAAAAATAAAATAAAATAACAAAACTATAATTAATTTAATACCTGTATTAAATTAATTTATCACAAATTAATTCTGAACAACAAATTGAAGTTGGTAGCATCAAACGATGCAATCATTGTGGAACCGGATAGCAACCTCAGCCCAAAATGACTGAATTACTCTCTCAGTAGACGTTTTAAAAATAATCAGCGTGGTTTATTTTCTTAGCTATATACATCATTTTAAAGTTTAAAGCTTTAGCTATTTTTCCACGCAGTCGCCATTTCTATCCAAACACTTTTGCATAGGATTCTCCAATATGTAGCAATTTTCTTTTGTATTTCCTTTCGTAATGGATCAGGGCGGATTTCATATTCATTTGGCAGTAATGGCAATCGGTAGTTCTAATTTCGTTTAGCTGATTCGTATAGGCTGAGACTAAGCGGTGTAGCGAGACGAGAATGGTGGTGTAGGGAGTAGTGTGCGCCAGTGTTGACAGATATTGCCTGACTTATCTCACTTTCAATTTGGAGGGAACCTTATTTTATGAATAACCCTCATAGAACCTTTCTTTCAGTCCCTAGCACATTAACACATTGTTCATCATATTGGTTATTTAGAATTTTAAAATAGTTTCACTGGTTTTTGAGATTCAAATTATCCAAGTTCAGTTGTATTATAGGTGTTAACAAAAGTGCTACTCTTTCTCCACAGTGCCTGAAGATTGTTTTTTGTTGCTGGTGGATAGGAGACAGCTGAACTGTTAAACATTCTCGCCTTTATTGTGCATTTTGTGCAAGCTCCAGAAGGATGGGGGTATTGAAGGATAGGAAAGGGTGAGAAGTGGGACAGCATACGGTCAATTAATCACTCGGTAGGCCAACTCCCGTGCTTCTATGACAACTGATATTCCGGCTCAAACATGCAGTCTACTCTGCTTTCTAGCCAACCAACAACCGACTGTCCACTCTTGTTCCTCAGCTCGAGGTTTCCATGCCCCGAGGTTGACATCTATCCTCTGCTGGCCACAACATGAACATTGGAGAAGGGAATTTGTCATAGTGCTTAGCCGTAAGACTTAACACATGCATTGAAAACTTCATTTGCTGTACCTGGAATAAACCAGTTTTAAAGTTGTCCTTGGACTACTTGGATATTATGAGGGAAACCTCATGAGATCCTCCTGATGCTTTGATTCTGGTGGAAAATGAACATTTCTTCCTAATGATAACTAAACCTCGAGGGGGAATTCAGAGTGTTCATGTGTAAGTCTGATCACTGGAGTAGGGACTTGGTTAGAATCTCTCAGAGTTTTATCTGCTATTGGAGGGAAGAGGCCGGAGCACTCCTGGACGAAGACATAACTGGCACAAATGTTAGCGGTTGCCTCTGGCTAGCCTATGTGACTAAATGCTGTAACGGTACATAGCTGTCTTGAGATCACCGCACCGGCTTATTGGCCATTGGTGATGAGCAGTGAAGGTTTTTATTAAATTATTTAGTATAAAAATACACTTTTATACTATTATTCAGACTTGGAGACTTGGAGACACGTTTGTTCTGAACTTGAAAAAATTAAATTAAGGTCAAACATTAATTTTTTGAGTAAAAAGTAGGTTAGGGCTTAAAAATTGGGCTATTTTGCTTACTAACTTGCCCAAGGTTGGCGTGCTATTCTGTTGAGTTTAGCATCTTAAGGCTTCATTCATACTTAGTATGAAGGAGCAACAAGGAGTACAACTTGAGCAATTTATGTAGTTTCAGATGTTGCTAGATTACCACTGATTAGTTATTTTTACCATAGCAGTAGTTGTACAAGTGCAACCTCTGATAGTTCATGCATGATAAATGTCAAGGTATCACAATGGGAAAGCAGTCAAAGAAGGACCTCGCATTATAATGTCAATAGAGCTAGACCAGAAGATATACTACATGGCGAGGTTAGACATCCGGAACGTGGAGAACCTGGATGGAGGGGAGTACAAGGCAGTGGCCAGCAACAAGCACGGCGAAGCCACCGCCACCATCAACCTCAACTTTGAAGATGGTGGAACGCCCAAGTAAGTTTCCTTTCGGTTCCTGCCCTTCTTGAGCCCATCAACTTTTGATGCAATACAAGCCCTCTTATCTGCCCTCCTAGGGACCATTGTGGCCAATATCCTAAAGATCGGTTTTTAAACTAATAAAATATAGAATGCTTGCGAAAAGTACTAGAAACAATTAAATGAAAAGTGGCCTGTAACTGGTTTTGAATGGAACAACATTTTAAGTCTACCAGTACAGTACACTCTCGTTCATCGGACTCGGCGACATCGGAACTCCGCTTCATCGGAACTGAAAATCTGGATATAATTAATTTTTTTTCTTACGAAATAAATAATTTTTCCGTTTTAGCGCCTTCAATTTCCATTCGTTCTATCCGCACAACAGTGAAGTATCACATTTTTCATCAAACGTCATCAGGCGTTTTTCATAATCTGTACCCATCGATGTGATTTACGAGGCCGTGGAATACGTATTCGCACGAAAATAGAAAGAGGAAGGGGGCAGGAAGTGAACATCCGTTTCGACCGCTTCCATAACTGTCATTCAATCATTCAGTCTGTCTCGCGTCGCGGCTGCACCTGTGTTACGTGGAAGTCAGTTGACTGCTGGAATATGAGTGGAATATGAATATGCAATATGAAAATAACGATTTTGGATCTTTATTTCCTGCGTTGTTTTTATTTCTATAGGTTCATTGTTACCATGTTCAAAGTTTGAGTGCCTTATTTTCATAAAATCTCTTGTGTTATCTTAAAAACAAGAGTGAATACAATCACGATAGGTCACCGTACGGGCGGAAACGATGACTCACGGCGGACTCCGCTTCATCGGAATTTTTTGACATCCAAACCGGCCGTCCGCCACATTAGTTCCATTGTAAGAGAATGTACTGTATTGAAAATGCTATCAGGAATTGCTTTAATAAATATGGAGCAAAACTCTCCGCCTTCAGCAATCCAGTGTTTTGTTACTTTAAGTGAACAATTGTTTTGCCCTTATTTCCCAAGGGCATCATCAGCACTTAAAAGACGAGAGTTTAAATCATTTTGAACATTTGGTTCATGTCAAAGTTAAAAATAATCATTCACATATATGTACAGTTGCACACATATTACACTAAGGAACACACGGCACATTTTAAAAACATAACACAGACTACTGTCTACACATGTCTAACCTTACTTTAGATTTTGTCAAAGTATGGAGTAAAACTCAGCCTCTTCAGCAATCGAGGAATTGTTACTTGAAGTGAACAATTGTTTCCTAAGAGAATCAACAGATCTTAAAGGACCAGAGGTGTTAAGTGTGAAGTAAGGTTGGGCATGTTTAAGCTGCAATCTGTATTGTTTTTAAAAATGTGCTATGTGTCCCTTAATGTAATATGTGTTAAATTGTATACATGTATGATTTTAAACTTTGACATGAACCTAACATTCAAAATTATTTAATCTCTGGTCCTTTAAGTGCTGGTGATGTCCTTGGGAAATAATGGCGAAACATTTGTTCACTTCAAGTTAGAATACATTGGATTGTTGAAGACAATGGGTTTGACTCTGTATCTATCTATAAGTGTCTCCCCTGTCCCCAAAATATAGGCTAATGTTTTGTACCTACCTACAATCAATTGAAACATATATAAATCATAACTTTCATTTCTGAAATATTCAAAATTTTATAAGAAATACATCATACACATTTTTTACCTTTAATGTTTATTCAAGATTTTCCTTCAGGATTTCAGAGTAGAATCCTACTTGAATCTTTTCAAGGAGAGCGGTTAAAATGAGGTGGTTGAAAGACTTCTAATGGACTTTGGAATTAATATGCCAAAATCATTTCTATTCCATGTGTCCTCAAGTGTACTGAAAATTACTCTATAAAAACAAAAAGAAGAGTTTAGTTTAAATAAAAATATAAGTATAGTTAATATTTTACTCGTACCTCCCTCCCTCCCTTCCCTCCTTTTTTTAACTAGGTCAAGGTATAAGCATCCAACAAAATCAGTGGCGCATGATGAACAAATACCTAAAATTGGCAGAGTGTAACTAAAAAATATTTTCTTAAGTATGTAATGTAATTTCTTAAGAATTTAAGAATGTAACTTAACAATACTTGTCCTAGTTTCATAAGAAAATTCAAATATGTGACCGTTTACAGGATAGGACCTTATCTTTCAAACAAATTTTGAGTTGTTGGTTTCCATGGATGCAGTACAAAAACAACCTAAACAGTTTGGTTCAAGAATTATTAAGATATTTTGAAAAAATACTGAGTTATGATTTTTTAAGTTTAAATTAGATAAAACCTCGTTTTTGGGAAATCAGCGTTAAAGTTTACCAATGTTTACTACACAAGAATTACAGGAATACTTGTAGGACGATATCAATTTGTAAGTAATTTCTTTCCAAATCCAGATCTGATTTTAGATATTTTTCATCTAATCTTTTATGATGCAGAAACTCTAATTAAAAAACTTTAAGGCATTCTCTGAGTTCATCTGTTATGTCACCACAAAATATGCTATTATTTAATATTTTTGCAATATTTCCCTCCATTGTTATTGAACATTCTACATACAAATGAGGCAAATACTAACGGTAAAATAAACTCAATCGTTATCAACAGGTGTAAACCACCAATTACAAAGCATGATCCCTTTGAAACAACTGATTCTAGCACAGACATTTAAAAATCAAAAGGGAAAAACTTCCAGCATAAGAAATGCATTGGGGATGTTAAGGTCCCTTTTCCACAGAGTGTAAGGGTTTGGAAAATTCAGTTTTATATATTGATGTAATGTCATTACAGTGATTTTTTTAGATTCTGGAAAGACTGAGCTTTAAGAATAAGCAAAAAACCAAAAATGTGAATTTTTTTCCCAAATCACTAAAAAGTGTCATACTGAAAAGATTTTCTGTGAAGATAACGTCCCTTTTTCTTCTGAATGGTCACATATTAAAACCTTGACCGTGTTTCGTTGTAGCGGGTGATAGTGGGCTTGCGGTAAATCAGGTGATGTACTCTGTCAATTAGAAACTGAAATACAGTACAATTTTAGAACAACTAGAGTGCAGTTGTTCCCCCCCCCCCAATCTCGACTCAATGTGGACTGTAAAGTTACCTTCAACGTGGATTGTCACCGTAAAGTTTGATGAATTTCGAGTTGCGCTGAATCAATTATACTCCTGCCGAGCTATTTTGTTGATCCCAACGTGAGAGCCATTGTTGCGTAAGAATGATCATATTGTGGAAAATTGGTCGCTAGTGGTTAAGCCAAAATAACCAATTGAACATTGTAACATTGTCTGCCAATAAAGTACACCACTGAAAACAGCATTTGTGGTATTAAAAGAATCAAGTCTAAAGACCTAAGTATATGTAATATTGACGATTGAAGAAAAAAACGTCATGTGGTGCATGCTATTTTCTTATGTGAGTTTCTTATGTGCCCTCAAAAAGGTGGATTGAGGTAATTTTGTAAATTTCATTAAAGCAGTTTAATAAAGATAAACTTTCACGCAATTTGTCTTATCCATTGGGATGATTAAATTAATTTGTTAAGTTATAGAAAAAAAAAAAACAAGGAAAAGTAAGTTTTAGCTTTTAACTTAATTTTGGTATTACATTTACTTAAAGTGTGTTTGATATTAATTTTTTCCTACCCCAAAATGTCTTTATTTTTCCCTCATAAACACAAAAAGACACATTTGAAATAAAAAAATATTTTTCAAATCATTTTAGTAAGCCAACTGGGGCAATGTTTTATAGGATGTCATGAGAATATGGTGCAAGTTCAAACCTTACATGTTGACTATCAATGAAATAATTTTTCTTTCGTGTTAATTTAATTCACTTTTTCATTTGTTTCAGAATCCCGGATGGAAAACCTCCCAGGTTTCCAAAGAAGCCCACAATTCACCAAGACGGAGACATTCTGGTAATGGAATGTCTTCTCGAAGCCAACCCCGTACCTGAAATCATTTGGTACCAAGGAAGCAAAGTTATACTGGACACAAGCAGAATACGAATGGTCAAGAAGGCTACTGGAAAGGACACATACCTGTTGAGACTGGAGATTTCGAACCCCACCAAGCAAGACGGTGGAAACTACAGGTGTAACGCCTGTAATAGCTTTGGCGAAAGCAATGCTAACATTGCTCTCAACTTCCAAGGTAATCATTGTTGATCCCCGCTGCCTGTCATGTTGCAGTCTCGTTGCGTCTCGTCTCTTTGCGTTCCCGCTCGGCCGTCATCCTCGTTCATCTGCTCTCCTCTTAACACGTTTTCAGTTCTTCATCTTACGTATACTTGTATTTCATGACACTAATTGAATGCCTTTTCTCTTTAGGTGGTGAAGACGGTGCAGGTTTTGCACCCTCGTTTATCGAAAAACCCAAAATCATTCCAAACGAAACTGGTACTCTTATTACTATGCGATGTAAGTGCACAGCAAAACCGAAACCGGTTGTTACATGGTACAAGGGCACAAAAGTTGTTCAAGAATCGTCAAAAATTAAAATGAGAATGATCGAAAAAGAGGACACTTACGAAATACTGTTAGAAATTCAGGTTTGTATATACCTACTTAAAGTTTCACAATAATTGATAAAAAAATTCATTGTCAAGCCAATGATAAACTGTGTTTTATTGTTAAGTTGTGTTTTAAATCTCTGTATAGGCAATCTGCGTATTTATTTGGTTTTATATACATATCATATTATTATGTATTCTTTTATTTATTATTTACGTAGTGTAATAAAACTATTTGCAAGCCAAATTGAGGCTACAGTCGCCTCTCAACCGTCCAGACTAAAGTGGCAAACATAACAGTCAGTAGATTGAATTAAGATGAATCCGGGCACAGCAAAGTTGGCCTTGAGTTATCATCCATGTCAATGCACTAGCCAATTATGTCAATGTCCACTTACATGAATATGCTAGTATTTGAGTGAAAAACTTCCAATTCTGTAAAAAAATTGTTTTAACACTTAATTATATACCCTATTACATTTTTATTCCTGGAATGAAAAAAATTAAGTGCTAGAAATACAGCGTTAAATAGCATAAAACATAAAAACGCTAGTATTTTACTAATAAAAATCAAGAAAATCGATAATGAATGATTGTAAGATACAACCGGTCAATTGATAACCGGTCAATGATTGTAAGATACAATATTTTAGTCAATTTATTTATTGTTGTCACGCTCACATTATTTATTTACTTTTTAATACAGTTTAATAATGTACCTGAAACCTGTTATCAATTGCATGAAGAAAATCCATCAAAGACTGACAATTTTGCTGCTGCATTGAAATTTTTCGACGTTTCCATACATTATGTAATGTTTTACGGAAATAAATATCCGATTCTGATTCTGATTCAACAAAACTTTGACTTTTTAGCTATCCACAAGCTTGTTAGTTCATCAAACTATGTATTATAGGCTATCAATAATGATCAGATCTTGAAAGCTGTTTTAATAGAAATGGAACTGCATTAAATGGTCGTTAGCACTAATGAAATGTTGTACTGAAGTATTAGTGTCTGGGTCACACAACGCACTGCAATAGCAGTGATGATGACCCTTAGCAAATCGTGTGGTGCACTTAAAACTTTTAGTTTTTTTTAAAGATTATTTTACTATTTAAACTTGACTCAATATGAAGAACTTGAAATATCTTTACCAAATGCACAATATTACTCCGATCGTAAACTTAATAGGACCCATAATGTCAGATGCCAATGACTATAAAACCAAAGAAAAGCGGTTTGCCAATCAGACCGTGTAATTTTGCGCGTAAAAGAAGATTGGAAACTGTAAAAGCAGCCACGATTGTGACAAAACAACATAAAACTGGCCGCCGGGACAGATTCTACCACGTACATTTGCCTTAAAGATGATCATAAAACTTAAAATATCCATTGAAGTAGATTAGACTATGATTAGACCCATAAATTTTTTATGATAGTTACTTTACACAGAAAGGAGTGTAGTTTTAGTTTGATGACAATGCCAATTGTATTTTTTGTAAATATTTAACGGCAAATAAATCTTGAATCTTGAATCTTTTAAATTGATGTTCTAGTTGTAAATTTAATAATATTTTTTGACGACGTGTGTATTTTTAACTCTTAAAACACGAAAAAATACTTAACTAAAATGATTAATGCTCTACTTACTTATTTATCAATCTCCGTGAAAATGAAAATGGAAGACCAAAGCAAGTATGAATTTTTTTTCTTTATGAACTTTTTAGTCAGCACTTGCAAAATTGTTATGTTCTATTCGATTCTAAAAATCATGATTCACACATCCTGAAACCACTTGCAAAAAATAGTGCTATAGGTCTTTACAGTTTAAAATTGTACAAAAGTTTAACAAAAACTCTGCTATGCAATGTTCATTAAAAGATCTGTCGTTTTTAGGATCCAGTAGGTCCTGACAGTGGCACATATAGATGTCACGTCCAAAACGAATATGGAGAAAGCAATGCCAATTTGAACCTGAACATCGAGGCGGAACCAGAGCAAGAGGGAGATCCTCCTACATTCGTGGAGAAGCCTCGAATACGCTCGGAACAGGGCGGAAAAATTGTGGTGATGGAGTGTACGGTGACCGCGAACCCAAAACCGGACATAATCTGGTACCACGAGGGGAAACTGCTCTCCCAGAGCACAAAGATCTCATGGAAAATGGAAGAAAAAGGAAAAGATGTGTACTACATTAGGCTGGAACTTAAGGTAAGCATCAGTGAACTACACAGTTCTTAATTTTAACATTAATCAAATACTGTAAATGTTAATAAACAGTATAGTATTAGCATTCAATAACTATACTGTCATTACAGTGGACTTCATAATTAAAATTAAACGTTAGAACAGCTAGTTAGGCTTTCATGTCAGATTGAAAAAAATGAAAAAAAAACTTTAGGCCTAGTTAGCATTCAACCATCAATCAAAAATTTCCAACTTTTTTTGTTGTTTTTGCTTTATAGTTGTTGAAATCATGTTGTTTTATTTATAACATTTCTAATAAAAGTTTTATTTGATCTTAGTTGGAAAAAAGTCTGCCAGTAATATCCTTGCATATGAAATAATATCAATTCTCAAAATTGAACTAACAGAGTGGGTTTATTTTGTAAACTTGAAGTATTTTTGTCATTTCAGGACCCCGGAAAACTGGACTCTGGTCTTTACAAATGCAACATCAAGAACCCCAGCGGAGAGCTGAACGCCAATCTCACTCTAAACATTGAAAGTAAGTTCTGAAATAGTCTTCTTCTATCGTCGGCTAAAATTTTTTTGCTGTATGTAAGAATGAGTACATAACTACTACAGGCTTAAAGGTATTGATGAGGGAACAAAATTTCGTGAAACTTTAGTTTTGACATACAAAATTTCATTCTGCATTTTATTATGCACAAAGTCCAAGTAAAGTTATAACAATTGATATCTGACTGTGATAGAGGTATTCAATTGTAAATGAAGAGCAAGAAACATACAAATTATAAAATAGTGTATAAGGGGGTGCTTAGAACTAGCCGACATTATTTAATCTATCATTTTCAAATATAACATCAAAATAAAACATGTTTATTCTGTACCTATAACTAAATTCGGATTCTTGCCTAATTGATGTAAATATTGAGTATTAAGTTAGGAATCCAATTAAAATATTAAATAGAAACATCAAGGTAAAATGTGGAAAAATCATAGTTCTCATTTAGTGATAAAATATGTAAAAAATCATACTTAAAACAAATAAAAAATTTCTTTTCAACTTGAGAATTAGCTGTTGGTACATTCATACAGTCTCGCCCCACACAACCCGTATCAATCTAAAGTATATGTATCACTTTGCGAGTTTAAGTGAAGTTTTAAAAGTATGATTTAAAACTATTTGACTAAGAATCTGAGATTGTTCCCCAATGTTAACTAGCCTACTTTCTTCACACATGTTACCTTGGCCATAGTTTTCCCCTGATATTTCTCTTCTTTGTTTAATTTTTACTTTATAAACTTTTCTATAGTATTATGAAATTAGTTTTGTATTTGTAACATCAACTGATAAATTTCCATCTGTTTTCAGTTGTACCTGTGATTAAGGAGGTGCCTAAGGTGGTAACCATTACCAAGAAGAAGACTGTAATTATTGAATGCAGGGTTATGTCTGTCTTTGAACCAAAATGTATATGGATGAAAGAAAAAACTGCTGTAAAGGAAGATTCTAGACATTCCGTTAAGATTGAAGAACTGAAAGAAGTAAGTAAAGTTTTCATTCAATATAGTATTACGGTTTTAGATTGCAATTTTGAACCAAGACGATCAACTTTCATCTCCTATTCTGTTTGTTTTCATATTGAAATAATGTATTGCACGTAAGTAGGATGAGCCAAATATGGTTTCTGACCATGCTATTGCTTTCGATAGCGTTTACAGATGAGTGGGCTTCTACAGAAAATTTAAGTTTAATTATATTAATCAGACACCTCCAGTTCAGTGTAATGAATTCCAATCAGAAATAACTATTCATTATTTTTATTCTGAAATCATGGTAATGATAATATTTTAGGTTTAATGCTCCAACACTTCTAGAAATTTGACATATAGGCCAAAAATTTGTTAATTCTTAATTGAAAACATTCTAGAAAGTTTTATAAATTGAGATAATTTTATAACTTATTGTCTCTACAGTCTCAAACACCATTTAATTAAATTAATTTTTGATGTTTTTTAAATATTTTCCCGATAAGGAATTCTGTACGTGTACCATGATAGTTTTTTGTTTTGGTCAAATAATTGTTAAATTTGCATGAATTGTAGAACTAGATCTATTCATGAGTTGTGCAACTAGGATAATCGGACCTCGGGAATAGTGTTTGGAGAGGATTTAATAGAGTCAAAAATAGGTTTTCAGCACTTTTTCTTTATTTTATAATTTTGAAATTATTTAAAATGTAAAAAAGAACTAAAGAATAATCTAGTAATTAGAATACCAACTTAACAGCTTATAGGAATAAGCAAAAAATGTGTTTCCCTCTGATTATTTTGGAAAATTAACATATTTTTGTCCCCATTATTACCATCTTTGATAAAATTTGGTGTTCCTTCAACAGGTAGAGATTAAATAATGTTTTCATCATACCCTTGAGATAAACGTTATTTACAGAGAAGTCAGCTGTGATCAAAACTAGTCGAAAAATAGTTTTCGGGATTAGACCGGAAAATAGAAGTTTTCGGGACGAGGCCAAAAAAAATTTCCATGATTGTACACCACAAGCGCTGATATTCTACCTACAGTAACTTATTTTACCATACAACATCTGATTGTTTTGCCTGATTGAAACAAATGAATTAAAACAGACCTCTAATGGTATTTTTCTATGTCAATTTTTATTAATAGGCCTACTTAACAGCAGATACCAGTTAAAATACAAGATAAACAAATAACAATGTAACAGGCGGTATATAGCTCAAAATTTATTATTTTTGATCAAAATTGTATATTTATCAAAGGTGGTATGATGAAAAGTAATGTTCGTAACTCGTCCGAAAGTGGTATACCGGTGCTCCATTTAATTCAAGTACTCGGCTTCGCCTCGTACTCGGAACTAGATCTTTCACCAGTAACAACCACTTTCCAGACTAGTAACGAAATATACTATTACCAAAAACTCCTTCATGGCATCTAACATGTATAGTATTCATTGGAAAAACTGATATCACCAAAAAGATCACTGAAAAAGATATCACCAAATAAAATCCTGAGTTTGCAGGTCTGCTGTTGTGGGGGCGTTGGAAATTCCACTAATTTTAGAGCATTGTTGTAGAATCACAGACAACCTCAATGAAGACTGACGCATGTTACAGGGCGAGTATGCGGTTCGCCTGGAGATGTCCAACTGCACAGTCGAGGACAAGGGCACGTACAGGCTGATAGCCAAGAACGAGAAGGGTGAAGCTCAGTCGCAGACGGTCACTATCACGGAGATCCCGCAAGGAGAGCCTCCTGTCATCAAGGAGAAACTACAATCAGTGGTGAGTACACAGTCAATAAATCAATCAAAAAACTGGTTTATTTCAAATATATAAATTTTTCAAACATTAAATTGGTCAGCATAATATTAAAAATAGGTAAACTTAGCCTAACTTAAACTACCTGACCATAAAAAATATGAAATGTTATCTCACATAGGCTTAAGCCCTTGCGTGAGATAGAGTTGTTATTCTAGTTATACTACTATTAATACAATAAAAAAAATATAATACTATCAGTAATTTTATTAGCTTACTGTACTGCATACCAATTTGAAAAAAGACAAGGAAGTCAAAGAGTATATATTCAGTCATGAGGAGAATTTTAATGAAATAATGGAATTTACTTGTCATACCTTTGTAATATGGAGCGACTGACCCCCCCCCCCCAAACCCTCCCCCCCTTACCCTTCAGACCGGGCGGACAGACGGACGTAGCCATTCGCTTCATACACACACCACACTCGCACACACGCACACACACTCTTTCTTCTCTCTCTCTCGCACACGCACACATTCGTCGCTCACCCACAATACAATCGCGCAACGTGCATTCTTGGCTATTGACAGTATACCGACGTAATCAGACTCTCCGTGTTTTCCCTTCCAATCTCGTGAAGCCAGAGTTTAATTTTATTCTTATAAACTTCATGTGACAATTCTGCGTTTTTTAAATAACTTGGTATATTCCAGAAAAGTATGTGGGCAATGTAGTATGAATTTGTTTTGGAAAGTGTTTTGTTTAATTTTGGGATTTTAATTCCGACAGATTTTGTATTCCTAGTTTGATAAGTATGAGTTACTGGTTAAAATATATTATCATGGTGTTTAAAAATAAAGCTTGCAAGTGTCCTTACATAAATCTGTCTGACATCCAAAACTTTAACTTCATTGAATAATGCCTCGGTCGAGTACCGCCGACACCTTCCGGTTGCTGCCTTTAAAATTGCTTTTTGAGTTACTAATAGTGGACTAATTGTGGACTTGTAACCCCCTCCCCATGCTAATATACCCCGTTCTAAAATAGACTGGGCAAAAGCAAAATAAATTGTTTTTATTTCTGAAACTGTCAAAATATTACTAATTTGTCTCACAGATTTTTGTCCTAATTTGTCCTAATTGTGTCTCAGCTAAACATAAGTCTTTCTTTAAACATAGTTATTATTATTACTTGCTTCAGCAATTATCAGATTGTCTTTGTCTTTACAGACTCTAACAGAAAGCAAAGATGTGGAATTTAAGATTACCTTGTCATCCACAGATACCACAACAAAAGTGACATGGATGAGGTATGTACGAGGAACGCAATGTAATATCTTTAAAATTTATGGCGACACATGTTCTAAAGTGAATATCTCAATTTTTTTGCGTTGACTACCAAAATTTGAAACCTGAGTATTAAATAAGACCTTTTTTCAAGCTTTGATTTTTAAATGTCTTTTGTAAGATATCAAATAGAAAGAGGTAATTCTTTATTACTTATTCTTAAAAACAGGATCGCTGTCTGATCCCACTTGGATGACAAGTTTAAACACAGGGGAACTCGTCTTTACATTAAGATTGCTTATCAGCGATTTTATGAGTTTTTATGTAAACAAAATTAGTTAGATTTATTGAGATTATCACAGTTGTGGCTACCATTTCTTAGGAGGATGGAAACCGACATCCCAACATCCCACAGTGATCAATGACCATATGATCAATATTATGTTGTTGATTACAAAGTTAATCTCTTTGTCATCAAATAAATCTTGTTTTGATTTTGAAAACCTAATAAGTTCTGCTCTGCTAATCTAACCATTTTAATTATTCAAACCAATTCAGCGGTTAAGTATGAGCTTCAGATTTCTTTGCATTTTCAAGTAATTTAGTTGTTTATAATTTTGCGACTCTACAGTTTACCCAAAAGTAGTACAAAACCCTTATCTCTGGAGAGTGACACCACTGGTCCATGTTGCAGGAACTCGCAGACACTGACCAACAGTTCGGATGTTTCGATATCATTTGATGGCCAAGTGGCCAAGTTGAGTCTCACTAAAGTGACCAAGGAAATGACGGGCACCATTAAAGTGCTGGTTTCTAATGAGTTTGGCACTGATGAGTCAACTGCAGAGCTCGTTGTAGGTAAGATCATAGGAATATGTTAGATTAATGCAAAGAGTAAACACTAAATGTAACTGCACAATAGCATGACATTAGTCATCAATGTTCAACTGTAAACTATACTTATACTTAACTAAAGCTAAAGACATTTATTGCGTACTTTGCTTTTTATTTTTTCATATTGGTAGTTAAAAATAGAATTATAAAAAATTTTTAAGTCATCTAAATGAACATTGTATTATGAATTTAAAAAATCAAACTGGATTTGAGTTATATAGTCCTTAATAAGGGCTATATGTGCCCTTAATAATACATTTACTTCTAAGAAAAAAGGAATTCCCATCGCTCACTAAAGAGCATAACGTACTGGCAGACAGTATACTATGTTTTATTTTTGTATTGCTATAAATAAAAATAAATTTAGATTATTGTAAAGCCGGATTTTTACGTCAAGTATTATCAATGTTCAACTGTACTACCAACTTAAATTTGGTAAAGCATTGTACCCATCCAAAATGTAGCCTCACTTGATGTCATTTGATCTAATCATTACTCTCACTTACATTAGATCACACTCTTTTGAGATTAGACACATAAAGGAACTAAAACATGAATCTTAATGGAACAATCAGAGGATGTGCGAATTGAGAAATTTATTTTATCCACGACAGTTGAAATAATCATTAATAATGATATCCCAAGTAGCATTATAAAGAGGTACATTATTAAACCAAGTTCAAACCTGTTGCTTAAAGAGGACTTAAACGTACAGGTTTCACATCAAAATACAGGTCATAGACCAATGAGAGCTCAGGATTTGACAAAAGTAGTGTTTTAATAGAAACTAGAGATCGCCTCCTTGTTGAAATTCAACCAAATTTTTAAGTTGATCTGGATCCAATTAGTTAAAACAATATGTTATAACTGAATCATCTGTTTTTCCTGATTCTATTGAATTTGTTATTACAGCAGCTGTCTAATGATTTTTACAACCATCCCTTTTCTCATAAGATTAACATTGAAACTTTGAAAGCCTATGGGGCGTAGAACTGGAGTCCGATGTGAATAAGAATGTAATTCTGCTCATCTACAGGACTATACCTTTCTAACGGTATGCGCGGATTTCTCCTATGATGCACACAAGCTGAGAAAAAAGGAGGAAACGAAACATGCTTGCCTATAAATATGTAGATTATACAATTTGCATATCAGCTGATTGTTCCATTACAATTCATGTTTGAGGGTCTTTATGTGTCTAACCTCAAAAGAGTGTGGTCATATGTGAGTGAGAACAAAGATTAGGTCAAGCGACATCTGTGTGGCTACGTTTTGGATGGGTGGTCGTCCATAACCTATAAATTTTTGATAGGTTTATTACCTATTTACCAAATTTAGGTTGGTTGTAGATAAAGTAGTGTGTATTTAGATTACTCGTGAGGTTCTAATCTATTCATCACTCAAGGCTTAAACAACTTCATAATACAATCGTTGCATAAACTGTTAAAATCAAAATCGTTAAATTTTGGAATAAGCTCATCTCTATTAGGGAAGTTGAGGTTCGACCTTTATTTAGATGTTCATTAACAGATCTTAATTGATTATTTTACTATACACATTATATATAGTTTGAAATAAGCAGAGCAGATTTCTGTGACCAAATAAATTTTGAAAACAAAAAGTTACTGTTCTATAATTATACAACCCACAATAGTTTAAGAAAACAACAAGCTCTAACAATTTTGTCACATGAGTCATTCCGTCCATTGTTGGAAATATCAGTCTTTGAAATCAGTTGTGGGTCTTGAATTTTAGCCAAAATGTTCTTCTCGCTCTCTTTCATTAAATTTTTCTTGAAGACAATACACAATTAATCTTACATCTTTGTGTTTGATTGTTTAAGTAAAGTGGCAATAAATTAAAAAATCAAAAAGCTATGAATAAATTACTTTTAACTTTTAAAGTTTAATCTGTGTAATTTTTTTCTTGTTTTATACGTTTTGGAACAAAACTATCCTACCAATATAATTTGAAGTTTGAACGATAATTTACTACTCACAGTTAATTTTGAATTATTTACTAGTATTTATTTAAAATTAAATATGATGGCATGGTGTATTCGTGAAGTTTTCTATTTTTGTATATTTTTAATATTTTCTGATTGTTTTCTGTTACAGAGGTGAGAGTCATTAAGGAACTTCCTGGTATCTTTAACCTAAGAAGGGGTAACGTACAATCCATTTCATTTCATCAGTCACATTTGTTGTCCAATTGTCTGGTATTGTCTTATGTCTATAAAGTTGTTGTCTTATATCTTTGTTAAAATGTTGTATATATATTTAGTTCTTACATAGATGATTGATATTCAAACAGTAGTTCAACTATAGTGTAAATACACTTAGTAAAGCATGTAGTAAAATCATAAAAAAAACTTGTAAATACTGGTTTTCTTAGAAGAGAGTTGAGTATTGTTAATTTGTGTTGTCTGTGGTGTCCAATATGGTGTTTTCCACAACCAGGAAAAAGAAGAAAAGAAGAAAAAGAAAGACGAGGAGAAGAAAAAAGAAGAGAAGAAAGAGGAAAAGAAGGAGGAAAAGAAAGAGGAAAAGAAGAAAGTAGTAGAGAAGAAAAAAGAAGAAGAAAAGAAAAAAGAAGAAAAGGTAAAATTAACTACTGTACTGTAGCCAAAATATTAATTTATTATAAGTTTTATCACAATTTAGGTTTTCAACATGAATTTCAATACCGTACAAAAGCTTTTATCCCAATTTTTGCCCAATAACATGTAAACTATTTTAATTAGTTTCGTTTTCCAAGATTGGGATAAAACACTTAATAAATTTTCATCGTTGTTTTTGACAACTTAAAAAAATTAAATCTAAAATCAGTTTTATAAAACAAATTTTTTACTTCTTTTCTATGCAACATGATTAACGTAGTCTTAACTCATAAAGATGATCTAAATCTAGATTTTAGTTTCTTTAGCTTAAAACAAAATCCTGTTGATAAACATTCAATTTTCATCAAGGTTTTCATTTGGCATGGATTTCTATGGTTACAAGGATGGATTTACCATCAACATTTTATACCTGCCATTAAAGTGGCATTGAAAATATTTTATTTTTTCTTTATTTAATTTCCTTTATTCTTTAGAAAGAAGAGAAGCAAACTAAGGTGGAGGAACTCAAAGTGACAGAAAGAAGGAAGTCGTCGATCACTCAGGTAATGAGTTGGTATTTGGACTTGAATATAACACTGAATAAGTCAAGAATCTTTGCTTTCTCGAGGATTTTATATATTTTTGATCATGTATGAAAAATATCTTGATGTTTTTTTGAGTTGAAATCAAAACTTTCTTTGACAGAAAAGAGGGAATGTTATAGTTTAAATAAAAATTTCCTTTGGTGAACTGGTTTAAAAAATACAACTTTGTTGAATGTCATGGATTGCATACAAATAAAATGTTTGCCATGAAACTGCATGTTGTTTGTCTCGTCTTTAACCAAAACAAACGTTTACCATTTTATAGTAGGTTTTAAAAATTTGAAAAATTCATTGAAACTCTAAAGGGTAGTTTTTAAGCTTTCACAGTTTAGTATGAGCACATTAAGGCTTTTTTTTATCAGTCACAGTATTTAATGTATTTTACTGTCTTGAGATTTTAAAGTTTTATTATTATTATATAAAACATAATTGGTGTTTTTTAATTAATTATTTTTGAATAACATTTAATTTTAAGTAAAAAACGTTACCTTTTAAGCAAGTTATGTCATGAGGCAAGTTTATTGTTAGTTGATTAAATTTTACCCCTAGGAAACTGGTTTAATCTAAATGTTGTCAAACAATTATTTGTAACAAGTATTTGTCACTTAAAAACTGTATACTAATTCATAACTGTGCATGAACTGTGAATGTACTATAGCAAGAATCAACTAGATAATTTTATCTTAAAACATTTATAAACTCAACACTTCTTCAATCATCTACTATTATATATAAAATGGCAGTCTTCTTGTTACTCTTTCTTATTAATAAAAGTGATTACTTAGAGACTTGAATCACCATTTTCATTGCATGGATACAATGTGTTTCACAGAAAGAAGAGATCACTAAAATCCAAGAGACCAGAAAGACGGATGAGAGGAATGGACCTGAGGTGTGTTTTGGATTGGTAACAGACTAACTTTCTTAGTTACAAGGAAACCGACCCCTAGTTCAAGAGTCGTCCAGAAACTATGGAACGATGGCTCGGTGCTGATCCCCAATACCTCGACTCATAGGCGTCAGTTAGCGCTATCTATCAAGTCAGTCTAGGCCAAGTTTTAATTATTGTGCAGTCACAAGTCTTTACTGTTTAAAATTTCAAAATGGCCAGTTGAAATTCCTGATAAATATGAAGTGCAATGTGACACCTGCCTAGGCACTTATTGAGCTGTGTGGCACAGTCCGAGCAGCACAGCGCAGCACAGGGCAGCATTGGCAAAAACTCGCACAGTTTACTGCATCGCAAAGTTTACATCGCATATTGGGAAGCATTTCAGTGTCGAAGTGTCGTTGGAGTATTGACGCTAGCATGGTGCGAGTGTTGAAACCGGTGCTGGTGAGCAATGCGGCGCAGTTTCTGTGCCTCGGTCACAAGTGCCAGTGCGGGACTGCGCTGTGCTGCCCTGCCCTGCACCTCAATTCGCGCGCGCTCATGCGAACACAAAAGTTACAAATACTTCCCTGCCCTGTGCAGCGCTGCGCTGCTCAGACTGCGTCTCAATATGCGGCGGGCCTTAGGGTCTGAAATTGTTTAGTGCTTGTTGAGGTTATGCCAAGGGAAAAAACAGTAAACTCATATGCTTATTTCAAAACCCTTCAAGACTAAAACTTGCATTACAAAACAAATAAGTGGCATGTTATGTGTTTCTGAAGTTTTTGATGAGTTGGTGTTTTTTTATAGAGTTGAGCATTTTCTTGAATGAGAAAAATACCTATACCGATAAAATGCCAAGTCTTTTGCACATTTAGTGTGTGAAGGGTTTTACAGTAGGCATCTGAAGTTATTATATCTCTCCTGGCACAATCTTGAACCCTGGGATCGAACCCTAAAGGTCATAAAAAACAGTGCTACATTGCACCTCACTTTTTTCGGGAGTTTCAATGGTCACTGTTTTTCTAAATTTTACAGAGCAAAGAAAAGTGATCGCATTGCACAGCAGAGTCCTGTAACCCAGGTCTAATGTGGACCAATCCGTGTCCGGGTTTGTGAGAATCGGGAAGGGAGTAAACACAAGAAAAAGTATGAATAGTATACATTACTCCTACAAAAAACATTTATTTACTGCATAATATACAGAATAAAAAACAAAAAACTTAAACCTCATCTGTTAAAGAAAGTTAAAAGCACTATATCGTACCCGGGTCGATACCATGGCGCTTAGCACTTTGAAACCCAGTACACTTAAGTGCTCTGGAAGACTTTCCGAGTTATCCAGAATTCCGGATTATTGAAGTCCGGGTTTGCGGGACTCTACCTTAACTTTTTAAGACTGACACAATTTATATAACTAACTAACTGGCGCACATTCCGTCGCGGTGTTGGGGTTTGATGCCAAGCTTAAACCACAAACGTGCTTTACTCTCTGGACAGCCCTTGTATCACTATGGGACAAAGCCTATATCATTGTTACTATCTTGTTTTTAATAAAGTAAATTAAATCTATTGTATCAGGGATGATGTGCTTTCAAGGTATATTTTTATTTTTTATTGGAAATTAATCAAATTTTACCTATTGCTTGTTCTATTGATGCTGTGCACTACTTGATTTGTCTTCTCATAGAATAGTCATTTTTGCATTTGAATAAAAAGGAATATAGTATGATATACATAAATTACGAGTGAAACATCGAAAACATTTTAGTACTATCTCTTTTCAATCTGTCATATACCCTGGGATTATTAATTGAGGATTTTATTTTTCATGTGGCGATACAATTTTTTCAGCACAGAAAATCAGCTTAGAACTATTGGAACAGCTGACTTATCATTATTTTTTAGGTCTTATTCTCTCCATTAAATGGTCACCCATTATACTTGATAATGTTAGTTTGTTATAAACTATTTAAGCTAAAATATTTTTTTGTAAAAAAATATTAAATTAAAAAATATAGTTTTAGTAATTATTTTAAGTTTAGACATTTGTTTGCTATCAAAGTAATTTTTATTTTAAAATGTCTCCAAAAAACATTTAATTAAAAAGGGGAAATAAAGTTCTTGAAACTGGTTTTATGACTTTTGCCAACAAAAAGGTTAGTCTAGCTTAAATAAGTTAATAATAATATAATGCTAAATGTCTCTATTCTCAAGGTACACAATTGGCAGAAAATACACAGGATATTTTGCACATTCTAATTATAAAATGCGCACGAGGTAATTTAGTCTGTTTAAATCTAATGTTCTGTCTCAGTTAAAATGAGTGTAAATGGGACACTTATTAAAATGATTAATAGTACTACAAGCAGCCAGGAATCCTATTTACAGCGTCAACCTTTGCCATAATTAAACACCAGTTGTGGACCAATATTAAACGGGCTCTTCTTTTAACACAATCTAAAATCATCTTTTGCATCATCAAGTCCACGCTTACATTTGATTAGTTACTAGCGATTACGGCAGTTTTTAAATCCCATTTAATATTTAGTGTGGTAAGTTTTTTTTGCTAAAACTTGCAAAGCGTATATTTAAACTTTGTCGAATAGAGAATAAATGGTTTAACTCTCAGTAAATATCATAACCCGAATAACATTGTACCAGATACGAATTCTGATCATAATAATGAATCAAAAATTATAATCGATAATATAGTTATAGAGAACTTTGTTGTCTTGATGCCCTAACCTTTAAATCTGCCATTGGTAGGGGCATCTAATGGTCTACTGAATAGGCTCTTGAAGTTTGTCTCACAAATGGTTGTTTGTTTAAGGTTGTTGAGACTAAGGTCGAACAAAAATCTAAGGTGGAGAAGGTGAGTGAAAAATTTACCATCATCTAAAATCTTATAAAGTTTGATTACTCATAGCATACGAGGAAAGAGATTACAATTTTTACCCTTAGAAAACAACCTTTTTATATCAAATATAATTAGTATGTTGGCAATGTTTTACTACGTAAAATATAATCTAACCATAATTAAAAATTTTAGTTATGAAAATTAGCTAGTATTAAAAAAATCATGTTTGGTTGGAAATGTAATGAATTTTTCTGGAAAGTATTACATTAAAACTTAAAATCTGGAAAATGAAAAATGCTTCTCTCAAACTTTTTAAAACTTGTTTTCAAAATTTTGATTCATATTATTTATTTATAATAATTGTTTTTCACAGAGAGAAGAAACGATCGAGAAGAAGAAAGTAACGGTGAGTAAGAATGTGGTTCAGAACTTTCTAAATGAATTTTAGACAGTCGTTAGTACTGAAAACTTCAATTATTTTTATGCATTTTTATGTTGAATGTGTTTTCTTTGCATTTTGTTCAGGTTCTAAATGTACATATTATTCAGGTAGGATTTCCAGATTGAGTTTAAGATTGTGTATGCAAACCTCAGAACTTTGTTTGATTTTGATTTTTTTATGGATCAATGTCTGATGACCAGGACTAGTTTTATGTGTTGTTTTCCTTGTGTAAGCAAGTGGGTAAATAATCCAACCAACTTTTACATGCAAACAAACCTTAAAACATAACATTTTACTCTTAGACAAAAAATAATTGTTTCCAACTGTTACATAGGACTACATTAAAAATATTCAACCCATAGTGACTCAAACATTTATGTTACTTAACGTGAAGTGTTTTATGTGGGAATTTGTTTTCTAATGATGCTCTTGCATGCTTCTAGAAACCTAAGGACGATAAAGTTGATGATAAGACCAAACCAGCTGAAGATAAAAAGGTGTGTATTCCTGAATTATGAGGCTATAAGTGTATACATTGTACATTGGCGTAAATATCAAATCTCATCAGATATCTATTTATTAACATCTCATGATGTTACTTCGGCTTCTTTAATAGTGGCACAATTTTCATACTCACCCTGTAGAATACCATATGCACTGTAAAAACCATAATGCAACAATCATTATATTTCTTTTTATTGAAACTTAAGAGGAATGACGTAGGAGCAGTTTCATTAGTTAATTTTATCTTGCTAAAAATTGGCATCTACTGTCACTACATAATAATTAACTAATAATTAATCCCATCCCCATAGCGTTTAAACCTACAGACTCAGCCCATTGGAAATTCACGGAGCATGCAGGTCTGCTGCAATGTAATGGGGGGTGTTTGCCAGTGTTACCAAAAATTTTACTTTATATCTGTTACAATTTACTACTCTACTTCGTTTTAATTATTGAAACTAATACATTTTGATTTTGTTTTAAAAACAAAGGGTGGAAGTTCGATTTTATTTTTGGTTTGTAGGTAGATAGCCTGGCTTAGACATATTACATATGTATATATAATCAACATTTTTGTGGTGATATTTCATAAACATTGTTGTTTTGCTTGTAATGGTTGAAGTAATCCATTTTGCAATGACATGTATTGTAACTAATATTTTACCCTCTGAACAGCACATTGAGGTAAATGACACACACACAAGTGATAAAAAGGAGTCGACAGTAGAGTCCCCAGAAGAATCTGAAACCGAGGTAACTTATCACCCAGTTTGTATTGATAATTGAAATCATTTACAAATATTTAAATCTACAATAACAAGTTATTTATGATTAATTTTAAAAAAAATCTTAAAAAAAAAAACAATCCAATTAGTTTTACTCTCTGAAGTCTTGTCAAAACAAAGTCAAGATAATTTAATCAACAATGAACACAATTCATTGTTAATTTTCAACAAACTTTTTTTAATTTGTTAATAAAAAAAATACAAATTCGAAGGAAACTACATTTAATTAGGATTGGCATTCAAAAGAAAAATGCTTTTATATATGAATTTTAGACAGTCGTTAGTACTGAAAACTTAAAAAATATACTGAAAATGCTTATAATATATAACCCTAAATAATTACAATTTGATTTGTACAGAGTGAAGAATCGGTTGTGGAAATAACCAAAACGCAAGACATTGCTAAGAAACAGCCTGAGACTAAAAAGGCAAAGGTAGAAACAAGACATATTTTATTAGCTTTACACTAACAATACACTACATCCTGCACTTGGAAAGCTCAATAACAATAAGGATACAAATTATATAACCTTGCTTTAGTACCGTCTTTTACACAGCAGCATTTAAATAACATAATTTAAAAATAGGCGACAACCATAATAACAAAATCCATTTGAACAGAGTCCAACTCTAGTGTGTGATTGTTATGAAACCAGACATTAACTGGCTTATAAAACATTACACGGGGTGTATTGAACATTTGCTTGACGTAAACTTTGTTTTTGGAGAAAACACGTGTGTGAGATGTCCTCTTTAAATAAATTGAAACAACTGTTAAAATATATTAAATGAATACACTAGTTTGGGCATAAATTTAAACAAAATTAATACTAAACATGTTGAGTCTATCAAATGTCTCACAAATTTTAAGGGAAATTAAATTCTGCTAAAACAACTCAACTTGTTCTGAGCATATTTGGTTTAAGCAATGGTTAATATAAAATACCATGAAGGAGATTAAGATAGAGGATGTACGAATGCATTTAATATGACAGTGTCATTTATTGTCATGATTGTTCGATTGTCGATAGATTCAAAACAAAATCCAAATTTTGGATTTGGTTGTTGTGCTTCTTTGCAATTTTGCAGATAAATTTTTTTTACGGTTTTCTCTTGATTACTAAACAATAATCGAAACTAAAAATATTGACTGCATAAAGAAATTGCAAATCTACACCTGATCTGATCCATCACAATCAACACACTGGCCCTTCAGTGATACTCACCTTAAAATACACACCATAGATTGTTACAATATCTCAAGAAATGTATCAAATATATTGGCTTTGAATAAAATCTTGTTCTTAGCTTCATTGACAAATTGAAATAAAATTATTGTGGGAGAACTGTTAAGCCGGATTTTATAAAGGGAGTCATAAGGAGAAGAATGTATTAAATTCCATAATTTAACTTTAAAATTAAAGTAAAATATGATATAGGGGCTCTGAAATGCCAGGAACAATCCCGTACAATTCTGAATCCAATGTTTCAATACGGTGTTTAAAACACAACTTTTCTGTTTTTATTCATCACCTTTGGTCGCTAACAATCAATGGTGCTATTTCAGTCATTCAACCATCCATCATGACCCCGAGTTACTATTACCTATCTATACTATTTGTCACATATAATTAGGTGTTTACTGCAGACAATGTGACACGATTCTCGTGAATGCCACATGTCACATTTCATAATTGAGTTGCTAATTAATCAGTGTATTTTTACTAATGGGAGTGGAGAAATCATTAATGCCAGGAATAGTCGCAGTAGAGGTTGCCAGCAGGAAACATAATGCAGTCTGTATTTTATAAAGACGGTAATGAATCGAGGCGGACCTGACAGCAATCTCTAAACATTATCTGATGGTTGGCACGCCGCTTATCTCCGGTATATATCTTGTGCGCGCTTGTTATTACTGATACTTTTCGTCTTATTAGATCCGTCACTAGTGTTATGGTTTGGAGCTCGGCGGGCTTAATGGCACTGGCTCGGGTGGAGGCATTAATATTTCTTCTGCCAAAGGATATGTAGCTTTTACCTGTAATTGTGGTCGGCGGGTGCTCGCGGCTATTCATGAGGCTATTAATGTGGCTATTCATCGGTCTATAGCTACACGAATAGATCGGGTTTCGCATTCTTCTGCCCTGCCAGACACCCTAGCCAGCTGGCTGATATTCAATCAGTTTGCGGAGGGTTTGCGTTGGCTAGTCGCTGGAGCGCCGGTGGCCAGTGTGTGAGTTGTGATTGGTCGCGCGTCATGGACCTCTTCACTGGACTTACGCTCACCTATGACAGTTGACATCTCAGGTCTGACATTTCTTATCCTACTCTTAACTTATCGATTCGAGTGACAGTTTAAATTTTATATAAAGCTACTAACTGGTCGGTAACAACATAGAGTCAATTTTTTTCTGTGCGCTCTATGTAGTTTGGTTTGTACCAGTGTTTTGATATTTTTTAAGACTTCATTGAGCATTGAATCTGTTAACTAGTTTTTTTAGGTATACGATTCTCTTATTTAATAAAAAGTTTGCTCGGATGCAGTATATTTGTTTATTTTATCAAATCTACAGATATCGCTTCTTAGTTTTGTTTGCTCATTTTATATACTCAATTCTTCAGGATATTCCAAAGATATTAAGTAGGCTGAAAATATTTGTCTAGTAGGGTTTATAATTTAGTTATCTTTTTGTTAACTTGCAGGAGTAAGCTCACAATGTCAATACACTGTATTTATCGCTTGTATTACATTAATGCTTTATACTGTTGATTATACAGTTAAATGTAGACATTTTCTATCATTCTCTCATCATCATTAACATTTATGTTTATTTTTCACTGTTTTTCATTCTTATATATTTTTAACCCTTAGCAAACCAATACTACTAACAGCATACACTTAACCGCAATTATTGTTTGTTTGATTCATACCTCAATTTACCATTAGTACGTAATATATTGTATGTCAAATTAATAACTTGTATAGCCAACATTTATGTCTAGCTCTCTGTAATACTCTGTTAACATAGCAACAACAAAATAAATCGGCTTCATTAAACTTGTCAAAGTTAGTTGTATAACAGCTCAAACAATAAATAACTATATGCAACTATTAACTCAAAATAGTTTTTTGCTTTTAAATAAAATTTGCAGTAAAATTTGTTTGAAAGCATTTAGATGTTACCATTAGGTGTCATTTAAAATGCAATCGTTGAAGTTTCTTCAATGAGGTATAGCAAAAGAAAAATCCAGCTGTTTACAGGTTCTTATATTGTTAATAGTTTTTCAATTTAGAACCAAACCTCATCTAGGAACCTCCAATAATGAAAGTGGACTCAGCTTGAGTTCTAAGGATCACTAACATCCAATGATATTGAATAGTTATCATATTCCGCTTTGTTTTTAAAATTTTTACTTGATATATTTTTCCAAACTAGTAATTTGTTTCTCACTGTTCTTGTCATTTGTAGTATTATGGTAAAGTTCCTAGGTTTTTACAATACTTTTGAAAGTATACACTTAATATAATAATTTACTGAAAAAAACAAAGATTTTATATAAGATGTAATATAAATTTACTTCATTGTTTAAAAAAATATGACATGACATATATACAAACAATGTTTTACACTAATAAAATTAGCTTTCAAAATATCCTCACTTCACATTAAATTTTTTTTATAGAATTTGTTATTTTCTATTTTCAAATTTGTTACCTTTTGAAAACAAAATGTTTTGTGGCTGATCACACTCTAAGACTGTACATGTCAGTATCCTATTAAAAAGAACATAAATTATTATACACTTTTTAATATAGGATGAAATTAAACCAGAAGCACCTAAGCCAAAGGAACCAGAGAGGAAGGCATCAGTAAAGGTAAACTATTGTACATCAGTCTAACAAGACTATCACTAGAACTCTGCAACATTTTTATAATTATTTGAGCTAAACTGGACGAATACTGATTATTCTTGGTCTGTCTTTCATTAAATACAAGGTTTCTTATATTTTCAAAACATTTTTACTGCATGAACAACATTAGACATTCTGATTATTTTTGTAGGCGTAGCATATAACTTAGACTTATGAAACAAATTAAGTTACTACTTAGTTACATGTTTGTGTTGTTTTAATTTTACTTTAAGCAATGATAATCCTTCATTCCTTAGGAATAGTAAGTAAATATGTAATTAAGTGTATTAATAACTGTGTTCATTTGATAACTGTAAGAGACCAGATGTGTTTAGCATGTTTGTGTGTGTGGTTTAGGGAGAACATGAAACAGACACAGAGGAAAAAACAACTGAAAAAGACAAAATCAAACCTGGCCCAGAGAAAATTAAACCTGCATTAGAGAAAACTAAACCCGGACCAGAAAAACCTAAGACTGAGAATGATAAACCCGAATCAGTGAAAGTTAAATCCAAAGTAGAAAAATCTGAACCTGATAAGAGAGAGGATAAATCTGAACCCGAGAAAACTGAAACTGGACCAGTAAAGTCTAAACCTGAACTAGAAAAAGCTAAACCTGAAACAGCAAAATCTAAATCTGAGCCTGAAAAAGCTAAACCTGCACTAGATAAACCTAAACCTGAGCCAGAACTACCTAAATCTGCCCTTGAAACAACGAATAAAGAACCAGAAAAATCTGATATCGAAGCAACAAAATCTAAGCCTAGAGTGGAAGAAAAAAGTCTGGTATCAGAAAATAGCATCCAAGAACATGACAAAACAAAACCCATTCCACCTGACACAAAGAAACACTCACCCACGAAGGAAACAACTCACACTAAGGTATACTTCACATTACTAAATTTACTTCAGTCTTACTTCAGTCTTTCAATCTATCAATCAATCAATCAAAACATCTTTATTCGTAATATGCACATTTTCTTTGTCTAAATTTAAATTTATTAACAATTTTTTATTTATGGTACTGTTTAAGTTTCAACACATTGTGAAAAATATATTATTCCTTTTTTATTTTAGTAGATTTGATAGATTTTGAAGTAATTTAGATTTTTTGATTGTAATACAAATTATCATTTTTCATACACACAGTTCATTTTCCACAGACGGATGTAAACAATGTCACAAGACTACAGTATGGTTGCTTAGTGTCCAAGATAACAATAAAAAAAGATTAAGTTATACAGAGCATATTAAGTAGAGTTTGATAAGTAGAGTGTTTTGAATAATTACAAATTAAAATATTTAATTAAATATTTGATTTTGAGTTAGGATTTTTTTTCAATTTCATTCAACAGTAAGGATTTCATTCAACAAGTATAGTTAAAAACTAAAATTTAAGACTGAATAATTTTATGATGCTTTTTTAACCACAACAACATTGAATAATATCTTTACCACTGAGTTTGCATGGTTTAGGGGGAAACACCAGATGCAAAGAAACCTGAACCGGAACCCAAAAAACCAGCAACCACAGAGAAACCCG
This sequence comes from Neoaliturus tenellus, assembly GCA_030545055.2. Classification (NCBI taxonomy): domain Eukaryota; kingdom Metazoa; phylum Arthropoda; class Insecta; order Hemiptera; family Cicadellidae; genus Neoaliturus; species Neoaliturus tenellus. Next base: position 36,740,261 of record CM061535.1, read on the forward strand.
TCGAACAACCAAAGGTACTATTTGCCACTCATATATTTTTTGGCATATACAGGGTGTTCATAAAAAAATTTCACAAACTTTGGGGGCTGATAGTACTTGTCAATTTCAACAAGAAATGTCGTCTTGACATATGTTGTAAAATCCTTCAATAAGCCACTACTATTGGCCATTTTGTTTTTTACACTAAATAATTTTTATTTCCATAACAGATCACTACATGAAGTTCATATTTGGCATGAAACTTTATCACACCAATTTTCATTTTCAGGGAAAACATTTTTTATTTGGTTTTTTCAAAATGGCTGTCATTTTAAGTTTTAAACTCAAATATCTCAAAAACGGTAAATTTTACAATAGTTTTACTCGAGGCAAAAAAGTTGATAGTTAAATTATCTAACCTATAATTCCAAGTTTTTAAGGATCTTACGATAAATAATGTAGATATTGAGATTTTTATGTATAAAAACATTGATTTTGCATTATAATGAATACAAATTAAGGTAATTTTTTAGGAAAATCATAATAACTCCATTATTTGTTGTCCACATCTCACAAATTTATTATTATTCATTAGATAATTTAGTTTGTCAACTTTTTTGTCTCTTTGTAAAATTGTTTACAAAATTTACCGTTTTTGAGATATTTGAGTTTAAAAATTTAAAATGGCTGCCATCATGAAAATACACATCGGGAAAAAATAATTTTTTTCCTTAAAGTGAGCATTGGTGTGGGAAAGGTACATGCCAAATATGAACTTCATGTAATGATTCGTTATGGAAATAAAAATTATTCAGTGTAAAAACAAAATGGCGGCTGGTGGCTAAACGAATAATTTTTCGACAAATGTCAAGAGGACATATTTTGTTCAAATTACTGAGTCATATCAGCCCCCGAAGTTTGTGACGCTTTTTATGAACACCTTGTATACAAACTAAATGCAAATGGGTAGGTAAAAATTAAAAGGATCTACCGTACCTTGCAAATAAACCATAATAGTTTTCTAATATAAAATCAATATTATTATTTAATGTACATATAAAAGACTAAATGTTCTATTTTTTTGGATTACCAACTCATTAGTTATCATTTTAGAACTCTTCAAACTAATTTGATTACAATTTTATTTTATAAAAAAACCTTAAAATTATGTTGTAAAGACCATAATTGCTAGTATTATTTCTGTTTCAATGGTTCTAACAGTTTAGTGTATTAGATCAGGCGATATGATCCGATGGCATACATTCCGAGTAGTTCAGACGAGGAAGAAGAAGAAACGGTAGATGAGATAAAAACTGTAGGAAAGGTGAGAGGCTCGCCAGTGTTCATCTGCCGCTGTAGATCTCTCTCTCTCTCGCTCTCTCTCTCTGTCTCTCTCGCTCTCTCACTCTATGCTGTAGATTTCCTTTTGTATTATATCAGTATTTCTCAGTGATCTAAGTGTCCGTCCTCTGAAATCTAAGAGTATTATAGAAACTTTTTTCTGCTAAAGTAGAAGTTTGATTTTTTGTAGCCTACGTACTGTCATTTGTTTTTAAAATTAGAAAACTTTTGTGTAATGTATTTCATATTAAATATTATGCTGATAATTACTTTGCATAATAAAAGTAGTTTTTCTTGCGTGTTTTATATATTTTTTATACTTTATTTATTTTATTTCACATTTGAGAGCTTTTGTGAATTCCGTGCTGTTCTTATCCTTACAGTAGACAGTGAAATTAAAATGGGTTTTACAGAAAAAAAAGAAAAAAACAACCAAAGCACTTATATAGGCTAACTGCCAAAACCTTTAAATAAAACATATGGTAATTACAATTGCTCATAGCACAATTAAGACACAAATTTAATACAATCAAAACACATAACTTTAGGATAAGAGCTTCGGTCTTACTTGCAAGGGATCACAGGGCTTCATCTAACTTCCAGGAATAGAAGAATATAATAACTTTAGGGTCACATTGAACAGTTTGAGGTTTCCCACTGCAATTGTAAGCAATCATCAATTTCTCGTTACAAAATGACATTGCACAGTTTGCTGTATACTGTATAATATATATGCTGTAAAGTATATAACTCAAACATGAATTTAAATTTGACCAGCATGTTTAAAAAAAATTTTATTGATCATGTTTGAAAAATTAGGGAGAAACTCAGACGAAGACATCTGCACCTTCCAAACCTACACCTACAGAAAAAGCACCACAAACAAAGGTACTTTACATTAAACCTTCAAATTGTTACATATTACATTCGTGTTACTAGGTAGAACTAACAATATTTTAAAAGTATTATAAGAATCTGTTCTCATAAACTAAAAATGTTAGTGTTAATGTTACAGGTATGTGTAATATGTGCACATTACATGTATTGCAGATTTAATCTCACTGTCAATTATATAATATAAATATTTTGAGGAAACTTAACATTTTAACACTATTCTTCCATCATATTCTACCAAATTCTCATTTGTCACTAATTTGTATTGTGACCATTTACATTTGAAATTCGTATGATTTCTTGTTTCATAAAAACTTTCATTGTATCCATTAGTTTAAGAAACTGTGTAATCTTTTATTTACAAAAAGTACAGTTTTTTTCTAACACTTAACAAAGCTAAAAACGTGCTTTTTTCTATGACAAATTAGTAAAATGTCAATTTGATATTCCAGTATACCTTTGTATTATAAGGTAATTGTTGACAATTCTAACAAACAAAGGAGATAATTTTTTTACATACATATTTGTGTCATTGTTTTTACTCTAAAAGTGTATGAGTTAAGCATGTTTTGTGTGTGAAATCGCAGGAGGAGGTGAAGAAAGAGCCTGCGAAACCTGCAGAAATCCAAAAGAGACCTTCCATAAAGGTACATTGAACATCACTTCACAGCAAAATAATTTACAAAAATTAACCATAAGCCATAGAACGGTTTTTCCATATTGATTCTCTAAAGCATTTAAACACTATTTGATTGATTCAGGTAATCCTTCTATCAATATTTTACAGTCATTATTAAAACTACTTCACTATCAGAATATACAATCATTGATAAGTATTGCAAGTGATCCATTGTTAACAATGCTAATGGAACTTCACTAAGTGCAATTTTTCAAACTTAATCTTCTTATAACAATAATAAACATTCACGTTTTTTCCCGGGTTCGTCTGTGTGACGATGTTGTGCTGTAGGTACGGCGACATTTTGGACTCTTTGCAGGTCTCCATTTTCAGAATAAAAACTATCCTTGAACCGGATTAAAGAGGCTGGTTGAGACACATTTTATATACTACAGTGTGTTGCCCAATGTTCTATTGTATCAACTGAATTGTCGTGGGTTTAATATATGTCGTGAATCAGCCGGTTCTTGGACGGTAAATGGAATTCTGCAATGAGTTTGAAATGACGGCGCACCTCCGGCATGACATCAACGGAACGCGACCAAACCCAGGAAATGGCCAGTATTTAGTTGTCATTTTCACTGGTTTGACTAAATACGATAGTTTTGTTTAATTAACTTCAATTAAGTCGTTAATCATTATTTTAAACATTTTTTACTGTTTATTCCTCGATCATGTTTTGTATTTTACAACTTTTCACATTCCCTATATAACAAAAAGATATATGTATGGTTGTAGTAAAACCAAGTTTCAATCTCAACTTGTTAAACCCCCAAAAATAGAATACACTAAATGAAGTTTAGTGGTACATACCCATATAGGATGTCATAAAATATGTCTTCCAGCACTTTAAAATTAATTTTCACATACAGTTTATGAGACAGTAAACTCATATGATTGAGATGGTACGAGGATATCAATAGTAACCCACCACATACATCATCAACCTAGTAAGCTCTGGATAACAAAGGTTGGCTCTTAGAACTGATGAGTCCCAACAGCTGCTATCTCACTATACACCACTTGGCTACGAAGCCTTGTTAGGCTCACATTGGCCATGAAAATACTCATTCTAAAAATAACCATTTAATTTCCTGATTGATGTGATGTGGTAAATACTTTATGGAGGCTTTGTCTAGGTTTTAATTAAAAAATTCAGTGAATTGAGTTTATTTTGGAGTATTTCAATTAAGTCTCCTCTCTAGTTATACCAGTATTTGTAGTTATAATTGTATTAGCTTTGTGATTAATTTTATTAAATTCTTCCATTAAATTTATTATTGAATATATTAAACTACACTCATTAAATGTTCCAAAACTTTATTTAAAAACTAGATTATTCTATGTAATTGTTAATATAAATAAAATCGTGATTGTGTATATGTTTCAGTCATTTAATGAAAAATTTTCAACATTAAAAGAATACATATTTGTACACGGGAACTGAAATATTTAGCTTACAAGTAACAGCTAAAGGTATAACTTGTTAACGCACAGTTAGATGAAAAGGTTTATATTCTTTTATTAAACTGATCCAGCCTATTTAGAATCAACTTGTTAAAAATTATGCAATGACTTTTAGGAAGAAGAATTATAGGTATTCGTAGTAAGAAGTAGGGGAAAGAGCAAGTCCTAATAATAGAACGGAACAAAAACCATATCTTTGGGCCTGTTTATTATAGTTGTTTTCAGTTAAAATTGATTGTTTCATTCCATCTCAATCATATATTTACCACAATGTATAAGTGTATATAATAAATAAATAATGATAATAATTCGGCAGTTTAATAACAATGTTTAAGCAATTAAAAATTATAGAAATAAATATACAGTTAACTCTCATTAACTCGAAAGTCATAATACTAATAGTTTTCTTGAGTTAGGATTTAAGAATGATTTGTGTTACAGAGGTAACTTTTGTTAAATTTGACTGACAAAGGTAATGTACCGTACAGTAGATCGCTGTACCAGATGTGTTACCAACCTGTTGCAACCTATTTGCTGGGGGTTCAACTCGTAGAGTTCCGTGTTGGAGAAAACTTTGAGATATCGATGGTAAAATTAGACCTGTGGAGGTATGGTAAAATTTTGAATTTGACTTAGCCACTGAACTTGTGAGTTATAGAAGTAACTTTTGTATCTCTTTGGCTTAAAGAAATAAAATATAACCATAACATTAATTGGAGTTGTATATGGTAAATTTTTCCCATGACAATTTTATTCCCGGGGGAATCAAAAACAATTTAAAATACTGAATATTTTGAATGATCGAGGTTTGATTTATTGAGAGTCAACTGTACTTAGTGGTGTTGGAAGGCATTTTTTCATCCTGCACAATCACTAAGCACATAACCTGAGTAGTTTCATCTGTGTGTTTGTCCATGTGCAATAAATGTGTGCACATTGCACAGACTCGATGTTGCATGATGTGTGTATGTGTATGCAGGAGGAGGCCAAGTCAGAACTTGCCAAACCTGCTGACACTCAGAGGAAGCCTTCACTCAAGGTACACACACAAACAAATGTATAAAGAATATTTATAAGGATGTATTCTAAAATATTTGTAATACATATCTAATTGTGATCAAATATTTTATGATGAAAAATTTGCTGGCCCAGTCTTATTATTAATATCATGTAGGTAAAAGAAGAAAAAAATATAGTCAAATTTTGCTAGAGTTTATCCTACTTTATTATATTATCTCTTGTAAAAATTGAACTATTCCTACTATATAACTCAAAACTATTATTTTTAAATCTAAAATTAATTGATAAAGCTATGGTCAGTAAATGGTCAGCTGGCCACTGGACCCAGAACTACCTGAGTCTACTTGTAATCCCTCGCTAAGTCCGATGGGGCTGTAGAGGTCCAGGCGGTGTGTCTCTCATTGGCTGTGTTTATGTTAAGGTACACCTTTTTAGTGGAATTACAATTTCATTTTTTAAAATTTATATTCAAATTCCATGTGAAAAGTTATAAAAAAACCAAAGTTGACCTAGGCGTTAAAAATTTAATACGATTGTAACAATGTTTTTACTTTTACTGTTGTTTTGAAAACTAACACAAGTTACTTAAGTTTGGTATAATTTTTCATAATTTTTTAACATATTTAAAATGTAAATTTATAAATGTTGATCCTGCTAAAAAAGTGTATACACCATAACATAAACACAGCCAGTTGGGGATCATCGCCCGGACATTTAAATAAATTTCACTTTTACTATCATTGCAAAACAAGTCTTATTTTCATAAAGTTCAATATTTTCCAAGTACAGGTGTTTACACACTACAAACACAAACCTAAATTTTAAATATGACAAATGTTTGTAATTATTTGTCATAATCTATACCTTAACATGTTTTTGGATGCATACATGTTACTTGCACTATGTTTTTCATGTTGTAGTTATTAGAACCTAATAAAGAAAAACATCACTTCAAGTCTCCACTCACAAAAGTTAATGATTTCATTTTCATTGAAAATATGTAGCTATCTAAATTTAATCAGTGAAGTCTTACATTCAATGTCTCAATGAAGTTTGTTTGTAAAAACACATTTTTCACATGCAACATATATGTAAAGTATGTAACCTGAATGTTTTTGTATAAGCATGTTTTTGTGTCTTTACCTCAGGAGGAGTCTAAGTTAGAACCTGCAAAACCAGGGGAAATACAAAGAAAACCATCCATTAAGGTAAGCTTAGTATTATACAATATTTTCTTCAATAGGAATTATGTCTATTGTTAAAATATTAGTGTATAAAATGGTGGAATGTTGGAGTGAATGTTGAGTTTATACCAATAAAAACACATGTTTGGGTTTTACCTTCAATGACGCTTTTCAAACTCATTTAAGGGTTTGGGAAGTTGATTTGTAGTGAGTAGAATTAGTATGAGGTAGTAAAACTTAAAAGAAAACTATAAGCACTAGAAATACATTAAAATATTCTAATATTGTAATTTGATTTCAGACCAAGAGACCAAGATACTTATACCAATCTTTGAAAAACAATATTAGTCTAGTTGGCAGTAATTGGAAAATTGCTGCAATTTGCTATACAAAAATTCATTTTAATCTAAATAAATACTATACCAATTTTTTTCTAACTATGTATCTGTTACCAATACTCGATTAAATATTTCTCCCAATTACCCAAGAAACTTTGCTCCCAAAACTTGCTACTCAAAGAAGAAAATATGAAAAATGTATTTGATTACTAAGAAATGTTTTGTAGTTGAATTTTTTTTCAAAAAGCATTGAAGGAAAACTTGAACATATGTTTTGCTATGTCTACCTTAATTTTACTGTATTTAATCTTGTTTTGTATTCTATCTTGTTCCTTTTATCTGTGATCTCACTTCACACATGTTCAGAGCATCATAAAAACCTTGTCATTTTAGGATTCTATTTATTGCTGTCATTTGCACCTTCTTTGGTAATGAATGTATTACACCAATGACACTAATAATTCTTTTTAATCAATAATAGATCAAGTAACAATACTACTTAAAAATACGAGGGCTATTCAGAAAGTAAGGAACGTTTTCGTCTTACGCCGTTAGGCGCGCATGTATCGCCTATATTAGGGTTTTCGCTGCTAGTTTTCTTTATTTTTAAAATCAAAATGACCTCTCCCGTAAAAAATGCCGCCAGTTGCGAAGTGCGATCGGTAACACGGTTTTTGTTGGCAAAAAATTTCAAACCGATAGAGATTTATCGATTTTTATTCTTTCAATTTCAACACAGCAAAGTCCGTGAAACATGAGAGAAAGATAACGAAAGCCCCGTTATGGAGGAGCAGCGGGTTTCACGGATCTTCTCGTCAACTTTAGTGACCAGTTCGTCAGTCACAATGCTCGGTCGTCCACTCTACTGCTCATCAAGTACTGGTTCGGTGATTTGTAAACTGAATACACAACTTAGCACAAAAATTTCATTAAAGACATTGTTCCCATACACCTCGCACACTTTTCGATAAATCTTTATCGGTTTTAAGGTTTTTGCCAACAAAAACCGTGTTACCGATCGCACTTCGCAACTGGCGGCATTTTTTACGGGAGCGGCCATTTTGAATTTAAAAATAAAGAAAACTAGCAGGGCGACAATGTTCCTAGTGTCACGGCTGGATAGCCACTGAGTCCCCGAGTGCTCTCATACCCTAATATAGGCGATACGTGCGCGCCTAACAGCGTAAGACGAAAACGTTCCTTACTTTCTGAATAGCCCTCGTATAACTCATAAAGGACTTTTTAAAACCACCCTTTTTATTGTTTATACTGACATCAACCAATGCTATTCTTCACTATATTCTGTCAGTTTAACACACACCCTTCAGCTGCTACACATAACCACAAGTTAATTTCTTTTATTGTTTTTTCACGCATGTTGTACATATTCACTCAAACACTAGAAAATTGTTATTAACTATACTAACAACGCCTGTTTAATCATGTCCTATGAAGGAGCAAGTATCAAGACCGAAAGAGGTGTCTGAATCTGAGGAGGAGATTGAATCTGATGTAGAGGAGGTAAAGTGAATCGTTATTTAGAGTATCCAGTGTCCAGTGTCCAGTATTGCGTCCAGTGTCCAGTATTGTGTCAAGTGTCCAGTATTGCGTCCAGTGTCCGCCCAGTTGTGCGTCGTCTGCTGCAATGCATGTAGTATCTTAGGCTCTTCAGTATCCTGGTGTATTGCATATTGGCTTTGTTGATGCTCTTGTTGATTTGTAACAAACAATTTACATTTAAGCTTACAATTTTGAACTTTAAACTTGATTATTGGGCACCATATAACCACCGTGACGTTTTTGGAGCTAGTCAAAGAAGAAAGATATCTCGGAAGAAAATTTTTGAGTGACCATTAGCATTACCGGCCAGCTATCTTTTCCCACCTGTCTAAATAGATCTTGTCAGTACTTTTGAACCTAACAATCACAACTTTTCTCAAACTAAAATTTACACTGTAAATACACTTGGCAGCAAGTTTTATGAGTAAGGCCATGTCAAAATGTGCCTAAAATTCTGATGGAATAAAAACACTTCCACTTTAGCAAGTCACTCAGCTTCATCTTTTGGGGTTTTAACGCAAGTTGTCTGATATCATCTGCAGCTTGTTGAAAAGCTTTTAGGGAGTTGTTGAAAAAGTTACAAAAACCGCTCAAACCTCTTTTTTTGTTATCAAGGGTATACTTGAAAATTATAACTTATTTGTCCAATAATTAAGTTTAAAGTAATCAAAACTCTTCAAAAACATATATCACAGGGCAAGAACTAAATGTGAAATAAAATGATGCTACACATGGTAAAAATATTTTAGATGTTAGTCTTATATTACTAATTATAAAGAGTTTGATTCATGCACACGCTGATTACATCACCATGATTTTGTTTGGATCAGTGAAGAGTGATATATCTCATTTTTGACACAAATGTTAACAGACTTTATTCAGTGTTATTTTCATTTACTGAGTATAAAACAACAAAGTTCATCCTTCATCTGCAATCAGTTGTTCTATTGCTCACTATTCATTTGATATTTACACTTTGTCTTTACTTCCTTTGATGCTGATGACACAATGTTTCAATTTTAACTGAAGTTGTGTTTTCTGTAACTTAAACTATTTTTGGATTTTTTATCTTTTATTTTTTATTACTCACTATTTTTCGTTGAATTTATTATTATGTTGTTTGGTATATTTTGGGTTTATTCTATTTGAACTTCCCCAATCCCTGTGTCAAGTGTAATATCATGGCCCCCTCTTACACAAAATGATGGTTTGTGAAAACAGTCAGGTTTTAGAATTATTCATTCCTCTTTTGTCTGTTTTACGAGGTAGAAAAGTAATCAAAGGCAAAGCTGAATAACCACAGGATAAACTATAGCCTTTGTATGTCTTTTTGATTTAAGTCAAATTGAAACAACCCTTAGTTTATACTCTTTGAGTCAAGCCTATATTCGGTAATATGTTCAAGTAATGTATTTCCTCTAGAAATTTTGTCCTTTAAATTCAATATGTGGTAACATGATCATCTCAAATGTTGTGGAATCAATATTATTTATTGGTGGCTTAAAATGAAAATAAAACACTTACATCAAACACAATATTTTGTGTTTAATATTCACAATTAGTTACATGATATGATGACTGTCATTTGATGGGTGGATTGGTAGATTCAGACAAGAAAGGACAAAATGCTCTTCTCTTTTGCTGACAGTGTTTTCACAAACCAAGTATGTGTGAATTTTAAGTAATTTATCTTCTTATTTCGCTTGTTGTGCCCCTGTATACCCTCTCATTCTTGCATGGTGTGCAGAAAACTGAGACAAAGCCAGAAGAAAAGAAAAACGGCATAGCTAAGAAGAAAGAAACCAAGGTGAGGTTAATTGCTCAATATTCAGCATTTAATTTATTTTTGAGTTGTATTTCTGATTTAAAAGCTTCTAGATACTTTTTACTAAATTTGTATAGCCTACTGGTAATAATAATCACAATTATTATTTTGATGAATGCTTTCCTATTGAAGAAAAGAACAGTTCAAAATTTGGTTGTAAAAATGTTTAAAATTTGGTTTTAAAAATGTTTATTTTTTGTTTTTTTTATTTTTATTTAAAAAAGCCTGTGTGAAATTATATTTTGGATTGCTGACCTTAAACGTTACTGGTAATGTAAGAGAGTCATCATTTTTGACTAGAGCTTTAGAAAGTTGATTAGAGATAAAATTTAAGGTTTTTTTTAAAAAACTCAATATATATATATATATATATATATATATATATATATATATTTATATATTATCTTTAAATTAACTGCTCTTGTTTTAGGAGGTGAAAGAAGAAAAGAAAGAGGAGAAGACAACATTATCTGCTAAAAAAGAAGAGGTGCGTAACTTTAAAGAAAACCTTATAAATACAAAATTTAGAAACATTTCAAAATATGTGCATCAAATAATAGATTTAGTATATCGAATAGATTGTGCACAATGTGTATATTTATCCAAATATTGAGATAAAAGCTATATAGTATGTTGGAAAATACTTTTATATTGATGTTTATACTAAAAACAACATGTTAGTTCAACAACATGTTAACATGTTTATATTATTCAAAAAATTGTTTTATTCAAACGTTTCATAGTTATGTTTCTCATATTTGCTTGATTCTCTGCTAAAAATATACTCTTGCACTACATCACTTTGAGTTCAACTGTTTTCGTTATTTGTATATCACATACGAAAAGTCACATTTATAAGTTTTTGATAGTGGAAAATTTTCCAATGTAAACAATGTTACTTTCAGTGTTAAACAAATAATGAAAACACCTGAAATAAAAGTAGTGTAGGGAAAAATATCGTTCTCAACTCAAATGAGTGTTTCGCATGTTCTCAACTATTTTAAGTGCTTGACAAGTCTCGCACTTGAAACATATGGTCTCAAACATGCAAAATCCCAATTTTCACTCTTGTTACGAAATATACTATTCTTAAGTTGCACAATATGACTAAATTTTATAAACAAGTGTTTTACAAAAAGGTTTAAATATTTGTTCCGTTAAATGGTACTTTGTTGTAGTTAACGACTACAGCTGTTTCATGTTTTAAAAACACATCTTCTGGTCAAATGTCGAAGTTAAAACTGATTTTCTTCCCCAGTTTTAAACTTCGACATTTGACCTGACGATGTGTTTTTATTAAAACATGAAATAGCTGTAGTCTTGAACTACAACAAAGGTCCACTTGACGGAACAGGTATTTAAACCTTTTTATTAAGTGAAATCAGTGGCTCAGAGGCTATCCATAATGAAACCAAGTGTTTTTAATTATCTTTGTCATAATGTTTTAAGATAATTAATTTCAGAAAATGTTAACAAGGAAGGTGGATACTGACATTTTAAGTGAGTTAGAGCTGATGTTCTGGTTCTGGTTTTGATTATTCAGTATTGTTTATTGAATCGTTTGATTTATTATTGTACTTCCATAAAAATTCACGTGACATACCGATAAAACCATCTGTATAAGCTGTTTTTATATTAGGTGATATATTGAGGACCATGGAAATTGAAAGCAACTATTACATTCATCGAATTAATGATGTATTCATTTGAATTAATATGAAAAATTATAGATATTTGTATCAAGCTTGTAATTTGTTGGGAGACAAAGTAAATGTAGAAACATTACCTTGAGTCTTAAGTGAGCTAGTGTTTAACTTTACTCTTGTAATCATTAATCTTCAGTGTATGTCTTCTTTTGCCATTAATATATCCTTCAACTTGTATTATTGTTAACCCTGAACAAAGTTGGATTTTTTATTGTTTAAATTTGAATCTGATTTATTGAAAAGGAATATTCATATTAATTTTTTTTGCAATTTCAAAAAGTAATTTATCATGCCTGTAATCCCTTTTTTCCCAATACATTTATTTTGTTTTGCTTTTCCGTTAAAACTATTTGCCTGGCCAAAAACAATTGCTGTTGATAAACGTTATACTTAGACTTTAAAGAACATAGAGTCCTCTTAAATTTAGTTGAAAATTGTATAAATTTCATGAAAAAATGAAGATATTTCTAAAAAAAATATTTTTCTATAATGTCTTAAAACACTAATGACATGCTTACTTTTAAACCCAATAACATTGAAGCGATTGAAAAACATATTATACTGTAATGCAGACAAAAACTGAAACGAAGAAACAAGAAGAATCAATTCAAAAGAAGCTTTCAATAAAAGCGAAAAAAGATGAAACCGTCGTTGAAAAACTTTCCGAAAAAGTAGAAGTCGATAAAAGTGGCGCAAAAGTTAAGAAAGTTGAAATACTTGAGAAGAAACCTAAAGTAGGTGGGGAAGCTTTCTTTAAAGTACAGTTGAAACCGACCAAAAAAGTACAGGTAGAAAAAGTCAAAGAGGAGAAAAAAGTTGAAGAAAAGGAAATAGGTTTGAAGGTGAGATTAGGGCAGCTGATTTTCGAGTTGGTGATTTTCGAGTGGGATTTCTGTTGCCACAGACTGATTCGACGGTTCATCTTCAACATCTGTCTACATTCTTCAACAAACTGTAATTCTTAATTTTCCAGGTCTAGCTTTCAAAAGTCGCCCTTGTTTTTCTTCTTTTTTCTCTTTTTTAAACTTTCTAATCTTACAAAAATTTTATTACCTATGTAATCTTCTTCTACTCTCTTTTCTTTTACCTATATTTTTTTCTTCTTTTTCCTGTTCTATCTTTCTTTCACTTATACTTTCCATTCTTACAAAAGCATTTGCTAGTTTTTGAAAATGTTGTGCCACCTTAGCAATAAATTTTGGTATTTCCTGTTAATTTTAAAGTAAATAATTCAAATTTAAAATAGTTTTATAGTATGACAAATATTTTTAATTTCAGAGTTTGTGTTTTGTTATCTGTCATTCAATTAGAGCTAACTTTTTTTGCTGAAGCATATTTTGTGCTCATCAGCCTTTTAATTACTTTTTTTACATGAGCAAACTATAAAATTAATTAATTAATTTACTGTACTTCCAATAAACTATAGGCAAAATAAAATGGTTTTGCGTAGTATTCAAAGTAGGGACACTCTTTTTAATTTTCATTTCAACTCTCTTTCATTAGACTTTTTTAATTTTCAAACTTTTCATCTTCTTGAAATTTTAGTCACATGGAACACCAAAAATATGTTGTAAGACAAATGAAGCTTAACAGAGTGTAACTTTAATCCTGTTTATATTTAATTTTGATAGACAGAAAATATTTCAGTTGTTCCTTGATAGAATTTAACAATGCAATTATTAAAAATATTATGCAGTGCCTACTTGATTTGGTTAAGTGCATCTGAGTCATTTATTTTTTATTTAATACATATGGTGTTTTTATGATCAGATGTTCATAAATTCTTAACCTTCTTCTCTTCTTCTATATTTCTTCTGCCATACCTTCCTTCTTCATCACTTTCTATCCTTAGTTTTCCAGATAATAAACGCCTCAAAGAAAAGATGCAATATTGCTAAGCAAAGATGGAAAAAGCAATTTAATCTCATGTGATAACATTGATGTATCTATTTAGTTTAGAACAGTTTATTGAATTATTTATGTATTTAAACACATCCAACCGACTTCCTAGTTGCCCTTATCTGGTTTTTAAACAATGTAAGGTAGAAATTAATTAATTGTGTCATAGTGTGCAGGAATTTCAATACATTTGAATGTTTAAAGATTTTTGTATTTAGGTAAAAATGCTCTTTGACACATATATTCATGATACTTTTCAATATTTAAAATAATCCTTATTTGTGAAGCAAAACTTTAGTACCATACATCTACATCATCAAACTAGATCTATCATTGTTTCACAGCAACTACTTTGGTTTAAAAAACTTAACTTCTAAAGAATTAAAGAAATGTTAAAATCTATTGTGATGAAGTTACAAATAATAAAATAAAATAAAAATGACATTTGACTAAGAAAAGTGGTTTTCCCCCCTTTAAAGTGATATACTACCTACTGTAAATCACCATATTAAAACCAATGTCAACTTATTAGTATTGATTTTCTTTCTTGTACTTTCCTGTTATGACATACTTCTCTATCTGTACTTTGTGTATATATTTAATATAATTTTTAGTTTGTAAACTTGAACTTTAGCTTGCTCCAGGAAGAGAATAGTTTGTTTCTGGCACTTTGGAGTGACTTTGTTTGTAAATTTACTTTTTTACAATTGATGTGTTTTATGTCATAAAATAGCAAGTTATTCTTGTTATATTGTGTATTTTACAATATCTTATCCAAGTGCTACCCTTTATATTGTATTGATAATTTTGTTAACCAGATTTCCCAACATAAGTTTGATAAAATATCAAACCCATGAATTAAATACTGACGGTATGAAATATTCGTGATGGTTAGATCAACTGTTTTGTTTTCGTGGCTACTCATCACTAACTTAATAAAACACTTTTATTTAAAAAAAGCATACAAATATGTTTTATATATATGTCTAAAATACTCACCTATTAATCTACCTTATTTTATTTTATTTTTATTTTATCATATGTTTTATATTAACTAAAAATTCTGTATGTGTTTACACTTTATCAATTTGTTATCATTTAGCCTGAAGATGAATTATGAAAATAATTCGAAATATAGCTTTTTTTAAATAAAAGTGTTTTATTAAGTTAGTGATGAGTAGCCACGAAAACAAAACAACCCATGAATTCTCAAGTTGTAAAAATAATTTAACTCTTATTTCTTTTAAAATTGATGTAAGCTTTTAAATATATTTTGAGACCTTAAAATTGTTTTATATTTTTTGTGAATAAACACAGATACAAAATGTATTTAGTATACATTCATCTCCCAAAAGTGAACAAGAAAATTAAAATAAAAACTTTTGAAGAATTTTATTAAATAAACAGTATTTTCTATGAATAAAAAATGTAATTAAATTAATCTAGGGTTTGATAAGATTAAATTGTACATACAAATAAACTGATGTTTTTTTCATTAGGAACTAATAATACTGTTATGCAACATACTTGTATTTTTTTAATGGTTTTTTCTTCTAGACTTCGGAACTGAATATTGAACGGAAATCATCACTCAAACTAGAAATGACGAAAAAGGTGTGTTTTGTTTTTTGAGAGTTTCCGTGACCCCTCCCCCCCCAATTTTTTATATTTTTAAATACATTTTTAACTAACTATGATTACAATTTTTAATATTATATCCCTCCTATAAACCAAGTTGCCCCATATAACTTGCCCCTTTTTAATTTACCACCGATGTTCTTTATATTTACCATGTACACAGTATATTATAAACATATGCTGCAAAATTCCCAATTTTAACCAATGTTATGTAAACGTTTTAACCTGTTGTTATTAAATCCCTAAACTAAAAAAAACCCTGACCCCCTTACAAATGAAAAATCCTTAATATTGTCATATCCATAACTGTATAACAATAAAAAAAATTTCCCTTTTTTATGTTTAACTTACAACCAAATTTTTACTCACAACTTGTTATAGAAGTGAAGTTTTGAGAAGGTATGTATGGTTTGACTATGACAAGAATTTGTTTTAACAGTGATATTAAATATTCAAATTCACATTTTCTTGTTCCAGCACAGATGGTAAAATAGGTGATAAGTAAGTGGTATAATAAACTAAACTGAAAAAATCTAATATACAATCTTTGAAAAAAAAAAAAAAAAAAAAAAAAAACTGAAAAGTACGTACAAAATATATATATATATATTTTTGTAAGGGTAAACTTATGTGGATATTTTTGCTTTTCAGAAAAATTTGTTTATTGATATTTTTTCAGAATGTTGTGTTAAGTTTGTTTTTGTCTATTACTCTTTTAATTTTAAAGATTTATTAACACATAAATAATATTAAAATTGTATGACATATTAAAAGTATAAACACACATGTTTACACCATAACTGAGTCTCCCCCCCCCCCCCATCCTATAAGTGTCTTATGCATTCATCTTCATTTGTTCCTGGATCATGCATTTTCAAATGTAATTCACGATGGTGTTTTACTAAACCTTTAATATAATAATGAAATAAAATTACCTTATCCAATCACTGGTTATCAAAAGACAACATGTTTCGTTCCTTAGAACTTCTTCAGGTCTAAATTATGCAACTACCACATAATCCAATGTATTATTACATTGTGGTTTGTCAAATGATTCAATAAAAGGTTGTCCCAGTCACTAAAACTAAAAGTTGTCATAGTGATAAAATTAGTAAAACAGAATAAAACTGATTAAAATTGAACTTGGGCTGGCCAGCACCTCACTCTTATCACAAACTAGATAAAACTGATTCATTGAAGGTGTTGTCTTCTTCTTCTTCTTCTTCTTATTATTATTTTCTCCAATGCTGTCTATGTTGATGTTCTTCTTACTTTCACTTTAGATTTCTTTGCATTTTTGTTTGTCTATGTAGATATGTATCAGATATAATATTTGATTTGAAAGAAGTTTGATCGTTGAGGATGTTGTTGGGATCAGTATTTTTTGCTTTGTAGATGGTGAATTCTTCTTTTACATCAAGTTTAAAGCTTTTTGGTAAAATCTCAATTATTTCCATGTTTTTCTCGATTGATGTATAGCTGTGGCGTTCTGATACTAAATGTTCTGCATACGAGGATTGTTGATGGTGAAGTCTCTTAGGTATGTGTTCTTTAAATCTTTGGTTGAAAGATCTTCCAGTTTGACCGATGTAATATTTTGGACAGTCGTCACATTTAATTTTGTAGATACCTGATTTTTCATAGTTGTTAGTGGTGGCTCGTTCGGTATGGAAAAACTTTTGTAAGGTGTTGTTGACCGAATGAAGTTAGACCTGATGTTAGACCTGAAGAAGTTCTAAGGAACGAAACATGTTGTCTTTTGATAACCAGTGATTGGATAAGGTAATTTTATTTAATTATAATATATTCCAATCCAGGGTCACAATGAATACTAAACCTTTAAGGTTGAACAAGC
This sequence comes from Neoaliturus tenellus, assembly GCA_030545055.2. NCBI lineage: Eukaryota > Metazoa > Arthropoda > Insecta > Hemiptera > Cicadellidae > Neoaliturus > Neoaliturus tenellus. Next base: position 36,757,646 of record CM061535.1, read on the forward strand.
TATGACTGCAGTCCGACCAACGTTAGTATTTACTTAGTTTTAATATTGTTTGTTTCTTTGTTTATAGGATAGTTTGAAGGTTAAAAAAGAAAAGCCAAGGGAAAAGGCACCTGAAATCCAAGAGGTAAAAAGTTTTACATTCTTAAGTTACATACATTCTAGTTTTATAACTTTTATCAATTCCCGATACTGCCTTAATAGTAAAAAAATATTTTTTTAACACTCAAACAGTAATTTAACTATCAGCTTAACTACTTTTTATATATCTGAGACTGAAACAAAAGTGTTGAGTTATATGAATAGTTTCATATTTTTGATTAGAGTTTTTAAGCCTTTAATGATTGTTTAGCATCCAATTGAATATCTAGGATTTTGAAAATATTAACATCTAAGTTGGTGGCTGATATGTATAATATTCATATATAAGGTATAAGGTACATTCATATTCACCATACCACCACCATTCATAGGTACCATATTCACTTAACTTTCTAGCCTTGATTTAGATACTTAGTCTGTTTAGGTTGTAAGGATTTGTATGTAAAAGGCAATTTAACTCTCGTTAAATTTTACTTGCAAAAGAGTACTGCAAGTATTGTACTCGAGAGTATAGGTTAGTGACACAACTCAAAGTTGGCCCTCAGTGTGTCATGTATGCTCTTGTCTACCCTTTCCGGGGGTTTTATCGGCAAACAAACAAATGCTTTTAATAGGTCTTCAAACTATTCATACGTTTTAATTGTATATGTACAATTACACAACATTAAACATAACCACATTATAGATGAAAAACGGTTTGGCACCTGAACCAAAAAAACCTGAACCGGAACCAACAAAAAGAGAACCTGAAACACAAAAACGTGAACCTGAACACGCCAAACCAGCTCCTGAACCGCCAAAACCAGCTCCCCCCACAACACCGAAGGTACATCACTTACAACAGCATCGTACTTACAGTACAGTAGTTGTCCCTTACACTGTAGATACTAACTTCATCTAACAACACCACTATTGTAAATATTTCCAACACCTTAATTACTTATTCAAAACATTTTTAGTATGCACTAACAATTATGTACAGTAGCTTTTGATTCCGCTCTTTTATGATTTTTGTGAATTCCTTCTAGAATATTATGAGACTCCTTTTATATTTAACATTTATTCCACTTTACTATAGTGAAATCAGAAACAATTAGTTTGGTACTCTTTACTTTAAAGTTAAAAAAAAGTAGTGGGTAATATCTAATTAATTGTATCATGTAATTAATAAAACAACACAAAAATCTGTAAACAAAATCTGTAAATTTTAATTTAAAAATCTGAATACCTTTGCTTGAGACACATTATTGTAAAAATTCCAAGAAGTGAGAGCGATTAAGGCTCTGGTCAACCTGATGCCGTGTCGCGGCCACAGCCGTAGCGCTAGGCGAGTTTTGTGGCTGCAGAGGTTTACAGGAATCGTGTTTTAAAATTAACTCTTTAAGATAGAGATTGACTCTTAACTTTTTCTAAACTTTCTCTAGTGACGAGTTTTATAGATGCAGAGGTTTATGGGAATAGTGTTTCAAAATTAACCCATTAAATTATAGATTGGCTCTTAACTTTTTCTAAAAGTAAAAAGACGGATCTTGTCTTCTCTGGTTTTAGACTTTTTTAATAAAATTTCTAATTTCAGCTATAACTGTCTAAAATCGTTTGTTTTTCTCGATGCAAATGCAAGGTTTTTTTAGAATCATGTTATCTTCTGCAAAATGCAGCATAGAGCTATAACTAAGGTGTCATATTAAGGAAGAATATCGGTGCTCAATTTTCTTTGTTACACTATGGTAATTATTTCATCAAAACTAATAGAAAACTTCAGTTAAAAATTGAGAAAAACAGATTATTTTAAACAGTAATAGCTGAAATTATAAATTTGATTTATAAATTCTAAAACCAGAGAAGACGAGATCCGTCTTTCTTCTTTTAGAAAAAGTTAAGAGTCAATCTCTACCTTAATTAGTTAATTTTAAACACGATTCCTGTAGAATTCTGCAGCCATAAAACTTGCTTAGCGCTACGGCCGCTAGGCGGCATTCAGTAACATCGTTCGGGCTCAGCTAGAGCGGAGCCTTAAGTTGATTTAATTCTTGCCAAGAATACAAATCACATTTTATAGTCATCTTTTAAGGTTATACGTACACTAATATTAATTTTTATACCTCAGAAAAAGAACAATTAATTTTGGTATAGATCTCAGTGAAGTCTGTGTCTGTGTGACACATTTCCTTATGTCATACATTTTAGGTCTACTGTCGAAAAATGTTCATTCATGGGTTTGTGCACATTGCTGCTGGCACCTTTTTTCATTTCTTTGTGAAGAAAGACACGGCAGCATCTTTTTATTAAGGGCGCTACCAAGATGTTAGTATCCCAGTATTCAAAGAATTCTCCAGACAGTTTGAATTTCCCAGGTTGTACTATTATGCTATAATCAATTTTGAAAACAGAACTCCTACTCACCCTGTAATTAAAAATAACGTGTTTTAAATTATTTTTTCGGATAGTGTTGTTTAACAATATCCTAGATAGCAATTCATATAGTAACAATTCTGTTTTTTCCCGTTAATACGCAATATTCATGTATACATGTCTATATATTAATGTGCAAGTATTTGGTTGTGTAATGATATCCCCTTGCAGTAGTACCTTATCAGTAGTGTGACATTTGATACCTTATCCAGGACATTAATGACGCATCAGTAGTTTGTTGATGTTATATTAGTTATTATTTTAACAACTTTTAAGTTATTCTAGTCATTGAATCATATTTACCACTCAACCTTACTTTTCTCCATCTTAAAACTATAGTTGTAAAAACATGACCTGCTGTAAAAATAGCTTATGCTTCTTTGTAATATAAACTTGTATGTTTAGCAGTAAGATTTAACTTTTTCAGGAAATATTTTCTCCTTGTGCTATAAATTTCTCATATTTACAAAAACCTATGTATATGTTAATACATAAAACTTTAATAGACTAATATTGTAGTTTAACTTTGTAGATATGTATTGACTCTGTTCAATGTACCAATGATATGCAAATTATGAATAGTGATTTTGTATTTGATTGATTATAATTAATTATAAGAAATTAGTTTAAAGATACATTGAATCTATAAACTTTTGACTTTAATCTTTCATATTGTACCAATTTGTTTCATCTAAATATCATAGTTGTTTCATAATTAATGATATATATATATACAATTTGATGATCATATTTATAATTTTCTTATCATACAAAAATTGTGTTCAATAACTTTTTAAAATATAACTTTTTCTGCAGAATAAGCCTTTATGACTGAAAATCATATACTATTTACAAGGGAGGTCATTCTAAAAATTTGAATCTAAATGATAACTAACTGTAGCTGAGTGTATTAGATCAGGCGATATGATCCGATGGCATTTATTCCGAGTAGTTCAGACGAGGAGGAAGAAGACACGGTAGATGAGTTACAAACGATAGGAAAGGTGAGAACTGCTGCTGTACCTGCCCACCAAAGCCGCTGTAGACTTCTCTGCTGTAGATTCTCTATTTCTTCTGTTGATTTGACTTTATTTTTGGTCACTTTTCAGACTTTTTTACTATAAGCCTATTGGGAGCCTCCGCAGCTAGTAGGCATTGATGTTTGGCAAAGGTTGTTTTGTATTAGTTTGTTGAGGCTTCTAAGATTTGTATGTAATGCTTAACATTTTGAGAGGATTTGGTAGATTTTTGGAATAGAAGTTTATGGGCATTCACCTTCCAGTGAATAGTATACAGGTTACCAAGCTGTATGTTGTATAAAGTTTCACTCGAAATTATGACCAATAATCTTAAACAATTTTTTAACAACTTTTGATGCTGTTGATAGGCATAATGCGGTACACTCCTATTCTATAACAATCATTGAATTATTTTAGACGATTTAACTGATCAATAACTTGTATCATTAAGAATATCTCTATTTTAAATAAATACCGTAATGCATTGGATTTTTCATAAAGTATTTTTTCTTTTTTTTAGACTAAACTTTTCAGTTATTTGGTTCACAGCTCTGGAACAAATAAATTATCTGTAAAAGATTTAACTAGCAAGTCTTACTTCAATATATTGCCCTTAAACAACATAAATTAAAAGTTTTATTTTACTGTAATGCTTTTTACTATTTTATTTTTGAATTTGTAATATAGAAAATTCTTGCTTAGTAGGAAAATATTTTGTTGTTGTTATGTATTTGTTTATATTTATTAATTAAATTTGCTTAAGCTTACTGTGCAACTGTCCTTGCAAAATGCAATTAGTAAAATTGTTAAGCATTGTGTAGACATTAAAAAAATTGCAAATATCATAAAACCTCATAAACTAGATTTAAGCAAACAATAGTAAAAATATTGTCATCCAAAACTCTTTGACTGTTTTAATTTGCGTACTATCCCTACACATTAAAAGTGGTTATATCTACTTAACTATTAAGTAAAGCAATCTATAAGACTAAAAACTTAAAATGTATTAAAATTTCTATAAAGGAATGAGATTGAAATAAATGTAAACATAAGTATAACAATTTTTTTTAACAAAAATAAAGACATTAGGAACACAAAATGTCATAAATTCTTTAAAAATCAGTTGAACTAAAGGTCATACAGGGTTGCCACAGACATTAAAAGTCAGGAAAAGTCAGGAATAGTCAGGATTTTTGGGTTTTGGTCAGGAAAAGTCAGGAAAAAGTTTGAAAAAATGCCGAAAGTCAGGAAAAAATAGGGGGAAAGTGGCAAAAGTCAGGAAAATTTGCAGAGGCACAATCCGACCGTCTCGATTTTTGACCCCTCTCATAAATCAGAATTACTAAGGAGTGGGTAAAATGTATTAATTTTATACATTAATTACCTATCAGTAATGTATATTTCTATTGTGTTTTTCATTGTTATAATGTTAGTTTTTACTTTATTATTGGAACACTTTGTTTTATTTTTAGCCAATTTCTCTACAGGGAATATTAGCGAATTTCCTTCTAGGGAATACGCTATTAAGATAATACTCATGATAAGACCTAAGGCCGGGACCATATTACTTTTTTGTTTTGAGGTCCATAGGAGCCAAAAACTCCGTTTGTTCAAATTCATATGTGTCCGTTTACACAATAAATTTTGAAAGACACCTTTTACTTCGATGAAAATTGGTAAGGTGTAAGACAGCGTTCTTCAGGTTAAGTTCGAAAACCAGGTTGATAGGACATTCGGAACAGGGTTTTATGGGGTTTCAAGGTCAAATTAGGGTTTTTTGGTATTTATCACCCTAAAAATCATAAATTTTAAAAAATCATAAATCATAAAAAAACCAAATAATTTTGTATTTTGAATCATTTACTTAGCTTCACTGGCTACGGAGAAAAAAAAACCAAGTTTTCCATTTAATTTTTATGGGAAACCAATAAAACCTAGTATATTGCTTATTTTTTTAAATTTATCAAAAAAAATCTCAAAAGACTTAATGCTATATGTAAATAAATTTTTTTTTCTTTGGTTAATTAACTAAACCATTAAAAATTCACTGAGTATTACGCTGTGACGGGGGTATTTCTATAAAAATTTTAGCGATGGGCAACTTAGGGAATGGGGGAGATTGCATTAAAAAAATATTCAAAAGAAAATTCACTAAAAACAAAAAACGAGTCTTTATTTGTAAAACCCCGCGGTTCCAAAAAGTCAGGAAAAATCTCTCAGATTGGTCAGTAAAAGTCAGGAAAGTCAGGAAAAATGGCCTCCAAAATTCTGTGGCAACCCTGTCATAAATTCTGTGTTTGTCTGGATAATTTTATCAAAACAAATTTTAAGGCTCTTTTAATGTATATTTTGATGTATGCTGATGTAACAATGCTGACCAGAGATAGAGGAATTCACTACAGCAAGTATTTTTAGTTAATGTGAGAGTTTTTGTATAAGTTTTTACCTTTACTTCTTTAACCGACTGCAACAAATTTTTGCTGCCTTATTATCGATTATAAGGAAATGTAAATAGTCTTTTGATTTTTTAGGTGAATCAAAATGACAAATGACACGAGCAATTTTGTTTTAAACAGTGCTAAACTTGAAAAATATACAAATTTTAATGTCCTTTACTATTCTTGGACATAAACCAGATGTTCAAAAAGTTACTTGTCGGCTTTAAATTTTGTTACAATAAAGCTAGACCAACAAAAGCTGGAGCTTATTTATAAAACATAAAATACAATTTTAACACACTCTCAGAGGTATCCTATCTACCCTGAGGACGGCCCACAAGGACTCAGAAGAAATTCTCAAATGTAAACATAAGTTGATCCTAAATTAAAGGTCTCAATTAGTACAGAACAATGCAACGACCCAACTTAAAATGGATTATCGGTTTAAAAATGACAGGCAGTCAAACTAAGCATTTACATTATATTAAAAAAATTTTGAAGTGCTATAAATTTTGACATATTTATTTTTTTAAATTAGTTTTTTAGTAAATTGCTCTTTTTTCTTAGGCCTTTAAAAATACATATGACATGACAGCCCAAGTAAGTTTTATCTACGACTTCCTCTAAGGCATGTCCCCAAAACTTTGTTAGTCAATGCCTTGACATTCTATCATGCTATCATATTAAAGACCTTAGAAATCGGAGCACTTTGCTTCAAAACCGGACTCAAAAGGTTGTGTTAGAATTTATTGCACTTTGAAGTTTTGTATATATGATTTTTATGGAGGATTTGATTGCCTGCCACTTTGGAACTGATTACCTATTTGAAGTCAAGTTTGTGGCGTTGTTATTTACTAATTCGGTCGTTTAACTTAATGTGCATATCAATGCATGCTTATATTTAAGAATTTCTTCTGACTGCTTGTTGAACGTCCTTCAGGGAATATAGAAAGCACTGAAAGTGTATTCAAATAGTATATAAGTACTATAACTATTTTGCAGGTTTTTTGTTCTATCTTTATTAATACAAAAATTATAAAGCCTTTCCAGGACTTCTTAAGCACATGGTATAGTTTTAGATGTTAAAGGAAGTGTACATTCACTTATGTACAATGTCTTTTAGATATTCAACATAAAAAAAATATCATTTTTGTTGTTTGATTTTTTAATTTTTAACTCTATATATCAGAATGTACTTCTAAACATAATTAAATACCTTATTGTCATATACCATTCAACTAGTATTTATTTTAGAGTAGAATCAGGTGTATTGGAACTGGAGGTTCTAAAATGTTTTAAATGTTGGATATGAGTTCCCTAAAGTGAGTGAGCTGTTTGGAATACTTGTTACCGGTAGTTAATGTTGTGAAATAGCATATTTGGGTTTAGCTTCGGCTATGTTGTCTACCACATTTTAAAATTTGGTATATTTTTATTGTCACTTGCAGTGACTACAAAAATTAAAAGGTGTACAAAACTTATCTTTCTTTTTATCAGTAGACATATCCTAAAAAATATTTTTTTTTCAGACCAAGGTCCCAGAAATTAAAGCACCCGATGCACCGAAAATCGAAGTGATCAGAGAGAAGTCGCCTGCAGGAGACAGGAAAGGATCGTTGGTCCCAGGATCTGGCCAGTCGAGTCGCAGGGGATCCCTCATCCCTCCAGAGGAGAAAGGAAGAAGGCCAAGTTTGATAATCAGTGACGAGGTATCGTATGGATGTGGGCCTTTAGCACCAATCTTAGAAAATCTTTTTGCTTATGTAGTTTGTAGGGTTTTCCAGATATTTTGCACGTCATATTCATTATATTTCAATAAAAAATTGAAAACTTTTAAACTTTGTCATAAGTTTGACAAAGAAATTTTTGAAATAAATACAGTTTTTGATAAATTTGTATTTTTATTGCATAGGAGGTATTTGTATTTTTAATACAATGCTCATAATTTTTTTGGGTTGCATTGCAATTATTTTTGTGCAAATAAAATTTATATTTTTGAAGTTTTAATTTTTTTACTTGAGTGAGCCATTTAGATTGCTCACACATATCTCTTCATACTGGCATTCTGTCTCTCTCAAACTCGCTGTACATAAAGAGTTGCCTTTTTAGTTTAAAGTGAATCAGAACTGCACATTATTCTAGATAGTTATGTACGAGTAGTGATGATCAGTGATGTAGTCTAGGTCTAGGTGTAGCGTTGTCGAGGTCACTTGGAGTGACTCGAGACATGCACGACCCAGCACGGGTGAAGCATGATGGGCTCAGTGTTTGCTTGCAGGTTGCCGGGCTGCCCAGCAACAACAAAGCTTACTCATTATCCTACCTTGTATATTTATAGGAAAATAGGAAGCTGCGTCCGGGAGAAGTTGTGGAGGAAAAGAAGGTGAGGGTTTAACAAATCGCACGTCCGGTGCTGCCCCCTCGCTCCACTGCATCTGCACTATGTTTCCATACCACATAATGATCTTAATCTACACGATCTCCGTCCATAATAACATATCACATTCGATAATATACGTAACATTATCTATTATGTAACATTATGATACTTTAAACATTAATACTTAAACATTTAATACGATTTGACAATAATACGCACGTCTGTTAATGCTGATTTTAGAATTATATTGTATAGTGTCTAGTCCAGTGATGTCCGGGTATCCCTGTCGACTGCCACATCCTTTGCTTTATCTCTGTTAATTTGCTTTCCACAGGTTGGGAAATTGCGGCCGGGTGAATTTATTGATCCGAAGGTGAGATTTGTGTTGTCGTGACACAAAGCTGACCTTGTTCTTTGGCATTCCCACACTAATAACGGTACACAGTATCGAGATACTTGTCTTGTACCTTGTCCACATTTTTGTGTTTTATCCTTTTTTTTCAATGACTCTTTTGCCCTCTCTTCTTCCTACCCATTACCGATTTTCACGAATGCCAAAGAAGAAAGAAGACTTACTGCTTGTGTTCGAGGCTTTTTTGTTTATTTTCTGTGATTTTTATAAGTTATTCTTCTTTCTGTAATATCTTCACCTATGTAATACAATCTTTATTTATCTCTTGTTTTATTTATTTTCTTTAACAACGAGCAGAAAACACGCCCTGGGGAAAAGGTTCATCTGGATAAATTACAGGTTAGATAGGATTTCTGTCACGTCGCTATGTCAGTGTTGGATTCGGCTAAGTGTAGGTCACGTGTAATTAATATTTGTTTAATGTTTAGAGGTAGAAAATAGACTTTAGAACTGGACCGATTTTTGTTTGATGTTTTGTAAATATTGTAAATTACTGTTGTGAACAGGATAGCAAAAATTTGAGGGCTATTCAGAAAGTAATTTTTGTTTGTTCCCTTGAGGGAAACATGTTTTTGCAGTACACCCGGTCTTACACTTTTATTTACTTGTGACACCCGCCATACAGCTGTGGCTACTTGGTCCTTTATCTAAAGCTCCTTAAAATCACATTACAATTCAAAGTCTGACCGTGAGATGATACGATTTACTTTGGTCTAAGATTAACAAGGGGCTGTCACAAGTGATAAATTATCATTGAATGGTTAGGAATATTACCACAAATTTCCAGGACCTTAAGTTAGTAAAAGATTGCCTACCAGTCAAAGTAAAGTCACAAATTTATTTCTGAGGCTTAAATTCATTAAATGGGACTTTTTTTATGTTGAATACAATGTTTTTTACAAAATACTTTTTGCGTTTGAGGAAGAATTTCTTGAATTTGATGATAGATATCTATTGAGAAATACAATATATCTGTGATGAATTGTATCACAGCATGTACTTTGCAAGATTGACATTACAGCACTTATTGATGGTTAAAGATAAATTATCGGCTGAGTTTCCACCCTCCTTCTTTTCTTTCTGTTTTTAAGACAATGTCAATGTGAAACTATGAGATTAGTTGCGGAGCGAAAAATGTTGACCACACGCTGTTCCTTTGCATTGAAAAAATACAACATCCTTAATTGTTTTACAGCTTAATTTTTTAATTCACAACTAAATGTTATGTAATGTATAAAGTGAAAAACTACCTGAGTAGCCCTCATTAATATTAAATGTAGCCATTAGAATTTGTCATAGATCACTTTTGGTCTAAACTCAATAAGTCGAATGGATGAACTTATTTTCTATTCATAATCGTCTAATAGTCGAGTAGTCCAGTGACTATATCCATTCCACTGTGCATCAAATCTGGTATCACTGGTTTAGGCACAGCTGATTAATTTGTTGGCCTGATGAATAAACCATTTTTTCGCACTCGAATGACAAACACATCATGGCCTAGCATCGATAAAACCTCTCACTTTTTTAGTTTTCTGTAATTTTTACCTAGAAGGACTAGTTATAAAAATTGTCCTTAAAACTATTAAAATACATTAAATTTCCTACAGTTCAAAACTACAATCATTGGTATACACCTAATATTTTTTTACTTACATTGAGTCAAAGTTTAGTAATTTTAAATAATGCAGCCAGTCTATTGGAAATAAATTTTGTTCTAAACAAAATAAACTGACTATGTTTTAGCCAAAACAATATATTCACAATACATAGGAGGCACGCACTCACTGAAATTATCATAGATTCATATCAATTATAAAATCCCACGTATATACTAACTAGTTGAGTAAGAATTACTGTGAAGGTAGTATTTTGTGCAAACAATAATTACTGCCAGCCATATGAAGGTACAAACCAAAATTTATGAATTTATGTTGAAAAAAAGCTAGTTAGTGAGATTTATATATTTCCCATAGAGTAAACATGGGATATTTGTATATTTTTTTAAATTTCTCCACAACCAGATAAGCTATGTAAAAAGGTTAAAGTACTACGGTAAAATATAATTTTTTTTATTTATTTTATATGGTTTGGACTGAAATTGTGTAGTTTAATTAACTTATGGTTAAAATTTAAATTGCTGATATTTTTGACCTTTTTGAAACACTGAAGTGTTGTTCGATCCCTCTGGTTTTCAGGCTTAATAAAATAACACCTTATTCTGATGAACCCCCATGCCAAATTCATAAAAATCGGGCACTTCTTTCTCACTTTTTACATTATAAATACCACGGATTTAAAATGGTTATAAATATACTATAAAAGTAGGTATGAGTATATTAATATGTGTAAGTATGAATGTATACACATAAATAGTGTGTATTACACCTAGAGACCTCAAAATAAAAATTTACTATCCTCCTGGGATTTTTTAAACTGTGACCATCACTGTAATAGCTGTTTCTTTATAAAAAATCTGCTAAAATCACATATTTCCTGAAAACAAAAAAAAATACTAATCTTTGGCATGATGTTAGTTGAAAACTGTTAGGTTTACACTAGTGATTGTGGTTTAAAATTGTAGTGAATTTAATGTACTTTCAAGGATTTTTCTTCTTGTAAAACTAGTCCGTCTGGTGAAAATTACAGAAAAATAAAAAGAAGTTAAATGTTTTTTTATTCCATAATGCATCACCATTGGGGTTAAAAAAAATTAGTTTAATCCTCAGGCCAACATACTAAAAAACTGTGATAAAAATCGTAAATAGGTACCTGAATTTGTGAAGCAAAGCGAGCTCCCTTTTTCAAGACAAGGTTACTGGACTATAACAGGTTTGTTCATAGTTGAAAAATGTTGGTCATTATCGAATAATATGCTCAGTATTATCCATCCTTTGGTGGATACAAATTTTTATTCTGATGTATTTTAATGACATTCGTAAGTCTGCAAAACAGTAATAACCCTCGTGAAATCGCTCAATTTTTATATACCGGAGGATGCTTGCAGAGGTTTATCGCCGTTGTTGAAATCTTAAAGTTTGACCTTTAGTAATTGTTTTATTTACTATACAGGGTGAGAAAAAGTCTGTAAACAATATCTTTGAAAGTATTTAAGTAATAAAAAAAAAAAACTTGAAAAATGATTTTGAGTGACAAAATCTACTTCATTAAGTACTCATTGTCCTTGGACCCCCAAGAGGGGACGGTCCAGAAGGAGTCAAAAGAAAATCTTAAATATAATTGTAGGTCAATATGTACATCAAATTGAGGGTATCTAAGAATAGAGGACAGTGCCGCAAACCCAACCTCAAAAAGATGACCGAGTCAAAAATGGCAGGCGATCAAACTTTGCATAAAATAATATTGCTGAAAACAACAAAGGCAATAACTCCCGATACACTCGATCTTTTGCAGTCAAGTTTGTATCAAACTGCTTGGAATGCAAAACCCTTTAAAATGATGTATCGTATGACGTGCTTTAAAAATTCATTGTAAGCAAGATTTTGTTATTGTTTCAAATATATATATTTAGCCTAGTCTTTCATAAACTGTATGTCTGTTTGTTACCAAGTTGTAAGTCATGTCCAAATTATTTTGACAATGTCTATTGCACAACTGTGTTTAACGACAATAAACGATTCTTATTCTTATTCTTAGGCTAATGAAGTTTTTCCCAAGACTTCCTTTTGGGACGTCCCTATAGTGGAAGTCGTTAGGGATACTGCATTAGCCTACGTCATATGATCATTTTAAAGGGCTTTTCATTCTGAGCAATTTGTCACAAACCAGACCTCAAAAGGTCGAGTGTGTCGGGAGTTATTGCATTTTTTGTTTTCAGCAATACAATTTTTATGCAAAGTTTGATCACCTGCCGTTTTTGACTCGGTCATCATTTTGAGTTGGGTTTGTGGCATTGTTCTTTACTATTAGAGACCTTTAATTTGATGTACATATTGACCTAAGCTTACATTTAACATTTTCTTCTGACTCCGTGTGGACTGTCCCCCCTTAGAGGTCAAAGGACAATAAGTACTTTATTAAACAGATTTTGTCACCTAGAATAAATATACAAAGTTTCAGTTTTATTACTTAAATACTTTTAAAGATATTAAATTGTTTCCAGACTTTTTTCCACCCTGTATAGTAAATGTTTACCATATTACAAATTTCAATAAACATTTCATAAACAGTTGATAAAATGAACTCATTCATTTTTTAAACATTTAAAAAACTTTTTTATGGGTTATATTTTTATGAATTCGTTTAATAGTTCTCTCTGTAAATTTATAAGTGATATTATAATATGGGGAAGATTGCTTTAGAAAGAGAATTCAGTTTCTCCCATTTTTCCTATCATAAATTTGATTGAAGTCTTATAAAATTGAAAAATACTTCATTTCATTACTTTTGTCATTAGTAAAAAATTTCTGTTTTTTAGTGTATTGGATTAAAATATTCGTTTCTGAATACTTACCTCCAATTATCTGATCTAAGTAGTAACAGCTATTTCGCAAAAGTAGTTTGTGTTATTCATTGTAAATTGAACAAAAAAGTAGTATTAATGCTCCGAGGGCACGTTGTCCTTTCATTCAATGAGCATTAATTTTTTCATAAGTTACAAATACTATCAGCTGTTGATAATATTTTAAACTTATGATAGTTGGTTGACTCAGTAAGGTTCTCTGAGCTATTATTCAACCTAAAACTAAATTTTGCGGAATGTTTGGTTAGTCATTATTTTTTTGCATCTCATTTCTTTCATATTTTGAGAAATTAAATAGGATTTTAAAAGACAAATTAAAACAAGATTAAAATTATTCAATATGGACCACTTTTAGTCTTTATATTAAAACTAAGATGCATTGTGATGAGTCCTCCAAAGTCTTTTAGAAAAATATCAGAATAAATATTAATAGCTGAAATATTAATAACAAACGAAAAAATTTATGAGTTAGTAATTTTATCTTTAAAGTAATAATAGTCTTGAGGTTGTAACTCAAGAAATCGGTTTTGAAATTTTTACTGATCAAAATAAATATTTGAAAAAGAATCTGTGGGAATCGATTATTCTGCTTATTTTCAGTCTCCTATCTTATTGTACTTTTATTTTATTTTATAACCTTTATGTTTATTACTGTGTTGTACATTTTATTTCGCTTTTATTGTTTATAATTTTTACTCCTAATTTACCCATGTCAATGTGTAGTGGTTGTCTTTGTCTTTGTGTCTTTGTTCGTCTATGTGTATATACTTATTACTGTAAAATGATATTTTATTGATGACTTGTTTTCTTTATTCAACAGTCTTATGCTTCGCTTGGATTCTTTTTTTATGTGATTTAATCTTCAATAAAGTGTTACTTAGACTATTTGCTTTTGTGATTAACCTTGTTTTACGCATGCATGTAGTTTCACCATGTGAGTTTTATAATTGAATTTTATAATATGTTTTTTATACTTTTACAATTTTTATAAAGTAGTTCCTGTTGGAAGTTTTTGGTGAGTATTTTAAGCTCTATGTAAATTTCTTTTTTAACTTACAATGTTTACAACAGGTTTTTCTTGGTAAGTTTTTAAAATCATTCTATGGATTTTAATTTTAGTGTTGAAAATAAATTGAATGAAATGACATATTATTATTAGAGTTACCTCAACCAATTTTATCAAACAAAAACGTTTTTAAAAAGTATCAAACCAAATTTTGTTGAGGAGTTTGACTGCTGTGAATCAATTGATGATTCTTTTGAACCATTTTGAGCAGACTCCTATTTTGTGAAGAATAATGTTGAAGCATCCTCTAAGTGCTTTTTTGAGCTAGTTACTTACTCCTTGATCCTTGATCTGGCATGACACGTGTGGTTTTGACACTTCAGAGGCGACGTCCGAGCACTGACATGCGTCGGCCAAGTGTTCAGGAGCTGGAGGGGCTCATCGACAAGCCCAGCACTCCGCTGCGAGACATTGGCGACGCGGGTCCGCCCGCCATCGTCGACGTCCAGGAGAGCTACTCCGCCGTTGAAGGTATGCAGTATGTGCTGCACGCTGCACAGTAGATTCTTATTCATCTAAAGTAATTTAAACAGACAGTTTGGATGTAAAAAAATTCTAATGAAGCGGGGTCTTCTGTGGAGCAATGTTTCCTACATACGACGAAATATAGTTGTATTAACTATTATTGAAAAATGAATTCAAGACATATCCTGAATGAAGATATTAAACTTCTAACATGAAACAATAAACTTATAATAGTGAAAAAATCGGAGGAAATAAAGGTTCAAATTCCTATACTAAAACATATAAAGTACGAGAGCTGTTCAGAAAGTAAGGAACGTTTCCATCTTACGCTTAGGCGCGCCCGTATCGCCTATATTAGGGTATGAAATCGCTCGGGGCCTCAGTGGCTATCCAGTTGTGATGCTAGGAGCATCGTCGTGCTGCCAGTTTTCTTTATTTTATATCAAAACGACCGCTCCCGTAAAAAATCCCGCCAGTTGCGAAGTGCGATTGGTAACACGGTTTTTGTTGGCAAAAAACTTAAAACCGATAGAGATTTATCGATTTTTATTCTTTCAATTTCACCACAGCAAAGTCCATGAAACTTGAGGGAAAGCTAACAAAAGCTCCGTTATGGTGGAGCAGCGGTTTTCACGGATCTTCTCGTCAACTTTAGTGACCAGTTCGTCAGTCACAATGCTCGGTCGTCCACTCTACTGCTCATCAAGAACATTGGTTTGGTCATTTGTAAACTGAATATACAACTTACGCACAGAACTTTCATTCAAGACATTGTTCCCATACACCTCGCACACTTTTCGATAAATCTTTATTGGTTTTAAGTTTTTTGCCAACAAAAACCGTGTTACCAATCGCACTTTGCAACTGGCGGAATTTTTTTACGGGAGCGGCCATTTTGAATTTAAAAATAAAGAAAACTGGCAGCGCGACGATGCTCCTAGCGTCACGGCTGGATAGCCGCTGAAGCCCCGAGTGCTCTCATACCCTAATGTAGGCAATACGCGCGCGCCTAACGGCGTAAGACGGAAACGTTCCTTACTTTCTGAATAGCCCTCGTACAATGTACATATTGAAACATACAATATTACAGTACAGCACTGAAACATGAAGAAGAAAATTTATAAGAAGTAAATTTATACTCACTTGAGACATACGGTAAAGAAACTGTACTAAGTAAAAAATAAAGCCTAGACAGTATTCGAAAATTATTATCATTCAGTATTTTTTTCACCTATAGATTTTATTTCAGTATTTACAAAACACCATTGATTAGTTTTCTTCTTGTCTTTATCTCCTCATAATTTTAAAAACGTTTTGATTAATAGCAGTTTATGAACATGTAATGACATGAATTTTTGAAACTCAAGTAGGCTACAATAAAACAGTAGAGTTCACTGAAGCTGGATTCAGTTGTATTACAGTAGCGCTGTACTATACCACAGTCTATCATCAGACAGCCGTGACAATCATACATGAAAAGTGTGGAGCCCATAAACATCTAATGGTTCCTGGTGCTTAGAGTCATGAACACCATTGTTTTCGTGTTAATTCCAATGCCTGTAAGAGGACCACATATCCGTCTAGTAATTAACGCATGATATTTGTTTAACGATGCAGATGCACTATTTTATGGCCAATCCATTTTAAAATCCTTAAAACATGAAATGACTAGTTGCAAGTCTAGACACTCGGAACGTTATTGCAGTTCCTTTCCCTGGGACCCAAGGAAACTAGCCGATTGTCGCGACTGTTTCCCAATACCAAAACTTATTAGGCTCTAACTGCAATGCACGAGAAGCGTTGGCACATAGTGTTTTCTGTTACAGTTGTCCTGTTATCAATAACTGTTAATTGTTGTGCTTCAAAGATGGTTAAAAAAGAAAATGAGTTGTATTAGGAATTGAAAGAAACTGGAAGTTTTAAAACGTTTCCGGAAAGGTGAAATTGCTATAATAATACACATTTATATGGTCTTGATAGTTCAACCATAAATGACATAAAACGGGATCGATTAAGTACAAATGAGTAACAGCTTTGTATTACTTTTTTATTACGTAATTTTAATATAAATGTGTATCATTCACTTGTATAGGGTTTAATTTTTCCAAAACCTTTTAAATCCATTTACTGTACTTACTTTTAACATTTTTTCTGTTACCCGTCAAATTCACTTAACCATCATAGTCCTGGCCCCGAGGGTAACTGTTTTAGGTTCTATTGTAACAAGTTGAATAAAATGATATTTAAAGGTTACTTAGGTTTTTTATCATTAAGTAGCATTCTTCAATTATAATGTTAGCTTTAGTAGTAGTGTAATATCAAAATATGCATATAACCTCTTATAACATCAAGAAATTTTAATAAAGTTAGTTGCTTTTATAAATAAAAAATATCTTGATTTTCAGACCAAACTGGATACCTCACTGTCCAAGTGGAGGGAAATCCAGCACCTACTTTCAAATTTTACAAGGTGAGTTTGATATAATTTTACTAAGGATATAAATAAACTTTCAAAAAAAAAAAACTTTCTTTTGTAAATTGTTGGCATAGTGAGGGAAAAGCAATGATTTTATAAAAAAAAAAAACAAATATTTAACTTTTAACATAATTTGAATTATACGTAGACTGCAAGGACTTTCATAAATTGTAATTAATGGTTTTTTAAGTTCAGTAGAGAGTGTATTATCTGAACTATTTGTGATTTGGGTTAGTTTGGATAGTTAAATTTGTCCAGATAATCAATAAAAAAATTATTTACCATTTATAATCAATAAACAATTCATTGACTGATTTTAAACATAAAGTATTTTTTAATTGCCTATAGGCTTTGATAAAAAGATCACATTTTTTATATTTGTAAACACTTGTGCTATGTTTACTTTTTGAAATGGGTTTTTTTTTTAATAAACTGTATTAGTAAGCTGTTCAGGAGTTCGTATAATTGACATTTCAATAATCGACTGTTTGGATAATTGATGTTTGGATAAACATGTTACATTAGTATTATTATTGTCACACCTTAAGAGTCATCTTCACCCCTGGGCCAGTAGCCCATTGTTGCGCAGTCGGCAATGTTAATCATACGGCTTTTATGCTAAACATGGTTTTGTATTCCCCTGTTTCGGACGCCGTTTTTTAACTGATTTTCTTGAAACTTGGTAATTGTTTAGTTGAATAGTTATATTAGGTTTCTCATACCTCGAAATTTAGAAAATTTAACAAATATCACTCTCTGTGACATAGCAAAGTAACTCGATTTCCCTTAGTAATATTAAAAAATTTTGTAACATTTTCAAAATTTCGAGGTATGAGAAACCTAATTTAACTATTCAACTAAACACTTAACAAGTTTCAAGAAAATCTATTGAAAAACGGCGTCCAAAACAGGGGAATACAATACCATGTTTTAGCATAAAAGCCGTATGATTAACATTGCCGACTGCACAACAATGGGCTACTGGCCCAGGGGTGAAGATGACTCTTAATCCCTTTTACTGTTATCTTTTGTTATTGTCTAACTTATTCTAGCCTAAGTTAATTTTGTTAAAACTTGATTGTATTTGACGTGGTCTAATACTGTTTCATGTTCAATGACCAAATAAAGAATCTTGAATCTTGAATCTTGGATAATCTCTAGTGTACATTAATTAATTACTTTTGTTCAGGGACTATTAGGAAAATGCAAATTAATTTATACAATTTTCAATTTTAATGTGTGTTCTGTTTCTTGGTGTCTGAAAGAAATGAAATAGAATTGGAATTTAAAGCAAATGTTTATTTATTTTACACATTTTATCCAGTTTTGCCAACTGTCAGACTGTATTTTTATTAGTTATAAATTCTTCCAATAAAATAGATACAAGCTTGGAATTTAATCTAGTCCTTAATTCTTATATATGTATATGACATAAATAAATAAAGTTACACTTTGAGTGTTTCCTTGATAATTTTAGGGCATGACAGAAATCATCGATGGAGGCCGGTTCCGATTCCTCACTGAAGGAGATACAAACTCAATCACACTTTGCATCAGGAAAATCAAGCCCAACGATGAAGGGAAATACAAAATCGTTGTCAGCAACTGCCATGGAGAAGATTCAGCAGAAATGCAGCTCTACGTATCCGGTGAATATCTTGTTAGATAATGTAAAATCATTAGTAATAAATATGTGTTGGGTCGCTTTTTTGTATGGAGAGAAAAACAATATTTTATGAAAGTTTTACATAATATGATCGAAGAAATATATTTGTTACAATTTTTGTATAAAAGCCATAAATTCCAAGATAAGTGTGTACGTTTGGAGGTCCGAATGGACTATTTTGAGGTGGGGCCCTGTTGTACTGTCGGGAGTGGGGAGAGAAGCACTCTGGCCGCTCAGGTCCAGTCCTCAGGCCCAGTCAGTTGAGTGGAGGTTGTGAGAGTTCAGTGCAGGTGAAACTATTCCGTAATGATGACTCCCGTAGATGAAGCCACAGATGTTTCAGAGAATTTTTTAATGGCGATTTCACAATTTGGTAAACACTTAAAACTATTTTATATGAAATTTATCATTTTTAATCTTCAATTTATATTTATTATATCAAAGCTAATATTCTAACTCGATGTTTGATTTATATTCGTAGATTCCAGTGGAATGGACTTCCGTGCTATGCTGAAAAAGAGAAAATACGCCAAATGGGGGAAGGATAAGGAGGACCCTGATTGGGGAGATCTGAAAGAAACGGAAAAACCTGTACCGGCACTGAAAAAAGTAGAAAAGGTAAGCAAATTTATTGTTCAAGCATATGATACCATTCTCAAAGATTTAAACTGTAGCCTATAAATTTAAATTAATAATGAGCGGAAACCTCATAAAAGAAGAAGCTCATCAACATTACTTATGGAAAATTGAACCCTTTTACTATTTTTATTTATACATTTTTACACTTATATTAAATTTCATTAGTACAAGATGATTAGTGATATAATTTTTTTGACCTTTTAAATTATTAGTCTTGTTAAACTTAGAATATATAAATGATTAGAATTAGTTTCAGCTTGCTATTTAACAGACAGTTTTAGAAAGTAATGAGTTTTTTCTTCTACATTAAATATACAGTATGCTCTCTGTATAAACTGTATAAATACATTGTTCATAATTTACATACAAGCAGCCTCTTCTTTATTGTGTAAGTCAAGTTGTTTAGCCCAGATATGAAGATGATTGGGAACAATCTGTCAGAAATGTATAAAATCCATACAGCAAACAATCATTTTAACATTTTTTTATGTTCCCTGGATGTATGCTGACACTTAACAATAGTCATAGATGTACAGTAGACCGTCAAATCTCTGTTGTAATGAGTTGAAACACAAGTGTCATTGCTTTGTAGTCTCATGTTATTCTGCTAGTTTATTAGCACATCAGCATTATTTTGTTTATGAACCATCTAAACAAAATGTTTTTAAGCCTTATCAAATAATTAATCAGATGAGAGTCAGCTTCAATTTGTATTTTTCTTTGGTAAAACACATCCTTTAAATATTAAAACTACTTCACATACTTATTTTTATCACAAAAACTCATTTTAATTTGTATCCTCATCATGTAAAAGGTTCATAAACAACTTGAATTATACAATCACCTGTTTTGACATGAAATATTTTACTGTTTACAATTTCACAAGTAATATTAAAAAGATCAAAGCGCGATAGATTGCTTAGTGTTTGTTAATTGCATTGTTACATTTCAGTCTATGTCTCATAGTGGGGAGGAGGTGAGTTTAGGGTTCCCCGGCATGCTTATACCGATCCAAACCTAGAATTCCGAAGTACAGATAATAAAGTAAAATAATAGATGAACCAGAATTATCTCCCAATACCCGTTGGAACCCCCACGACAATATAATATCAGTAGTGTAATGAGAGAGGAGGAGTATTCCTATTTTGAATGATGAATGTCCTAGAACTCAACACATTTTAACTTAGACTTTCCTTAACATACACCAGTATCCACTTAGATTATAAATTACCTTCAAAGTAAATGTTTTAGTTTATCTATTGTAAGCATAATCGTAATTAGATTGAAGTATTGTAGTACATAATACTTTGTCTAAATTTTACAAGTGGATGAAAAAATTACCCTGATATTGTTCAGCTATATGTTATAGAGAAAAATATTAAGAGCTCTTAGAAGAAAAACATTACCCGAAATTATTCCTGACTGGCCTATTCTTCAACCGTTTGAGATATTGGAGGTTTGAGTAAATCATCCTTTAGTAAAATTTTTATTTTACTCTTTAATTTTCATTATTCCTCAATACTATATGGAATAAACTCATTGTATATTTCAATCTATGATTTGCTTAAATGCACTTAGTAGTTTTATTGCTGGTCAAAATATTTTCCTTATATTTGATTCTTAATCTTGTTCTTATTTTTTATATCTGAATATTTGAAACATTTCAATTTTTGAAAGGCCTCTGTGACGGTTATTAAAAGTAGACTATTATTAACATTTTGTATAATATTGCAACATTTATTACGTAAGACTGATTCTTGGTAAACATTCAATTTTACTGAATTAACATAAAAAATAAAGTTTTTCAAATATTCATTTAAACATATTTTATTTCCTAACACAAACAAGTTGAATTTAAACTTTTGTAAGGAACGTACATAATCAAATTATTAAACTTGAATCGTTACTTTGTTACCTAGTTAAGGAGAATACCTAAACACATTTGATAAAATCCTCTCTGTTTAGAAAATTGTATCTAATTTATATAGTGTTCAGTTTAAGTTATGTTAGGTTCAAATT
The DNA here is from genome assembly GCA_030545055.2 of Neoaliturus tenellus. Classification (NCBI taxonomy): domain Eukaryota; kingdom Metazoa; phylum Arthropoda; class Insecta; order Hemiptera; family Cicadellidae; genus Neoaliturus; species Neoaliturus tenellus. The sequence continues at coordinate 36,779,220 of CM061535.1, forward strand.
TCAAATGCCTTTGGAAGTTTAACAGTTGGCATACTCAAAAGTGTTGTGATAGATGGTGGGATGGGATGATCATAATATTATCAACTGGTGTTAGAATTCAATGCATGTTACGTCTCAATTGACTTGTTAATACCCCTCTATAAAAAAATCACAAGAAAAAGTTTGTAATAAATAAATTACTCTTTCTACTTTATCCTCTCCCCTTTTCTATAAATATGTTAATTTATGTATATACATTGTCAGTTTTAAGACTATTCTTCAAGACTAATCCTTAATCTTCTTTATTGTAATTTTTACCCACTTATTTTGTATATTTCATATGTGGCATTGATTGACTCTTTTCAGAAACAAGACAGTTTCTTGAAACCTCTTGTGGATCAACATGCCAAGGAGGGCAAAGACAAGAAAGTGGTGTTTGAATGCATTTTCAGTAAACCTGATAGTAGACCAAAATGGTTCTTCAGAAAAGATGTAAGTAAAGGCGTTATCATTGATTTTTGTATTGTAGTTCAAGTGCAAACCTGTTGTCCAATATCCAATAAAACCATTGACATCTAAAATTAAAAACTTAATCAAGCAATTTTTTCACTGTAGCATCGCTAAATGAAGGTTAAAGTGACTCACAAAGTCTTATGTTTGGACTGTGGTATTTTGATATCTTCTACTACGTAGTAACAAATTTTTAAGCTAGAAAGTGCCATTATTAACAAATATTTAGATGAATATCTATATATTATTGAAATAACTGATTAATATTACTAAACTTTAGACCTAAAGAGGGTTTTTGTTATTTTTTTATATGATGTATTGTGTTAGAGGTTGTCACTTAAGGCAAAGATAATTTTTTCTATATCTGCAATGATTAAGTTACACATTTGAGATGTGGACTTTCTCTTTGGGGGTAATAGTATTAATTCAAAAAAGGAATTTATCTGGCAGAAAAAAGCCTTAAGGATTATAAAAAATGTTTCAGATAGAGAAAGTTGTTTACCAATACTTGGATAATTCAAAATCATGAAATTGCCTTGTCTTTACATTTATTGTTGTTAAGTTGATTAAAACAATCTCTAAATAATTTTGTGACAAGACAGAAAATACTTACCCACTTCACCAGGATTTTTTTACTGCCATGCATTAGACCAGAAAAAAGTAGAAGCAGTCACTTCTTTGTGAAACTTAAGTTATTTAACAAATTGCCTTATAAAGCTTGGGAAGCAAACTTTAAAAGATTTAAATTTGTTTTAGAAAATGGCTTAAAGAAAAAGTGCTTTACAATGTAGTAGACTATTTGATCTGTGATACTAGTTCTTGAATTTTTTATCCTTATTATAAAGTATTTTGTTTTTCTTTGTAAATTTTATGTTTTTTATGCAACTTTTATTCATTAACTTATGTACAAATGACTATCAATGACTAGCCCAAATTTTTGTTCTGTGACTTTGTCTCAACTGTATGTATGCTAAAATACAATTAACTCTTGATTCTTTATTCTAGTTTTAAAATCTGCTGTATGAAATTTACTGACAAAAAGTTACTGGTATTTATCAATGAACATATTTTTCCAGGAACTGTTTCCAGGATCAAAATATAAGATGAAAGTGGATAAGGAAACATATATCTTGATTATAAACACACCTAAAGTTGAAGACACTGGAAAGTATACTGTTGAGATCGCAGGAATTAGCTGCCAAGCGTTCCTTAATGTTGATGGTAAGTTGTTTCCTAAAATATGTGAAAGTAACTGGTTATCTCCCTGGAATAGGGTTAATGATAAATTGTGGAGATTTTTAAACATCTTATAAATTATATTTAGTTTTACAACTATTTTGTAGGTGAAATTTGGCCAGGACAAAGGATCGATGCAATAAGTGAACTCACTTTGAGTTAGATTAAGGCAACAAATAACTGTCCACTAATTATGGTATTGAATATTTATAGTAATTCTCCATAACATTTTCAACATTAAAACGATTTTAACTCCGTGAAAAAATACTTCTAAGGAAATTGGAATTTAAAATACTTTAACATGTAACTGTATGACCTTAAACCTTCCAACGTATTAGAATGTAATATCGTGTGGCAACTAAAGTAATCTCTCTGAGCAAAGGTAACGTTTGCTGTTGGTTTATTCAGAGGCTGATCCCTCCTACACCTTCATCAAACCTCTGGACAAGAAGTACGAGGGCTTCACTCGTCACGAGGTGTACATGGAGTGCACTGTGAGCAGCAGTCTTGCCATCGTGTCATGGTGGAGAGGCAAAACCAAACTCACCGTGAGTTTCCATCAATGTCATCTGATTATGTTTCTTTTGGCTTACTGCTATTTCTATCTATTTGATATTTGACCTTATATTGTACCTCATGAAAAAGAAGTTGCATTGAGGAATGATGGAACTGCAGTAAATAATTTATTATTACGTAAGATTGAATGTGGGTTAAACTTCCAAGATCACAATATCAGGGGTTTAAATTTTAGTTTGGAAAGTAAAACCGGTTGCTTTTATGTTTAACAACATTTGTTTTTAAGTTAGAGCTCTAAAACAAGCAATTCACTCCTATTGTTTTTCTAATGTATTCCGTTTTTTGTATTGTTTCATGAGATGTCGAGATTTGACAGTGTTATCTGTTGTTTCTAGCTGCACTAGAGGAAACGTCTTTATGGCAAAATTAGGTTTTTTACTCAATTTGATTTGATTCAAGTTGGTTGATTTGACCTGGTTATAAATTGTGTTGCTAGTTAAAAATGTTATTTGAAAAAAATATTTTAACAATCCAAAAGTACCCAATATCATGGTATATTGGTATTACATCCTATGTCATTTAAAAACAATAAAAATTGCTGTGGGGAATTTTTTGTGAACAAACCTTTTTTATAAAGAGGTCATATATAAGTTTCTTAATGCCAGGTCACCAAGGTAAACCACCGAGGCACATATTTTCATTCATGAACTCATGTACTCCTTTAAATGTTGACTGCCTCATACATGCACACTGGCTCTCATGTTTGTTTCTAAGACTGAAAGTTATACATTTCACATTAAGTAAAATTCCAGTAAATGGAGTTTATTGTACTTAATTTACTGTAATACCTTTCAAAGCTTACAAAACTTTTGCTAGCTTAACCCCTGCTTCCTACTTGGCTTTCATGTGCATTTTTATGATATTTATTCAACATATTTGTGTTTGAAACTTATGAATTAATTACTTTTAATGGCAGTTTTAGAGATTTTGTACCAAAGTTTAGGCTAATATCTCGAAACTTAACACATAGTCAATTATACAATTCATCATTTTGCATTTATCCTTTTCTGGCAGTTAACTTAACCTCTTCTTTGCTTCATCCTACTGTGCTTTTAGGTTACCCCGCCGATGCTTGAATTCTCCCTCTGCTGAGAAATATCGGTAACAAAGACAACTGAAATTGTTTTGTCACCGTTGATGTCCTATTTTAAACAAAATAACAAGCTCTGTACATATTTATTAATTACCATTGTAAATATTTTGTACATATACATGTTGTACATATATTTTGTGAACATATTTGTTGGAGTGTATTAGTTAAAAATGTGACATTAATTTGAATTTATGTAACTTCATATTTTATTAGTTTTATGTCAATGTTTAGTGTGATATGAGTCGTTGTCAATTCATCATTCATTACATGTATATTGTTATAAGTTTAGTCAATAATGTTTTATTTTTGTGGACGGTCATTTTCATTAATGCCAAGTTTGCATTTTAAGTTTTTTGTTTTATGTTTGGAAATTTCAAATTGGTTTTTAAATATCAATTTTGAGCCTCAATTATTTCATCTAACTTTTACTGTGAAATATTTAGTTAATGTAGACAGCTCTTATGTATATTTTCAAATAGTGTTAATAATTAAAAATTTTTATGAACCACATATTTTGGTGTTTATTTTTCTATGTGATCTAAAATCAAACAAATTTAATGCGCCTCTTCACTTTTCAAGATATTTAAATAAGCCAACATCTGGCCTGGCATTATTGGCTTTTTAAACTCTTTTTGAAAGTTTTCAATGTTTTCAATGCCATAGTACAAAATAACTTATGTCTAACAAGATAACGTACTCACTACGTAACCATTTGTAGATTTATTTTAATTCAATCAGTTATGATTTTAAATACATCATATTTTTCATAAGTGTTATGCGAGCTTTGAATTTTTGCTAAAGCGAGCTTTTATTTAAGTTGAGATATTATTTTAATAATAACCTATGTGTTTCTTGGTTCTGAATTTTTTTTTCTGGAGCCAAAAACTTGAATTAAAACATAAGCTATTTTGTTTACTCTGGAGCTGGGGCGTAAACAACTCACAGAACAAGTACTCACACACTCCTAGTTTTAGTTGTATAAGCTATACTTTGTTAGTTAAAATGTGAATTATGATAAATGTTGATAAAAAACCTAAAACATTTTTTTTTCTCTAGGAAAGCGAAAAGGTTTCAATTGAAAAGGACATGTCAGGAAACTGCAGGCTTACCGTGAAAGCATTGGAAATCGAAGACAGTGATAAATATTCATGTAAGATAGAGAAACAGCCAGATGAAACAGTAACTGAACTTGAAGTCATTGGTAAGTTTTGGTTCATCAAACCTTTGGCAAATTTAAATGTGAAGTCATATTTATGTCTATTTTACCTCTCCTCTCAACCCTCCTCTTATGTTTATTACTCTCCTTCAATAACCATTTTTATAAAAAATATTAGCTGTTACTAGAAAAAAGGAAATATTAACTATCTCTGGATTTACATTAATTATTTTCATAAATAAGACAAATTTCATAAGTAGGGGTCATAATTTTTATTTTAAGTTTTATATCCATGTGTTTGTGTTTTTATTTGTACACTGTTATAAAAAAAAAACAGCCTAAAACCACACTGGTAAAATCAAGCTTTTTGTTGGGCATCTTGCTAATCTAATGGTTAAATCTTTAACTTCTATTCAAGAGGTTACGGGTTTAAAGCTTGGTATGCCCACACTAAAAACCTAGAAGCTTTTATAACATATTAAGCTTTATATATATATATATATATATATATATATATATATATATATATATTTATTTATATATATTTATATATATATAAATATGTATATAAAATATATATATATTTATATATATATATATATATATTATATTAAGCTTTTTAACTTTTTATAACATAGAAGCTTTCTAAAGAAGCTTGATGGGTTTGGAACACTTTCCCTTAAAAGCATATGTGGTTCATATTAAATTCCTCTTTACAAAATGCCTCTGGGATAGTTACACAAGCAAAAAGAGGAAAAAGACTTTTTCAGTGACCAGACAGTTTTACATTAGCTGATCTCAGCTAAATCAAAATCATTGTTTTTTCTTGTTGTCAAACATGATGAGATGTAAATTAGACGGTTTCACAATATTTTTTAGGTAGGTCCATACGAATTAACTAAACCCTGTAGAGTCAAGGTATGATTATAATATTATTTTATACCTTAACAAAATTAAAGGTAGCGGCATCAAATGTAAAGTGTAAACACCATTCAGAAGTAACATTTGAGAAAAGTTCAAAACTCACTGCTGTCTTAGAAGGAAGTGAATCTTCGTTTCGGGAGGGTTATTTTAAGATGCAATTTCGACTGGAATGTAGCATCAAATAGAGACTGAGGGAATGTGGCAGTGGCATGGAACCAAGCATTTGATTGTGTTCCAGAATACCCGTACAAGTTTGTCAAGGTGCTGAAGAGCATGCAACATGTGGAGAAGGACACGATCACGCTGGTCTGTGAGCTGGACGACGCGGCGGGTGATGTCACCTGGACCAAGAACGGCGAGGAGCTCAAGGCGGACAAGAGGTGAGCTCGCCACGCAACCACACATGACATGACGACACACAACATGACCATACACGACATGACCACACAAGAAGCGACTATTCCTTCTCTCTCTACTGATAAAAAACACTGTTTTATCTCTTGTGATGGTCTTTTTATAATGTCTTTCCTGGAAGACGCCCCGGTGTTAAATTTTTTCTAGCAAAAATAATTGTTATATTGAAAGTTTTTTATTTTGTATTGGAGGCATTTGAGTTCACAGTTATGTGTCACAGAATATACAACACGCTGCTTGTACGTGATTGTCCGATGACTCATCATTTTAGAAGGGTGGGGATTGACCTTAAATAGGGGATTGATACTTGACCGCGACTGTCAGTACTAAATCTCATGCTCAACCAAAAACGTACTAGCTATTGTTGGATTTTTTCTAACAAAGGGACCTTGGTGTATATTTACTGTTTGATGGTATTGTGAGATATTAATATCATTTTAGTCTACTTAAATATGTGTTTCATTTATTTAAACACCTTTTAAGTGTTTTTTAAGTGTTTGTGTTTCAATTCTCATTTATTCAATGATATCTTGCAATAAAACTAATTTTTAAATCATTTTATTTAACATTTTTATTACAAGTTTGAGGTGTCCTTATAAACAAAAAACAAATTGTTTGGTAAGTTAGAATTACTCAAGATGTTAATGAGCAAGTAAACGTCGAAATATATCAGATTTGTCTGAGAACTATGATCATTTTTAATCAAAGTAGGGAATGTTAACTTCATACCAATTTAGTCAGAAAATGATGGAGAATTTGGCGATTGACTCTTATATTTTTTTGCTAAGAAGTTACAAATTTAAAAAAACAAGGTATGAAAACTGCCCCATTTTATGGTTTTGTAATGAGTTTTTCTTTATTCCAATTTCATGTTTTGTGAGATGAACTATTAGACGGATGAAATACTTTAAAATAAATTAATTGCTTTGACAATTTATACAATTACAATGCCAGTCCATTGTATTGTATACTTATACAATATTCAAAATACTTCCCATCATCCTTAAGTAACGGCGTTAACTTACACTAAAATTAATTTTTTTAATTGTAGGATTCAAATTAGCAAAGATGGGCGCAAACGAAAAGTTGTCATTAAAGACGCCAAAGTCACTGACGCTGGAATGTACGCTTGTGTCAGTAACGCTGACAAGACAGAGGCAGAACTCATCGTCAACTGTGAGTTGCTATCATTTATACTATAAATTTGATTTATGTGATAAATTTGATGATTAAACGGTATAATATGAGACTTTGTATCCAAGCCATACAGTATAAGGTGTGCTGATAACCCTCTTTGACCCTCTTAAGTCCAAGTACATTTTTTAGTATATTATTTGCTGTAGATGGTTTTTTTACAGCTGTAGATGGTTTCTTTTTAGCATTAGGTGTGACCTTTAAGCTAAATAAACGCATAGGCCTTTATTTGTAGGCACTGGGTGGTTTCGAAAATTGAGCTCTTTTGTATTCATCACCTATTTTGAATAATTAAGGTGAAATTAATGTCATTTACAAATGTAGCCTCTATTTTAGATTTAATATAGTAAAAATGATAATTTGACCTTTATAAAGGATATAAACAATATTTTTTTCACAAAATGATTTTTTTAAAGTAGTAAACAGCGATTTTCATGTTTAGCAATCCTTTCACCCTTCTTTTGTTACATCACGGCAATTATTGTTTTTGTTAGACTGTTTTTTTTCATATAAAACAAAAACAAACTTGTGGTATAAAAATTAACAATATTATATAAATTTGCTTCTAAATTTAATGTTATATCACGTTTTATTCTTGTTTATATTAAATGTGACTTTGGATATCGGTTCTTTATCACCTGATAAATGAACATCACGTAATTTTGAGTAGAAATAGACATTTATTCTCAAACTTATCTCTCCTGTTGATTTAAAATTTATTGTAAGCATAGTAAAAAGTCTTGGATCTCTAAAATATCCAATATAAAAATCCTTGACCTTTTACTATTATTATAAAATTTGTATACATCCTGTATTCTGATTGTATATTAATACTCGCCGATTTGCTGTGCTACAGATCAAAACAGATTCAACAAGAAGCTCAAGGATACGGTGGCCGTTGAGAGAGAGAAGTTGATTCTAGATATTGAGCTGCAGGACCAGACGGCCGCTGCTGAGTGGTTCTTCAATGGGGAACCCATCAAGGAGTCTGACAGGTGCGCCACTCCTCCCAGTAGAAATTTAGGTCCTTTAAGAGTCATCTTCACCATTGAGCTAGTAGCACAGATGGCATACGGCATTTGGGCATAACACGTTCTAGTTTTCCCATGTTTCGGACGCTTTTTATCAGCCGATTGTCTTGAAACTTGGTAATCATGTAGTTGAATAGTTACATTAGGTCTCTTATACTTAAAAAGTTTAAAATTGGAAAAATATAACTCCTAGTGGCGCAGAAAATTAACTCAATTTTCCTTACTTTCAAGATTTGTTTGTAGGTACTAATACAATTTGTTTTAACTGATATATCAGGTATGAGAAACCTAGACCAAAGGTTAAGCTACAAAAAACATATTTTTAACTAAAAATAAATATTAAAAAATGCCATCTGAGACAAGTTAATGCGGAGGCATGTTTTCAATGTTTTTTACAGGAGTGAAGATGACTCACTATAAGTTTCGGTGACAGCTAATATAGGCTTCAGGGAAAGCTTCTATAAACTTTAGTTACAACTCCTATAAGCTCTGAGACAACATCTTGAAACCTCAGGGATAACTCCTTGGACATGGGCATTAGAAAGTACAGTATTCTCAATTACCCTGCATTCGTCAAATCTGGCTCTGGAAAATCCTGAATTTTTCATTCCTGTGTTTAACATTATAAAGTATTATGTTAAAAAATTATGCCCAGTCTAATGGTACTATATAGAAAAATCCAGAAGCTTATTTTAATTTATTAAGAATTGCTTTTCGTCTTACAGAATCTCATAGATGTAAATGATAATCGGACCGACAAAATTGTTCACCGTCATTTCAAAACCCAAAAGTATGAGTAGCTGTGCTTTATATGGATTTCCAAAATCCTAACTGGCTGTCCAGCACATTGATTCATTTAATAAAGAACCATTCATCTTAAGTGGTTAAAATATATCATTCGCAAAATTAGTTACTGAACATTGTAACCCATTAACCATAGTTAACAACCCAATTGCTTATTACATTTATGAATTACTCTCTTGTCCTGTGAAACCAAATAACTTTGTTAACACGTTCGCAACCAACATGTAAATAAAAAACCTTAACCACAGATGGGCAATTTTTTGCCAAAGACCGGCATCAACTATAGTTGATGTGTAAGTTGAATCCAGTGGACTGACGTCAACTATTGTTAATGCAAACATCAACTTTATTATAGCTCCTTTATAAGGAATGTTTTATTTTATCGACTAGATTCTTAGGCTTCAGTCTACAAGGATACCTAGTAAATATGCTGTATAATATAATAGTATAATGGTATATATTTTTTTGTAAATTTTTCAGTTTTTTTTTTGGTCTGTGGTTAAGTTTAATTCTATTAGCTTAGTCCCAGGAGGACGTCAGGTCCACCAGGTCGGGCTATTAGAGACAATCTTGCGTCAACTATAGTTGACAAACACTAGCGAACGTGTTAATCTCAAATATAAACCTAAATTTAGTTTCCTCAAATAGTAGTTGGTGGAAAATTATACATAAACAACCCCCCCCCCCCCCCCAGGGGGGGACTTGCTGTTGCCTTTACAATTGCTTTTAATTTACATTTTTATGGTAATCTTGTAAAATTATTATATACCAAACAAAACACTATCAATACTATCAACACTATTAATAAAAAAGAGTATCAATACTAGATAAAATTGTAAAACATCACAAATCCGCAGATAAATTATTCACATTGCCTGGGGATTTGTAATTATTTTAAACTTTTATCTCTATGCTTTTTTAATAGTATAATGTCTATTGTGTTGTGTTTGCATCATATGTAACTCAATTAAAGTTGGTGATTCGTTTTGTAAAACTAAATTTCTACAACTATTTGTATGGGTATAAATATATACCTAAAAAAAGGGAACGCTTTGTACCAATAAAATTCCGCTAGCCTTATTTAGAAAGATTGTGTCTATGAAGGAATGATGTCACTTTTAAAATGTGTATCGCAGAGAATGTTTTAATGAAGCATTTGCTTCAACTTAATGGTCCTTATGGCCAAATCATCATGTTGCATTATTTTGTATTATTAGTTGAAAAAGGTTAACCTGGACTCAATCCCTACAACTTTGCAAGTAAGTGTTTGTAAAAGTGTATTTGGCCAAAAAGATTAAGTTTCACTACCTGTATAGCAATTTATTATGTTAGGTGTTTATATTATGTATTTATTTTATAAGTGTAAAATACAAACAAATCAAATAATATATTTATTAATGAGAGAACCTAAATAGAATACATGTAAACATATTTGGTGATTAATAAGTCACTCTTTCTTTTCTATTCTTTGGAAAATATACACTTTATCAAAATAAACAAAATAGCAAATGATGTGTGATTTGATACCATATATGATGGTTTGGTTATGTTGAAATCTCAGCTTATACCGGGGTTGGTAGAGTGATGATACTCATTGGCTGCAAAACAAGGTATTGGGGGGTGTGGGCGAATGTTACATCAGTACAATGTTTGGAAATCAGTCTTGTAACTACAATTATGATGGAGAGCAATAAATATTAGTAATGATTTGTTTAACATTCTCCATCATTAAAATTGAAAAATGAAACTGATTTGTAAACATAGTGTGCTGATGTAATGGTTGCCTGTACCACCCAATACACAATTTTATATCATTATGATATCATCCCGAGCATCAGCTGATATTCCAACAAAACCAAACCACCATGCACGGTATAGAATTAGTCTCGTTAGCTATTTGTTTATTTTTATAACATGTGGCACTTCCACAAATAACACATAATTTAGTCAGTGACTAAAAAAAAACCCCATAGGAAACCGTAGGTAACCTTTGGTCTGTGTAGATGTGATTGGCTTTTTCATAATAAATTAAGCTAACTCGTCTAATGTTACAGAGTGGAAATCAAAAACCTGGGAGGAGGCAAGCACCAGCTGGTGTTCAACAAGCTGGAGCTGACAGACTCCGGTGAGATCCTGTGCAAGTCTGGCGAGCTGACGTCCTCCTGTAAGCTGGAGGTGAAGCAGGGTGAGAGCTCGCCGGCCATCGACTTCGGCGACCTGGTCGAAGCTCCCGCCAACCACCCCATCACCTTCAATGTTCCTTTCAAAAGTAAGTTCTTGATTTCTGTGCTACAAAAACAATGTGGACTGTCCAAATGTAAGAAACTTATAAAGTGCAGAAACATTTACAATTATTCTTTAAAATTTGTTTTTGATTGAGACATATTTTCTACTGAAATATAAATATATCGTAATTATTATGCAGTAGTATGTTTTTTGGTTGTATTATGTACTCGAGCTGGTAAACTCATAGGAATAATTATTTGATTATTTGTTTGAAGTGGCATTGCTTCCAAGGCTTATTTAAAACTAAATCTGAAAGAAGGATGAGTGTGTATAATGACTGTATGTCTCTGAATTTAAGACAAACGCTGATTCCTAGAGTTTAAGAAGATGTTAAATTTTGAAAATTGACTTAAAACACTTGTACAATTAAGTATATTTTCAAGTCATTTCTCATAACAAATTAAAAGACAGATTTTTTCCTGTCAATTTGCTTTTTAACACGTTGGCTACCGATCGTCACACATATGTGACGTAATGTTAAAAAAAACCTTAAATATAGACCAGCGTGACATATATGTGTCGCTCAAGGTGTTTCCAGTGTACCGACGACACTTATATAGGACGCTCAGGTCAAATACAGTGAACCGACGACACATATATGGGACGCAGTCACGGTTTAGTTAAATGACTCGTCACGCCCATTTGGTACACTGAATTGATCTAAAACCTGTTTATCGGTGTATAGGAATGTGTGACACACATGTGTGTCGCTTGGTCTCATCTGGGTACAACCTCAATTTTTATTTTTACAGATTTTCAAAGTTGACCATCTTGTCTGCTCACATGATGCCATTAGTGTTTGCTTACTACACATTCCACATGGCGTTTTTTATTGCATGACACATTGTTCTGTATATTTTAGTATTTTTTAGTGTAGTAAAACTATTTTTCTTTTATTTCAGTCATCCAACTAATGACACATATATGAGACAGTCGGTCTATAGCAAACAAACATAATACAAAATATTACTAAAGACCGACATCACACATATGTGACGCAGTAGAAATGCTAAAATAGTAATGAAATAATTTTTTTCCAACTTTTATAAGCAAATATATATATTATACATCAAATTATATAAAAATAGCGAAAAAGATTTTTCGGTCTCTGGGTTAGTATTTGTAACAATGACTCGGTCTGTGGTAAGAGTATCGAGAAATGAAATTAAATGAAATGAAATGAAATGAAATGGTTTATTCATCACACAAAGTTTACATAATTGGGATTTCTTCACACGTAAACATATGACACGTCATACATAAAAGTCTTAATCTATGTCTAATCTAAAAACTAAATGATAATGTGGTTCTCTCATCACAAAAAATACAAAACAAATTTAAACAAAATGAAAACTAAATGTTCAAAATAAAACAAAACACAATGAAACTTAAAATCTTCTTTGTCAACTAAAAAAAATCTTCTACAGAGTACGGACACAATGTCAGCAAATATTCCTTAAGCTTTTTCTTAAACATAGTCATCCTTAATTCCAATCTAATTTGACTAGGGAGGTGATTGAATACTTTCCTGCCTATATATACCAAGGGGATTTTTCAAAAAGTGCAGTTCTGTGGATGGGGAATTGAAGAAGATCTCTATTTCGGGTATTGTACGGATGCTCATGATTTCTCGACAAAAACTGTTCGTGGTTTTTTTTTACAAAGATGCATAGCTGGTATAAATAAATAGCGTGGATTGTCAGAAGATTCATCTCTTTAAAGAGAGGGCGACAAGACTTGCGGGGTCCAACATCAGCTAAGATCCTTATTGCATTTTTTTTAAGAATAAAAATTTTTTTAATGATAGATGAGCTACCCCAAGCGATAATTCCGTAGCATGCCCTAGACTTGAATAAGAGTGGTAAACCATAAGAGCTGCGCTTAATCCTGAAGTTTGGAAAACCACTCTCAATGCAAACAAAGCTTTGGCTAAAGAAGTGTTCAGTTGATGATGATGATCAAACCATTTGAGATTTTCATTGATATTCATACCAAGAAATTTGGTGTTCTCTACAGATTGAATACGTTTTTCTGATTCTAACTGAAGAAAAATGTTCTCTGCATTCAACTGTTGGTTATGAAGATGAAGTATATTTGTTTTGGAGCAATTTAGATGAAGACCGTTATAACTAAACCAGTTTTCCATGTATGAAATAAGTCCTTTGAAGCGATACTAACTGCAAGGGGAATGGATGGTGCTCTTACCAACATTGTGGTATCGTCAGCAAATTGAATTATTTTGGAAGGAACTGAAAAAGCTAGATCGTTAATATAAAGAATAAACAGAAGAGGTCTAACTTTGGACCCTTGAGGCACTCCATGAACCACAGGACTCCAGTCTGAAAAACGCTTAACATTACATTTATCAGTGACCACTACTTGTTGGAATCTGTTGGAGAGATAGCTTGTGAACCATGCTAAAGCTGAGCCAGATATGCCGTACAATTTTAATTTTTCCAACAGTATATTGTGCCTGACGCAGTCGAAGGCCTTTGACAGATCACAGAAAACACCGATGGCCCTCTGAGATCTGTCCAAGGCCTCCACTGCCTCATTTATGAAGTCTACAATTGCATCAGAAGTACTCCTTTCCCTCCTAAATCCAAACTGATTTCTATTCAGCAACTCATTTGATTCTAAAAATGGAACTAATTGTGACAGTGTGATTTCTTCAAAAATTTTTGATAAAACAGGTAAGAGAGCAACAGGACGATAATTGGATATGTCATGGGAATCTCCTTTTTTGAAAATAGGGATGATCTGGGCATATTTCAACTTGTCAGGGAAAGATCCGGTTTGTAATGAAATATTTATACGATGAGTCAAAGGTCTAACAATGCATAAGGCACTAGCTTTGATGGCTCTTGTGGGAATTTCATCCCAACCTGTAGACTGTTTGTTTTTAGCTTTTTGATGCAGGATAAGACAACAGATTCTGGAACGGGTCGGAATTCAAATGAAAGAGGAATTCTAAAAGGAGCTTGTTTTGCAATAGCCAGTACTATCGAGTACTAGGATCGGTCTGCTGGGAACTCCCGGCGACCCGAATTTCCGACCGACGGTAGCCAACGTGTTAATATTTTTACTAAATGTAAAACACAAGTATAATCAGCATTTGAAAATAATTTTAAAATGAAGCTATGATAGTATACATCACTTGAAGATAACGTACACCTGGATACGCGGTCCAATAGATTTTCACACAGCCGCCAGTTTTGCCACCATCAGCTTCGCTGTAACATCCTCTTTATATAATAAAGATATTCTAATCTTTATCATAATCTGACTAAATGATTAAATCAACACATACTTGTAAGTAATTGCTGTATTTGTTAACTCAGTTTCTGGAACGAGACAGTCCCAGATTGAAGCAAAGCTGATCAAAGACGGGAAACCTCTTCCTCTCAAGGAGGTGGAGATTGTGGTCCACGAGGAAAAGATAACATACACGGTGAAGAAACCGGCCCGAGGACTCACAGGCAAATACCAAATCAAGATCTCAAACGCGCAGGGAGAGGACACCAAGGACATCACTATCAACATGCAGGGTAAGCAAATATTTTAACTCTAACAGAAATCACTTAACTATGTGAAAGCATGCAGTTACAAAGAAGGATTTATACTTTTTATTGTCTTTACCAGACTCATAGTCTTCATAGACTCATTTGGTTAGTCTTAAGGGCAACTGATTGCCACACAAAAAAAAAATTGATTAGAACCTTTGGCCTATTAATCAATCAATCCATCAACTAGGTTGTGACAGTGTTCTCAAAACAATTGTTTGAACCCTTCCCTGGTCTAATCTGGGTCCACTAATGAGTAATGCTGATTTTTTAGGGAAAACTTCTTCTGAACAGTAAAAACCATATGTTTTAAATATTTTCTATTGTAGGTTAGACTCTTTGAGAAATCTTTGAGACCTTCTTGAGATTTTACCTTCTAGATTAGGAAAGCCTGCTAGGCTTTTTGATAGATGATTGTCAACATGGGCTAGACAACTTAATTGGAAACAAATTTTAGAGGAGTGTAAAAGCTTATATATGATGTTACTATGTTACTAGAGCTTCACCCCTATGACATTTTTCATGTGCGATGACTAGGGTATCTTTCGTCAAATTTTTATGATCATCGCACTGGAAAAATATCAGGTGGGTGAAGCCCCAGTAACATACATCTGTAACATCATATCTGAAATACAAGCTCACCAAAAATTATCATGTTATTTAGAGATAATATACCAGCTTACTTAAGATTTTAGGACCCTATTATGAACAGAAATGAACATCTATGAAGTTTGGTTATTTTGGATTTTATCACTGTAAGAAGATAAAAAAAATATGTTCATTGGATTGTGCTTTACACTCTCCTAACACAAGTCTCTCAAGAAACAATGTGAGGGGTGGACCCTCACTTTCTTTTCTTCTGTTCATGAACCCATAATTTTTTAAAATAATCTTTAACAGATATTTTAAATACTTTAAAATTTTTCAAACAAGATGATCAAATCAGGTGTTTAATCTGTGTTCAACGATGTTTCCAGATGCTCCCACTCCTCCGCAAGACATCGATGTGACCGACATCTTCCAGACCAGCTGTGTTGTCAAATGGAAGCCACCCACGGATGATGGAGGCTCTCCCCTCATTCAGTACGTCATTGAGAGGCAGGACTTGAGTGTCAAAGGTGAGTTACTCTGACAATATTCCAAACCTAATGGAAGGCACTTGTCAAAATAGTGGAAATAGAACTGTCAACTGCATTGATATTTTCAAATTTGGATAAGATTAAAGGGTAAAATAAGATAAGGGTGAAATACAAGCGATGATCTAGAATGGCCATTTTTCCAATCATTTTCCAGAAAAGGAACTAAAATAAAAAAAAAAGTTGAAATTAAAATGAGAGGCAGAAAGAATGGTGAAGCTGGGAAAAGTTAACAAAACACTATATGATCTTGTACTATCTTGAATCTTGTAGAATATACTGAGAAATTAACTCAAGTCTATTTACTGAACTGTTTTTATTATGTAGTGTTCTGTGTTCTCTTCAGATTCACCAACAGGTCTCTGAAAACCTCTCTCCTTCCCCACTCCTAAAAAAGTCTTACGATTACCCTAAAATATGCCTTTATCTCTTTTTCACCAATATATTTAAATTTAAGGAGAAATTAATTGTATTGAAAAAAGTAACAGGCTGCTGAAAAGATTCTATATCTTTCTTTTTTATAATATTTGTAATTCATAGCACTACAGGGTCCCCACTCAACTGTGAAAACCTTTGAACAGTGAATTTCGTCTGCAGTGAAAAACCTGGACTAAGCCGGGTATTATCACTAAACCTTGAAAATTTTTCTTTTGTTTAAAGTAGAATCCCAACTGACACACACGGCGAGCTATCACTCTCAAAACAACGTGTCTTTCTGTACGTATACGGTTTGGAAATTGTCTATACATTTTGCATTGATGCATTGGTGAAGAATTACAGTCCCGACTATTGAAACTTCGCTATAGCACCCTGTAAACAAATTCCTAGCCAACTTGCAAAAATTATGATCATCTACGGTGAAGAGTGCACTAACCCATGCTCTTGCTGCCTGCAGGAGGTTGGCACAGTGTGGCAGAGGTTCCGGCGTCAGAGCCTACCAAGTTCCAGGTCACTGACCTCATCCATAAGAAGGAATACAAGTTCAGAATCAGAGCTGTCAACAAGATCGGCACGTCGGAACCCAACATCTTCGGCAAACCTGTGCTGGCTAAAGATCCCTGGGGTAAGCTGAACTTTCAATAAATGAATAGCAGTCATTGAATTCGGTTAATATATAATTTATGTTAAACACTTTATTCTTAAATTTAAATAAAATATTTATTCGGGCAAAGGGAATTTGGTCCCGATTTCTGAATATTCTGATTGACCAAACAATTATTTCAAAAGGAAAACCCCTTGCAATAATTTTGTTAACAGAGTAATGCAACAAACTTATTGAAAAAACCTATTCACTTTGTTAAACAGTTCATTCAAACAATGAGAGAATGAGAGAGCATGAGAGAAAACATCAAGAAAATTTGGGCCGTATGAATCTTATTTGAATAATATTTTCCTTCCTATCTCTTAAACTGAGTGTCACACAAATTTTGCTTATTTTTTATTTCATTTACGAAAATTTTAGAAAACAAGTTAGCCATAGTTTGTTTTGCATGCCAACTGGTTTGGATTTGAGCAGATTGTAGTATGGGGTCTCATTATGGTCTTATCTCTTGAATAAATTACCATGACTCTCTACCGGACGTCAAACAATAGATTGTCTCCAGTCTCTGAATTAATCGTCCTGTTTTTGTCAGTAGTGAGACATCCGAACACGGCAGAAGTAAACAATATTGATTAAATTTTTCAAAACAAAAATATCCTGTGGAAATAAAATATAAAACTTTAGGCAATCCGATATCCCGAGTTAACTAGTTCATTTTCAATCCTTTACACTACCAAACAAAAACAAAATATTTATTCTCGATTGGTGGTTAAGATAAACCGGAAAACCGGACTAACTATTATTGGATTAGTGTGTTTTATGTATTATCTTGTTAAATAACCATATCTTTACCCCACTCAGACGAGCCCGGGAAGCCGACGGGAGTCGAGGTGGTTGACTGGGACAAGGATCACGCGGACCTCAAGTGGACCAAGCCAGAGAACGACGGTGGCGCTCCCATCACGGGCTACATCATAGAGTACAAAGTGAGTTCTGCTTCATGGATAAAGGAGTAAACAACAGATTCATTGTAGAGTCTGCCTGCCAGGCAAACAACATTAAATGCAGAAAAATCTCCGATACTTGTGTTATATCAGCCATTCCTTATGAAGCTCAATATCTGTGCCGGTCCATATATACCACTGGGTCTGTTTTGTTTTCCAATCAATCATTGGTCTCATGGTTAGGGTTATGCTTTATTTGGCCCTAAGGGGGAGAAGGTGGTATTTACGTATTTAATATTTTGTGTATACAATTATATATTATAAATATAAAATATTTGTATTATAGCTAACTTTATTACGAATGACTTAGTCACTGAATTTATGTGGAATTAGCTTTTTTAGTCAAATATTTGAAAGGTAATTGAAGTGTTTATGTATTGTTAAAAGAATGTTTGTGTTTCTTTTGAGGTAAAGAGTTTTTGAGTAAAAAAAACTACAAAAAAAAACAAGTTTTTTGGTTACTATTTACAATTACTATAAATCGCCCTCCGTTCGAAATTTGACCAAGTTGTCAAAATACAATAAATTATTCAATTACCCTTCTTCCATAAGATTAACATTGGAACTTTGTAACTTGAAAGTTTGTGGGGCGTAGCACTGGGGGTCAATGTGAATAATAATGAGATTTTGCTTATCCACATGACAGTATGTTTCTAATGGTCTGCATGGATTTCTCCTACACAAGCTGGGAAAAAGTGAGGAAAAGAATCATGCTTACCTATTTATGTATAGACTCTATAAAATTAGCTTTATTTCAGGTTAAGGGAAAACACGTCACTCAAACAACCAGGTGATCTAAAATGAAAATTTCTAATACCATCATTATTACCGACTTATGTAAATGCTATCTTCTTTTTACATTTAGGATGCAATGAGAATTTCCTTGGTGAATAGCAATTTAAAATATTTCAGGGTTAAAATTTTGCCATAACCTAGTTAAATAATTGATCATTAAACGTGTTAAGATATCACTGAATAAAAAACAACATGTATCAGCATTTATTTAGGTATATGTTATGTATCTATGTTAATGGGTCATGTAACCATGTAAATCTTGTATTAAAATCAAATTCCATGACACACTTAGTTTACCATGTATTTTTTTACAACCAATCACCTGTCATTAGGAAAAGTTTGGCAAGGACTGGATCGAAGGGAAGGTGATAGAAGGGGACGTGACGGCTGCGACCATCGACGGGCTGAAGGAAGGAACTCAGTACGAGTTCCGCATTCGAGCCGTCAACAAGGCAGGTCCTGGAGAGCCCAGCGAAGCCACCAAACCCATCATCGCCAAGTGCAGATTTGGTAAGCAATAATGCATTATCATTTACTGTAATATATCATTACATTTGTTAAGCTATAGTATTCATTTTAAACTAATATAATAAGTTTAAGTGCGTTATGGAACAAACTTTGTAACAATATTTTATTTTAATCAATTTGAATGCTACAAAGTCAAAGTCTAAGGGTAAACTTAAATATTTTTATTACAAAATTTCTTTACTTCACTGATGGGTTTTTGAATGAATGAATGAAAATTTCTATTCCATAAAAATTAAAGGTCATGACAATGCAGACGATAAAGTATTAAGAAAATTAATACAATCATAAAAGCAACTATACAAAAAATTAAAAGAAATAATAAGCAATGCTTATGACGGGAAAAAAATACACAATAAATAAATGGGAATAAGCCGACATGGGCACTTGAGCCTGTGCGTCGGCTTTGGTTGCATTACGGTGAAATTAATTAATTAATTTGTCTTTGCCGTACGTTAAATTTTAGTTTACTCCTGATATAGCTTAGTTTTTGTTTTATAAAAGTTTATCAATGCTAATAAAACTGGCTTATTTACATAATTATGTAAGTAAGCTACTTTTATAAAGGGAAAATATCAAACATTTTATATATACTTTAAAATAGTTACAGCATGTAAAAAATATTTCACCACTTAATTCAATCACCAAATTTTGACTTTGTTTAGTGTATATTTCAATTATTAAATGAATAAAGTGCATTTGAATTTAATTTCAACCTTTGATATCAGGTAGGTCCCAACTTTTTTTACTGTGTGAAAATTTTCCAAAATCAAATAATTCTTTTTTTTTATTAACTGGGATTGCAATTGTTCTCATTGACAGGGATTGTTAAAAAATGCCAATACCAATCCTAATGCTATTTGCTAAATCAAGACTTAGAGTTTGACTGGAAATTTCACTGCTAAAAAGCAGTGAAACATCATTTTTACAATATCAATATACAATTCAATGGACAGTGGTAAATGCTTTTGTTCTATTACAGTCAAACCGTTCATTATTGGGGATGACCTGCAGAACATAGTGATCAAGAAGGGACAAGTTATCAAGTACGACATCAAGTATGGTGGTGAGCCTGAGCCAGAAGTGGTCTGGCAGCTGAACGGAGTCGAAGTCAAGGATGACAATGACAAGTGAGTGAAAAGACATTTATTATGCAAAGGCATTCATCACAGTAAATTGTGGTGTCATGTAAAATTCTGATGAATCTTTAGAGTACCTCAACCAATTAATAAAAACTTTGTTGTTTGTAAAATTGTACATTCTACTAGCATAGATAAGTTGCAAAAACATAATTTATAGAAAAATCATGAATGTTACATTCCCTATACACTGAGAGACACGATTATACCAGCTTGATTTTTCAATTCTTATACTTTAAAGTTTTTTTTTATTGGTCCAGAGAATTACTATCTACTAAAATGTCTTGTAAAATTTGATATTTTACTCTTGAATTTGTATTCTTTATTATAACAATTCTTCATTTGTTATAGGACGACAATTGACAAATACGAGCGGAACACAGTTCTGACCGTGAGACGAGCTGTTAGAGCGGACAGCGGAAAGTACAAACTGATTTTGACCAACAGCTCAGGAGTGTGCGAAGGCATCGCTGAAGTAGTTGTTCTCGGTAAGTTTTGATTTGGTTAGATTAAAATATACAAAAACGGTTAAAATATTGGAATGTTAGCCTCCGGATTACCAATAAATACTATTAATGGTTTAAATACCTGAGTTATGGTAATCCAATTGTTGTCCAGCAACTAGTTTCGACTCATTTATATATAGTTATCTTCAGGCTTTAATACAAAGATGTGATATCTCTTCATAAGAAGAACGTCAACGTTGTTAAAAGTTTAATAAATAATGACCACACACGGTACGGATACATTACAAATAACGACACGGACACGAAAAACACGAACACACACGAACGGAAACACTTAAAGACTTCTAATACTGATGTGGGCGAATTGACATAGACGCAATCCCGGCGGCGGTGGGGTCTAGAATTGTAACGAATTTCCGTGTCGTTATTTGTAATGTATCCGTACCGTGTGTGGTCATTATTTATTAAACTTTTAACAACGTTGACGTTCTTCTTATGAAGAGATATCACATCTTTGTATTAAAGACTGAAGATGACTATATATAAATGAAAAAAAAAAAAAAAAAAAAAAAAAAAAAACTATTAATGGTTTAAATACCTGAGTTATGGTAATTGTTGTCCAGCAACTAGTTTCGACTCATTTATATATAGTCATCTTCAGGCTTTAATACAAAGATGTGATATCTCTTCTAGACCCCACCGCCGCCGGGATTGCGTCTATGTCAATTCGCCCACATCAGTATTAGAAGTCTTTAAGTGTTTCCGTTCGTGTGTGTTCGTGTTTTTCGTGTCCGTGTCGTTATTTGTAATGTATCCGTACCGTGTGTGGTCATTATTTATTAAACTTTTAACAACGTTGACGTTCTTCTTATGAAGAGATATCACATCTTTGTATTAAAGACTGAAGATGACTATATATAAATGAAAAAAAAAAAAAAAAAAAAAAAACTATTAATGGTTTAAATACCTGAGTTATGGTAATTGTTGTCCAGCAACTAGTTTCGACTCATTTATATATAGTCATCTTCAGGCTTTAATACAAAGATGTGATATCTCTTCTAGACCCCACCGCCGCCGGGATTGCGTCTATGTCAATTCGCCCACATCAGTATTAGAAGTCTTTAAGTGTTTCCGTTCGTGTGTGTTCGTGTTTTTCGTGTCCGTGTCGTTATTTGTAATGTATCCGTACCGTGTGTGGTCATTATTTATTAAACTTTTAACAACGTTGACGTTCTTCTTATGAAGAGATATCACATCTTTGTATTAAAGCCTGAAGATGACTATATATAAATGAGTCGAAACTAGTTGCTGGACAACAATTGGATTACCATAACTCAGGTATTTAAACCATTAATAACGGTTAAAAGTTTAGTAAGTAACAAGTTAATTACTATTTAATGTGTCCGTGCTCTTAAGCAGGACCAAATAAGAACATTTTGTAACTCTAATAAACATAATTACACTTAAACTGTGATAACTGATTATGTACAATAAACACATATTAATCTTCAATTTTAAGGAAACAAACGAGTTTTAAATAACAATTTCTGATGTAAATAACTTATTCTCTGTATTTACTGATTACCAGACAAGCCGTCAAAGCCTCTGGGTCCCCTGGAGGCGGTTGAGGTGCGAGCCAACCACATTACCGTCCAGTGGAACAAGCCCGAGGACAACGGAGGCTCCGAGATCACCGGATATGTTCTGGAGAAGATGGACATGGACACCGGTCGATGGGTGCCCGCCGGCGAGGTAAACCTAAAAACCTGATGATGCGCTACTTGATGGAGGATCCGGTTTAAAAAATAAAGTTACTCCCAGCAATGTGTATTTGAGAGTGGGGTTGGATTTCAAACTCCCAACAAAAATAAATTCATGTTACTTCGGTAATGTGCATCAAAGCTTGTTTGAAAATTTACAGCCGTTTCAAAACTACGCAGGGTTTACTATTTTTGGGACACCTGGCATAAATGAATAAACTTAACTGTTTAAGAACCAAACATTGACATCACTGTAAAGAAAAAATAGTAATAATATAAAATAAATCCATTTATGCAAGTATGAGTTTCTATAGACTGACAATTGATCTGAATGTCATGATTAGTTTTTTGTAGGTAGGGGAAATTCAATCAATCTTTAATTATTGTGTGACACTCACCTAGTTTATGAAGTTGAGCTGCAGTCCTTGGTCAATATTTTGCTCACAAAACCACACAATACCAAAATCAGGTGACTTGCTACTGTTCTGACGATTAGCTCAAATAATTAATCACTATGCCTCTTCAGGTATATTTATTTTTGCCAACTGTTTATTTGGTGCGTAGTCACTCCGAATATTTGTCCGGACTGCCCATGACTGACCTGTCTGACGGGTTTTCTGTTGTTTTGCTGGTAAGCATTAGGGGGTGGGGGTTCTATTGTCTTGGCTTTGCAGATTTTTCAAAATTTCCTTTTGCACCAATTGTACAAACATCGGATGGAGCACCATGCTGGAATGCAATATGCAGTTCCCATAAACTACCATACACGCTGCGTCCAGTATGATTTCGATGTTTACATTTAGGTTCTGTGAACATGATGCTTGCTGAGGCCCATTCCACCTTATGCTGCTCACACGTACTGTCTTTGGCAATCTATAATTTTTTTGGGTCCCCTTTACTGAAGGCAGTGTGTATGGCAGTTAGTGGGAACTACATACTAAATACAGTTAGTGACACTATGATATCTGTACTATTGGTAGAGCAGGAAATAGAAAAGAAAAATGATAGAGCCAAGGCAATAGAACCCCCACCCCTTACTGCTTATCAATGAGATGACACACTGGACAGGTCAGTTGCGGTAATTAACCACATGCCAAATCCACTGTTGGTGAAAAAATTTCCTCCAAAGAGGTTTAATGAATAATTATTCCTGCAAAACGTCGGGACAGAAACGAGTGATCCGGTTTTTGTGTTATGTGTTTTTGAGTGAGGAATATGCAATGATTGCCACTCAATTTTATAAACAAGGTGGATGTTGCCCTATGATTAAAAAATTAAAAATAGATTGTTGACAAACAGTCATGGCACCTCTGATATCATGGCAATCACAATTTTATTAAGATAGGAATTTCAGAGGATTTGCTAACACTCTACTGATGGAGTGGACATGCAAGAAATATTTTATATGCATAAATTTACTCTTGCCTTTCATTTAAAATTAAGGTGTTAGCCTTATCTTATATGTATTTCGTAGCCTTATGAATTAAGCAAGATGTGACGTAATTTTATAGATATCATACAATAATATAAATATTATATTTATTTTGAGCTGCTAGTGTAAATATCAGCTCAAAAAACACAGTGCCAGGGATGGAACTGCTCTTTGGCAACATTTAGTGCCAAAAAATAGGCTCCATAAAAATAGGCTGGCACACTGAAAGATAAAATAAAACTGTGCATGATGAAACAGTGCTTTTCCTAAGGTAGGATGTGTAATGCTTCTTTTCTCATCTTAAATATTTCATTTGATTTTCTAGGCTGGTCCACAAAGTCCAGGAACATTCAAGGTCGAGGGGCTGACACCTAAGAAGAAGTACAAATTCCGAGTAAAGGCAGTCAACAAAGAGGGAGAGTCCGAACCTCTTGAAACTGACCAAGCCATCCTTGCCAAAAATCCTTATGGTAGGTCTCCATTGTTTTTCTCCATATTAGTTTTTCAAATTCATGTCCTAACTTTTCAGATTAGAGTTCAGATGTAAATATATTTTTCAAGCTAGGTATTATAAATTTAATTGTAATGAAAAATGTAATCTTTTCAATTAAGAACTGCTGTTGGTCTTAGTCTACCAAATAAACTTCAGTAGACTCCCTATCATCCGAGTTGTGGTTATCAGAGACTCTGGGTTACCTGAAGTCGCTCTATGCTGAATTTTATCTTTTAAGTTTCGGTCGGAGCGGAATTATGATGTGCTTAACTACTGTTTTTGTCTAGTGTAAAAATATTCGTAATTTATAACTTTATTTAAAAAATTATACTTAAAATCCAAAAGTATTATTTTTACTTATGAGTTATACACGATAACCTTTCAAAAGAATTGGTTGACAAACTGAACTAGCTGTCTGCAAAATGTAAACATCTGTTTGAGAGACTTTCGGTGTGCCTCGGGCCTTTTGGTGCAGTCATAGATCCAGTGATCTTGATCTAGTGGTACACATACCACAGTCATATCTTTATAGCCATGACACTCATAATAATACTACTTGTATTAGTGTTGGTTATAAAACTACTCTCTTGCATCTTATCAAGATGGCGGATGGTGTAGATGACATTGGTGCTAATGAAGTGACATTGGTCTCACAAACACCGACACTACCTACGCCATCCGCCATCTTGATCAGTTGTGAGAGAGTTCCAATTATGACAACATAGATTGCCAAACTTGTTACAAAAATGTAAATAGTAGTAAGTGTGAAATAAGTGTTGTTTTGAGAATGAATGAGAGAATGAAAGAATGAGAGAATGAGAATGTTTTATTGTCGTTTTACAATAATGCATTGACAAAGTCAAAAACTATATCTAATAATGTAAGATAACGTCAAAAAAGGCTTTACTGTTCAGCAGTATACAAGATAAAACTTCAAGATAAAACTTAAGTATAGCTTAGCTAAAATAAAACTAAAAACAGATTTGTCTTTCAGGTAGGTCTAAAAATTCTGAGAGTACATAAAATGGGTTCTCTAGAAGCCAATCATAAAACCTTTTTTAAAAAATTTTCTCAGAATATTTGTTTGATAAATTAATTAACTTGTTAAAAATCTGTTGAGAAGTAACCATATGACTGTGTTGTGTTTTAGTTAGCCTACAGTGCTCTATTGCAATTTTATTTTTGTTTCTAGTGTTATAACTATGTACATCACTACTGAGGATTAGAGATTGAAGATTTTTAAAGATAAAAGAAACAGAATAAAAAATGTATAGGTTTATTACTGTCATAATTTTTAATTGGATAAATAAAGGTTTGCAGTGTTCCAGAGGTCCAACTTTTGATATTACCCTAATTGCTTTCTTTTGTAGAATAAGGATATCTTTAATGTTACAGCTGTTACCCCAAATTAAAAGTCCATATTTAATAATTGACTGAAAGAAAGCAAAATATACGGATCTTACATAATCCTCAGGAACACAATACAATATACGTCTAAGTAAGAAAATGACCCTACACAGCCTCTTTGATATGAATTCAATATGTGAGTTCCATGTCAAGTTTTCATCAATGTAGATTCCTAAAAACTTTACTGTTGAAACAAAATTTTGTGATGTATCGTTAGGTGTTTTTTGTTTTAAGCTGAATAAGATGTTTTGGGTTTTTGACTTATTTATTAAGAAACCATTAGCCCTGAACCATGAGAGAAAAAGTGTAGTTATTGTTTGTACTTTTTGTTACAAAACTATCATTTTGTAATGCATAACGTAAATTTATGTCATGACACAAATCACCTAAAGATGATAAAATTGTAAATAGTGTAGGAAGAATGGCTTTAATAATAACAAACTTCTGTAACTAAAGATAAAAAAGTATTTAACAACTATTAAAAAGTTTGTGTAGTCTTAACAAACTACATAAGTATTGGGTTGATTTCAGATGAGCCTGGTCGTCCTGGAAAACCGGAAATCATCGATTACGACAACAAAAGTGTTACACTCAAATGGAAGAAACCAGACAGCGATGGTGGCAGACCTATTCTCCACTATGTCATCGAGCAGAAAGACAAGTTCTCCTTGGACTGGGAGGAAGTGGCCAAGACAGAAGACGCCAACCCTGAAGGGAAGGTGGAGGGGCTGAAGGAAAAAATGGTGTACCAGTTCCGGGTGAGAGCTGTGAACAAGGCAGGCGCCAGTGAGCCCAGCGAGCCCACCGACAACCACATCTGCAAGCACAGGAACCGTGAGTGCATTACTGATCACTAGACTAGACAATAGACCAAACACCAACTGTCCATGAATTATATTAACAATTTTAAATTTCTGCAGAGTTAAAACTAATTGTATTTTTGTTATGTTTGTTTTTCTTAAAACAAATAATCTTAACCTAAATTAGATTAAATATTGTCAATGTATTGAATCATTCTCTTTATACCATAACAACAATCTATTGAAAAGGCATTCCACAGAAGAAAAATTGAAATGTGTTGTTTGGTTTATTATTACAAGATCTGATATAGAAGTTCCTCCACGACAGTGGAATCAGATATTCACTGAAACATTAAGTGTACTCCATCAACAATAGGCTGGCACACTGGAAGAAAAATAAAAGAGTGCATGAAACATTCTTTAATTCTGGGTAAATCTTATAGAACATTACGCAGGCAGCAACAAATACCACGCTTGGGGTTCCATTGTCAGGTAGCTGAGACACTTTGACTGGAACCAACTCACAAGGCCAAAACTAAGTGGAAACTAACTCTACGTAACATCCCTATTTATTTTATGCCTAACAGGTCTTGTTGATGAAACTATAAAATCTTCTTAGTACAAATTTCTTGCTCGACCAAACAGAGTCACAATAGATTTAGAATATTGCATCTTTACTCTCATTTGTGGGTTCCAATGCACAGAAATTTTTACTCTATTAAAACTTAATACTGTATCTGTTATTGGCAGTGAAACCTCGCATTGACCGAGATGGAATGAAGAGTGTCACCATCAAGGCGGGACGCACATACAAGTGGACGGTGGACGTGACGGGAGAACCGCCCCCAGCCCTCTCCTGGACTTGGCGAGATGGTAAGGAATAACATCTGTCAAGTGAGGGAACATGTCTAGAGTAAATAAAAAAAGGTTTCATGGCTAGAAGTTTAAAAGTACAAGGCTGGTGATACATAAAAAATTACCCAAAATGACAAGTTCAAAACCACATTATAAATAAAGATATACAGGTCTAAAATAAAAAAAATTATTTTTTAAATAGATTTTAGGATAACTAAAAAGTCATTAAAATGTTCTAAGTTATTATGACTTAAGAATTAAGTCTGTAATACTTTTTTTTAAATGTTGAAATATAATCTAGTCACAGCCAAAGGAACCTTATTGCATAGCCTAAAGCCCATAACAGATGACCGTGTCTTCCTTTTTCAAAAATGGGGTAAGATCTATTTTTTCACAATTCCTAGTATTAAAAAACGACCCCATTCCTAAACACTGGTTTGTTCTAAAATGTAAACAAGAAGGGTTATCAAAATATTTTAATTTACTATTGTTATTATTTCTATAGGTATTGCTCTGGTCACGACGGACCGGATTAAGATTGAGAACGTTGACTACCAGACCAACTTCACTATTGTGAGCGCCACCAGACGAGACACCGGCAAATACACTCTGCTGGCTGAGAACGCCAACGGGAAGGATCAGGAGAGTCTCGAGCTTACAGTACTTTGTAAGTGTCTAAATCATGTTGGCTTTTACAAGTTAATATTAGTTCTAACAAATTTCCACCATTAGGAGCTCCCTATATCTGTCCAGGATGAAAATTCAGGAACATAATTTTTTAATTTTGAAACACAAAAAATAAATTGGTAAAGTTCGCACATCATTAATTGTGACAGTTTACTATCTATGCAGTTCTGTACCAAATTACCTCTTTTAGGAATGATCTACAAGGTGTCTAAAGATTATCTTCACTGCAAATTTAGGTTTATATGTACTTCAGTAGGCCAATGAAGTTTTCTTCAAGACTTTCTTTAAGGGACGTTTGTTATATGTATATCATGAGTCAACATTTTAAAAAGAGGTTTGAGACTTGATTTTTCCCTTCTATATATGCCTGTGGTACCGATAACCTTTGAAATGGAAGTTAGATTTTTATCAAATTTATGTTACTCCGTGAAAATAATAAAAATAATACTAGTATTATCTTACAAAATGATATTCACTAGAGCGTATACAGAGGGTAAATCATAAGGGCTGTAAGAATTCAAGGAATACAGTAAACTCCCGATTATCCGCGGAATTGGGTGGGCGGCTGCCGCGGATAACAAAAATCGCGGATAATCCGCAAACATGTTGAAAATGGAAGAGAATAAAAGAGAAAACATTTAGAACATGAAAAATCAATTTATTTAATACAGTATGACATAAAATAATGTCAACATGACTACAGTAGCTTAATAATTACACCCTCTTAAAAAAAGTCAGTTAATTGTTTTTGTTTCTTGCTTTGGAAACACTTTTTTTATCCGTGATTGAATTTTTTGTAACACAATTTTTTCAGCTAATTGCGCGTCTTTGTCCTGTTCCTCTAAATAATGGAGCAGTCCGTTGACGTCCGCAGCGAAAAATACCAAACCAGGCAACACAATCACTATACCCGATAAAAGACGAACAATACAGTAAACATCGACTGGCCAGCGTCAGCACTCACGCGAAACTGAATGTCTGATAAGAGGGGATAGTTTGGCCACGTGAGTAGGCGGGGCCTATGGCTGTAGGCGGGAGAGAAAGAGGATAGGAATGGTGGGAGAGGGAGTCCAGCGACCTTGGCGCAAATGCCTGCGTATTGTCGTCAGTGGCTCGGAGATTGCGTACCAGCCTACTTTTCGAGTTCTGAGAAGGCCTGCGCGCGTCTTGCTCTGATAAAACTTGTCAGTTTGGTCTAACTTTTTATTAATGCGTATTTTATCGCTTTTCGTAACACGCGCGGATAATCCGCACCGCGGTTAATCCGCTCGCGGATAATCGGGAGTTTACTGTAGTACTACTCAATACTAATTTGAAAATAATTTTCAACTGGACTTAACACTTTTTTGTTTTTATACTGTATAATGATCCAGTAGTTAATAAACAGAACAACTTGATTATGTCTCTTATCGCCATTACAAATTTTCACAAGTGATAATATAAAAAAAAAGTTTGCTACTGCTTTGAAACCCTTTCCTAAATTTTAACTTTATTCCAATGTAGCAAAGCCGAGCAGACCCGAAGGCCCTCTGGAGGTGTCGAACGTGACAAAGAATGGCTGCAAGCTGAACTGGAAGAAGCCTGCCGACGACGGTGGCACTCCTGTGAAGGAGTATGAAGTAGAGAAGATGGACTTGGCGACTGGCAAGTGGATCAGGGTGGGCAAAGTCCCAGGAGACCGGGAGGAAATGCTCATCTCGGGACTCGACCCTGGACAAGAGTACAAGTTCCGGGTCACAGCCATCAACGATGAGGGAGACTCGGAGCCACTGGAAACCGAGAGGCCCATCATCGCCAAGAATCCCTACGGTGAGTCCAAACTTGCTAAACATTATAAATGTTCTTAACTTATAACAGTCAGATTTTGTGGGAGAGACACAAGGTTAGGTTAATGCAGTGAAACCATCCAACTTCTTGAATTATATAAAAGTTCATATCAAATTAATTATATTTGACTAATGACACCAGTTTGTCATTTTTAACATGAGTTTTGTATTTAAATTCCAAGGCCTTAGCACCAGATTTGCCTAAATTTTTGTCACTGAGCAGTCATTTTTTTAAACTCTAAACTACAAAATTTTTTTAAACAAGTCTAGACAAAATCTAGATCAATTTTTTATGATAGTGTCACATTGACAATTTACAGCTGACTGGAATCATCTTTGAGTGTTTTAGTTACAATTTTACTAATTTTTATTCTTATCACTGTTCCTAAACAAGTCAAGTGCAAGTTTATTCTTCATAAACTAACCATTTAAGTGTTCTTGAATTGCATCATGTACCTTAAGACTGGTGAAATATTTCCCCATTGTCACAATGTCAGAGAAATACTTCAGTGGTTAAAATAATTTTGTTTGTTATACTGTAAGCCTTTTGCTGATAAATATATTTCATTTCAACTCTGTTTTTTACCTTAGATGAGCCGACCCAGCCAGGCACTCCCCAAGTTGTGGATTATGATCACGAGAGTGTGAAGCTTAAGTGGACCAAACCAGATTCTGATGGCGGAGCTCCCATTGAAAAATACATCATTGAAAAGAAAGACAAGTAAGATTTTGCTTTTATCACTTCATATTAAAAGCAAGTTTAAAAGGAAGTTAGGAAGTTGAGTTACTCCAGACTTTGTTGAAATAAATCTTCACTTTGCACCAAAGGGTTTAATACTGATTAAGTAAATGAAGGAATAAACAGTAAATAATAAACAGTGCTAATTTTCAGAGATCATTCCATATTCCTGCCCTTTTAGTGCAAGGTTTTGAGTAAGGGCACAGGTCCATATTACTTTTAATGACTCCCAATCACCTTAAAGCTGTACATATCATTACAAAATTTTAATGTCATGAATGTGACTTCCCATTTGGCCAGACTGAGAAGCCACACTACGTGACTGAGGGCGTAGCTCATTAAATAAAAAGAGACATGTGAAGATTCAAACCAAATATAATTAACAGATATTAAAATCAACATAACAAAACATAGACAATACAATACAATAGTTTCAAACTAATGATAAACAAGAACGGAATTCAACTTATACATTTATTAAATTTAATGTTAGGGTTAAAGTAGACTGGAACTTCCAAAGAAATAACTCAAACCTTTAAACTAGAAAAAACTTTAAACAAATAATCAATTTTGGATCGAACCCCCCTTAATTTAGAAAACCCCAACTAAATTTGGACTTACCCCGGGCCCTCAGGCCTTGAGCCCCATAGCCCCTCTGACCTAACCCCCCTAAACCCTTACACTCACATCACTGCACTAGACACACTCCCCCGAAACTAAGTCTGCTGACCTATTTAAGCCAGAACTACCAATAGGTCAGCATAAACAAGCTATTGTTTAATAACAGTTCCAGTCTACTCATACAACAGCAAGCTCAAATACTTCCTCCTTACATTACTGCCTTGACCTCGCCTGAAACTAACAATTTTAAAACCCAACAATCAATAGTTAATAATTAAATAAAACAATATTAATCCAGTTCCCCCCTTACAATATCATTACAAAATTTTAATATGGTAGATTCTGAGATGTTAGATGTGGTAAATATGGATCTGTCCATAACCAAAATTAGCCTCCAACAAGTCTGATGAAAGCTTGAAATTGAAACATCAACTTCAGTTATTTCGACAGAGCAGTTGCTCTGATTCCCTCTAACTGATATAAGTATTCAAAATACAGTACAACCTGGATCAGTCGTCACTCTCTGTTATCCGTCACATTTTATGCCATTTTGTTACTCTTAATATGTTATAAATGAAACCGTGCCAAAAGAATGAGTGCCATTTTGATAGAATGTCAATGACTGTGAGTTCTTTTAATACATTATGTGTTATTAATATTATTATTCAATGTACTGTGTTAAATTTTTTCCAAAACCTTTTCAAAATGCTTAGTATACAGGTTTATAATGATATTTCTATTATCCGTCTATTCACTCAATATCATAGTTCCGGTCTTGAGACTGTCTGTTAATAGAGGTGCATTCCACTGTAGCACTTTTTTGATTTGATAACGTCCTTGTATTTGGAGAAGTGAAAATTTTAGTTGTGGTAATACTGCATGGTAGTAAATAAATCCTGTCCATCGTTAATTTAATTGAGAGGCACATAAACACTCACAGCTACAACATGATAAGGAAGAGGAGAGAACTGACCAATATTTCACTTAGACGCTCCACTCATTGTAGAAACACCTTTCCACTGGCACTATGAGTGAGAGTCTCCAGCAGGAGAAATCTTTAACTTTACATTTCTTCGGTTCCTTTTTCTTCATCGATACTACTATTATCGCTTCATAACTTGATTTGTGTGGCCCTGCAGATACAAGCCAGACTGGGAGCCGGCCACGGAGGTTGCGGGAGACCAACTCACGGCCAAGGTGCCTGACCTGAAGGAGCAAGCCGAGTATCAGTTCCGCATCATCGCTGTCAACAAGGCCGGCCCATCACCTGCGTCCGATCCCAGCAAGATGCACCTAGTCAAACACAAGGCTTGTAAGTGTCATCCACCTGCAACCTATCCTTCTCAACACTTGAATCTTTAAATCTTAAATTATCATCTTAATCTTGAATCTTAAATCTTCATCGTGACTACCTTTGAAATAATAATTTCATACGATGGAATATATTTATTATTATTTTGTAACTCATTACTACATTGTGTAAATACAAAACTGTAAGCGAGTTTAAGTGCACGTCGGTTTAAATGCCAAATCCACAACCGCCAAATTGTTAACTGATCACAGTCTCGGCCCTGAGGTGGTTGGATATGAATGCGTTTTTTTAACACTTGGTAAAAATTTGATAGCTTTGTGAAGATAAAAAATAAGTTTTTTCTATAGAATATTTAGCAAGTACAGATCTGATATTGACTTTATGGAAACCAAAAACGTTAATGATACACATTAACGTGAGTAGACTTCTTGTCAAATGCATTTTCAAACTGAAATTTGGACTGAGTTTGTGTACACCATTATCATTCTCCAACGAAACCTCAAAAATTCACAACACAAAATGCTCAACAAAAGCTTCAGGTAATGTTAAGAAAGGTGTTAGAACTGATTTGTCTATCACCTGTAATTATTTGTAATGAATGCCACAGTAGTTTTGCCACTCTCTCATTTTCATGGCTGTTTTATCATAAATTAGTTAATATAATACACATAATCAATGCTACAGGTTCATTAATAGAATGAATATTAATGAAAGTCTCTTTCAAGAGTATTTATCTAACAACACCTCTGAGTAATTAAAAGATGCACCATGTCGATTGTCATAGTTTATATATCTTGATAAACCACTTTGTTCCACAAATATTTCAATATTTGTTATGTAATAAATATTTGTCATTTCCAGTGAAACCGAGGATTGACCGCACAAACTTAAAGAACATTGTCGTAAGAGCCGGTAAAATGGTGAAGTACGACGTAAATGTTCGTGGAGAGCCACCGCCAGAGATTACATGGTTCTTGGTCGATAAACAGGTATACTTTGTCACTTGATTTACATTTTCTTTCTTATCATGACAAAGGGTTCAGAAGAATCAAATAAGTCTTTTGTAATGACATTAAATACCAAACTGAAATATGGGATTCAGACAGGATTTAATAAAGACATCTTTGTCGATCAAACTCAGTTTCTGAAAACACAAATTATGTTCAAACCATTGATGCAACTAAAAATCTTTAAGTTTGAAAGTTTAACTTGAGTGTGAAAGTTTTATTTATATTTACACATCTTAAATCTAACAGTAGAAAGGTGATATACTAAAAATTCACCTCGTCCAAACTACAGTAACTCAAAACTTATAGAATTTGTAATTAGATCGTTATTTTAAGGGCAGAATAGTTGCAAAATTGTTAAGAAGAGGCATTTCATTTTATAACAAAATTTGGCATTTTTATTCTATTTAACATTTTATTTCATTCCTAGCAGGTCGTCCTTTAGATGATGGAAATATAAGGTTGGTTGAAGTAGTGTATTATCTTGAAGAGAAGAAAGTTTTAAGTCAATGTTATAAAAACAAATTTGTAATTTACAGTTTTTTTAGTTGTAACGATAAGTTTATGAAAAACCTGTCTTTTATGATTAATAATAGCTCTTTGCTTAACTGATATCTGTTAGTTTATATGTTTAACATTTACTGTTTAGCAGCCGTTTTACACAAATTATTTTTTGTCTATTTAAAAAAATAGTTGGATTTTTTACATTATGTTTTATTTTTGTTATCAAAATGGTAACATTAGGTTTTTAAGTAGCTTAATGTGATAAACTGAAATTTCACCAAATTTCCTTGATATTTTTTTATGGAGTATGTAGATTCTGGAAACCTCACCAATTAGACAACAATATAAATATCTTACTTGAAATTCTATTTCTAACTGACATTAGTGATGGTTAAATCACTTTAAATGAAAAGTTAATCTAGGATATTTATAAAATTGAATGTTGACTTTTTCAGACGGATAAAGTGATTCGTGAAGTGAGTAATTGCGATTTGGGAGCAAAGGATTATGGATTTCCCGCTTTAAAATTAGTGATATTAGATCATCTTTAGACCGCTTATGATTTTTACAGATTTTTGAAGATAGTCATAGTGTGTTATTCTTAGCTAGGAGTGTCAAAATATTTTTATGATATTTTATATTTTTATGGTTCAATTTTTGAATTTTGAACCGAGAACATACATTTTTTTAGATTGTAGAAGCTTATCGCTTATTTTTCATCAGAAATAGCAGCTTCTAGACATCAGCAAAGTAGGCTTAGCTTTGCTATTAGCTTCCATATGCTGCAACGAGTGTCATTAGTTGAATATTTTTCTCATGTCATAATGCTAGTTAGACCTTCTTTTCTCTGTCCTCTGTGAAACATCAATGTATTAACGTTTTTTTGTCATTAATCCTGATCAGCTAACATGAGGTTATTTGCAAATCACACAAGTGGCGGCTTGTCTTTATTGGTTCAAGAGCTAGATCATCCTTGAATAAACAGTAATAAAACAATTGAAATAATAGCCTACTATTCACATAGTACCGTATTGAAATAATGCGTATCATAGGGTGTATCAAGCAAGTTTGGGAGTAGCGAGATATAGAAAGTAGCCGGGCGAGAGAAAACATTTTTGGGTATTCAAAGGATCAAAACTGTGGTCTATTGAACCATAATTTTAGACACTACTTGTGAATTGAAAGGGACACATCAATACTTCAAGGAAATTTGAGAGTGATAAGTAAAAGCTCTTTGGGAAAACAGTCCAAACGTGCATTACTTGTATTGTTGCTATGTGCAACTTGGCAATCAAGCCTGAGATCTTGAGTTTAATATGCTAACAAACAAGATGCCTAATACTTACTTATAGTAGCGCAATTGGGTTCATTGTTAAGCTCTAAAATTTGTAGATGATAGAATCAAATACAAAAAATAAATCCCCCTTTCATACTATAACCCCGAAAAACATCAAACCTGTTATTATAAAAAAATACAATCATGATTAGTTTAAAGTTTCAGAACGACTATCAGTTAGTTAATTTTAACGTTAAAGTAAAATTAATAATCTCAAGTTGGAGACACATAGGTTCCACTGGCGACTGGAAGACTCAAATTCACAGTGTTTCCACCCCTCACTTTTATTTAAAACAAAATCTAATGAATTTTTTTATGAATTTTTATTTTTTTTTTTAAGTGATAAAAGTTTAAAAGAGTAGACATTGATGGCTATTATTGATATACCAAGTCGCATTACTTTATCTACAATGATAAAAAATATATTTCACCGTTCCGGGACTTTTCAACCACACTGTATACATTATATTAGTCAACGTGGAAAAAGATTTAAACTTAAATCTAGCTCATTTATTCACATTTCACACAAAATACTGTGTTAAAAAATAAATCCTAAATCCTAAGAGATGCCAGATTACTATTCTAGTTCATTCCGGGCGAAATTAAGCACTGCTAAGAAAATACTTCAAATCATCGTCAGGAAACCTTTTACATTGTGGTTGTTTCAACAATCAATCAGTTGCTGTGAGCTGCCACTTATCATAACCACACACTCTACATCTCTTACTCTAATTCTTCTTTCATTCTTTCATCTTCTTTTCTTGGATATCTGTTCTCTTTGAAATATTTACTTTTTACCTGAATAGTTATATTTCTGTAGTTTATCTGAAAACTTAGAAAAGGAGAATCTCTTTCTTTATCTTGTTTCATCTCCTATAATAAACCTATTTTCAGGATTACAGGGCTACTCTGTTACTAAAATAAGTTTATTTTTTCAGGGACATGGTAAGTGTATCATGAATTCAATGTGTACTTTTGCAAATATTCCTCTTAGTTCAGGGTTATTTCAATATCAAGTTCAATGCAAACAATTTTTATAACTCAGTATTTCATACTTTATTGATCTAGATTCAGAGCAGATTTGAACAAATTGAATCAAATGCAAATTTATTGCAATAAATTTTTACTGTGATGTAAGTTTTATCATTATTCTTGAAGATTATATTTCAACACATGTGATTATACTCCTTACAATCGATAGGGATCAGATTTGTTACAAGAGCCTTTTAAAATTATATTCTATTCTTATATCATGACAATATGAAGTAAATTTAGTTTTCTAGCTTTTACTGCTCTATTATTTGTGACCGATTCAATTTATAATATATTTGAAGGTGTTTCTTTATGAAGTTATTTCAAGGGTTAGTGAAAGAATTTTCCCTACATAGAAATTAGTCAATACATCATTAGTTATGTTAGCTATAAAATAAAATACACCTAAAAAATTTATCAATTTTTTATTTTACATAAAATAAAGGTAACATCTCCCATTCCAATACAAAAAAATCTTCCATGAAAGTTCATTGGGAATATCCAATATTTGAAGTACTCACAACAAGCCATTACACTCACATTATATTTTTGTTCAAATGCAGAAATACGCTTAATAAACATATCAAATAACAATTTAATTTTTGCTGCTAAAGCCTTTCAATTTCTAACTTGCAAACTTTACCGCAAAAATAACATATAACATACACATGTTGATCTGTAGTTTTAAAATAAAATAAAATTTCTGTAAAAGAAATTAACATTGTCAAAATGTTAACAGGTGAAATCTGAAGGCAACATTGAAATTGTCAACGTGCCGTATAACACGAAGATCACCATTAATGATGCAATCAGGAAGAACTCTGGATTGTACAGAATAGTCGCAGAAAACGCCTCTGGAAAAGACGAAGCTGATGTGGAGGTCACTGTGCTTTGTAAGGGGTTCCACACACACACACACACACACACACACACACACTCATACATATTAGTATTTTAGTTTGTTTATTTTAGTTTTTGCTGTTATAAATAAGAAACATAATCTTTGCCTACTGCTTCCTCATTTAATGTTTCAGGCCAGTATAACCCCTCTTATTTATCCACTTTACCTTGTGGCTTCTCCAAAACAAAATGTATTTACAATGGTTTGAAATTGTATAAGTCAATACTCCAAATGAAAAGCCTCTTCTATGTGTGATGAGTTCTTAAATAGGCTGTATATAAAAACATTCATATAACTCTATGAACAAAAGTAATATATTCATAATTAAAGTACGTTATTCAATATAAGTTTGTTCTGTAAAAAAGCTTTTTTTTAACTATAAAATTTCCAATATTTCCTTTCCCATATAAAAGGTTATTTTATTCCTACAAAATACTTATTTTGCAGTGTTTGAAAAATGAAAATATGGAAAAAATTGGAAAAAATAAAAACAGGTGAAATAAAGGAAAACCATTTACAGTATGAAGTAAAGAAAATGTTCTTAGTATGTATAAACTTACTGAATTACTGAAAAGTTCAAGTTGTTAGTACACCGGAGAAAGGTGAGGCTTGTAAATGGCCATTTTCACTATATGTATTTGGTTTTCATAATTTTCTGGCCTAGGCTTGGTCCTGAGGTGGCAGCATATGGGTTATTCTACTTTTTTTATAATCTGATTTTGTAACATTGTGAAATCCTGATTTAAGACAGATAATTTATGAAAAATGTAAATTATAACAGGCGCAAGACTGATTTCCAACTTTTATTTAGAAACATCTTTAAAATACATCAGTATGAAAATAAAAATAAAAACAAATATCAAGTACCCTTTTACAAATAATTCTTAAACATAGGCCAAGATATGTTGATAAGAGTTTGGATAGAACATTGAAATTGCAAAATTTACCAGACTCAGCAACAAACTTCTTAGTTAAGAATAAAGTTACATTTTCAGTCTTGTCTATTCGCATTGTCTTGTTTTTTGCTACATTCAGTTAAATATGTCTCACACTAGGAACGCTTAACAATACCTCTCAAAAATACAATGTCAAAACAAAAATTATAGCAAATGAGGGTCACAATCATAACTATAAACATAGAAAAAAATTATCTACAAAAACAAAAAACAAACGAACCGGGAAAATAAAACACTTCACTATGCTTCAAAATTATGTATTTCAGTATTAAATTGCTAGTAAAATAGGCCTAGCCATTCGTAGAATATTTGTATCTCCACCGTTTTTTAACGTTATTCACAAAATATTTCCCGTCTTCAAAAATCTCGAGAAAAAAATCCCGTCTTGTTTAACGATATTTAAAAATTTCTTGAAACATTTGAGAAATTTCGTGATTTATCCATCCCTAAACAGTACCAAGCAGTGTTCCCATCATGGCAACTTTGTTGTAGCGGCCCCTTCGAGACCGAAGGGACCTCTGAAGGTGCAAGACGTGACTGCGCAAGGCTGCAAGCTCAAGTGGGAGAAGCCAGAGGATGATGGAGGCAAGCCGATCACCGCGTACTCGGTGGAGAAGATGGACATGGCGACAGGGCGGTGGGTGCCCGTGGGGCGGACGTCCGAGCCTGAAATGGAAGTACGAGGGCTGCAGGAGGGCCACGAGTACCAGTTCAGAGTCAAGGCCATCAATGAGGAGGGAGAGAGCGAGCCGCTCGACTCGGAAGGAGCCACACTCGCCAAGAACCCCTACGGTAAAGTATTTTTCCTAAAACCCCTATGGTAAAAGTCTTACGTAGAACCCCTATGATCAATTTTTACCTTGGAACCTATGGTAAATTCTTTTTACATATAACTCCTTTGGTAAAGATTTTCATAGATTACCCTATGATAAATTTTTTACCTAGAACCCCTCTGATAAAGTGTAATCCTAGAACCCCTACAGTACATTTTTTACCTTTAACTCCTGTAGTAGATTTCGTACCTAGAACCTCTTCCTTAAATTTCTTACCTAGAATTCCTATAGCAATGTATTTCAACTTATATTTAACTGAAGTATTCCAATTTTCCGAGCAGATATCCCCAGCAAGCCGGGTGTTCCCGAGTTCGTGGACTGGGACGTTGACCGAGTGGTGCTCAAGTGGGCAGCACCCAAGTCCAATGGAGGAGCCCCCATCACGAGCTACATCATCGAAGCCAAGGAAAAGTTCTCTGCTTCCTGGAATGAGATGACAGACACTGGGGTAAGTCATTTACATGGTGAACTTTGTTTTTATTCAAAAGAAATACATTAAAAATCATTTAGCACTTCTAATGAAATAGAAAATTACAAGTTCAATTTAAAAATAATTGATAAGTTATGTTTACCTTATATGAGATAAATAATGTATAATGTGTGTAAATGATGGACAAATTATACTTATTGAAGAGAAGGGTAAAATTTTTGGTGGTAGCAATACTTGCACTGTAGAATGAAACTCACATTTGGGAATCATTGATTAAGAATCACTTATGTAAATAAATTTTTTCATTCAAACTTTTAACTGGGTGGCCAAGAAGTTTGTAAAATAATTTGTACACCAAATATTTAAAGAATCAACTGCTAAAAAATGTGTTCAGACAAAGAGTGCCTTAGTCAGCAGGGTAAAAGATTAAGAGCTAATGTAACAAATGTTTGGATTGATAATTTTTAAAACAATGAATGAGTGAACAAAACAACTTTCTTTTAAAGTTGCACCTGAAGTAACAACAAACTAGTTTATATCTTCACAGTTATTGTTAGTGTTCTCCTTCATTTTATTCAGTTAAATTATGCACTTACTCATCATAAACGTTAGATGACCTGCATTAATTTGTAAATTAACGCATCTAGCAATTGTATCATCTTGTCACTGATTGATGTGTTTATGCAGAGCTCAGCCTGTGAGGGAACGGTGCTGGGCCTGAAGGAGGGAAACACATACCAGTTCCGAGTGCGAGCTGTCAACAAGGCAGGGCCTTCCGAGCCGAGCGACCCGACCAAACCTCACATCGCCAAGGCTAGAAACTGTGAGTAGTGATAGTTACTTAAGATTGGATTGCCCCTTTTTCAACACGACCTTACTAATGTAATGATTCTAATATGTTTATAAAGAATCAATTCTAATTATAAATTAACTTTAACTCATAACTAGAACTTGGTTAGTTTTTTTAACAAGAAAAAGATCACAAGGATATTTCTGATTCAAGGTCACAGTTATAGAATACAGTTTTCCAAGCGAAGCCTATACAGGGTGTTAGAAAAAACATTCAGTATTTTTGGAAGATAATTACTTATATAAAAACAAAACAAAAAAATTTTGTAACCATAAGTCCTAAAATGCTTCGTTATTCTGATAGCCGCCATTTAGCTTACCCTTAATAATTTTTATTTCTGTAACGAATCATTGTATTGAGTTCATATTTGGCATGAACCTTTTCCAAAGCACTGCTCAGTTTCAAGAAACAAATGATGTTTTAGCAGTGTTTATTTTCAAAATAGCAACCATTTTTAATTTTTTAAACTCAAATACTGTATCTCAAAACCGGTAAATTTTGTCAAAATTTTGCATGTGACAAAAAAGTTTATAAATTACATTATGTAACCAATAATACCTAGTTTTTAGGGATCTGACAACAAATATCAGAGTTATTGCAATTTTTCTGTGTAAAAACGTTGATTTTGTATTAGAATTAATGCACAATAAAGTCATTTCAATATAAAAATCTGTTATTTGTTGTCAGATCCTTACAAATCTAATTTTATTGCTTAGATCATTACATTTTGAAAAATTGCTTGTGAAATTTTCTGGTTTAGAGATATTTCAGTTTAAACATTTCAAATGGCCACCAATGTTGAAAAGACGGATCAGAAAAATAATTATTTTCCTGAAAATGAACATTGGTGTAGTTAAGGTTGATGCCTAATACAAACTTAATACAACTATCCGTTACGGCAATAAAAACTACTAAGTGCAAAAAACAAAATGGCGGCTAGTGGCCTAACAAAGCATTTTGGTGCATGTGTATATAAGAACTTTTTTATTTGTTTTACTACAAGTAATCATCTCCCAAATCCTGAAATGTTTTTTTCTGACCCCCTGTATATATTGTGCTACATGCCTGAGTTGGTTGGTCTCTTCTGTTTTATTCCAATACCTACCACTCTCTTTCTTGTTTTACATTTTTTTTTCACAGTTAATAAGAAAATGCGGTTTGACTAGCAAAAGCTAAGAAAAACTCTTAAGGACAAAAAAACTAACCTTAATATTCAAGCCGTTTATATTGTAAGGACTCACCCCAGGAAGCATTCCCCTTCCTGATACTGGAGGAATACAAAATTTCTTAATAAACTTTAAATAATATTTCATAAAGTATTTTCTCTTATGTAATATTTATTGTAGTCTTTAAATTATAGACTTATAACATCAATTTGAATTACTGACAAATTTATCCACTCTTTTCATTTCAGTTTTTTCAAGTGTGTATTCTTTGTGGATTAATTTATTAGACGATTTTTATCTATAAAATACTGTTTGTAACAATTATCTGACTTTACATATTTGGTTGTATTTGGTCCAGAACATGGAATGTATTTCCAACCTTAGTTATTTTCATTTTTTATTTTAGAACTTTCCATGCTGCAAAATAATTACTATTGGATTCATTTTGATATAAAAGAAAAATAAGGATAAAGGCCAAAATAAATGGTTTTCTTG
The DNA here is from genome assembly GCA_030545055.2 of Neoaliturus tenellus. NCBI lineage: Eukaryota > Metazoa > Arthropoda > Insecta > Hemiptera > Cicadellidae > Neoaliturus > Neoaliturus tenellus. The sequence continues at coordinate 36,821,536 of CM061535.1, forward strand.
ATGAAAAGAAGAAGGCCCATGCATGAAGTTTCAAACTTGTTTCCAATCAGTTTATAATGAGTTAAAATTGCCATAGTTATATGTTTTTCACCATAAACAGTACAGATGTACTTCTAGAACAACAAACAGAGAATAGAGCATCATAATGATGTCTCTTTATTGTTGACAGTGAGGCCAATCATCAACCGAGAGAAGCTGCAGAAGGTCGTGGTCCGGGCTGGAGCCGTGATCAAGTTTGACGTCGACATTAAGGGTGAACCTCCTCCAACCACCACGTGGAACCTGGGCCTCAACGAACTGAAGAATGGCCCGAGAATCAAGATTGAAAATGAAGATTACAACACCAAGATCGCCATTTCAGAAACCACTCGCAAAGACACAGGAACATACACCATCATCGCTGTGAACCAAAACGGGCGAGACGAGGCTCCTGTAGAAGTTGTTGTACTAGGTCCGTAATCAAAGGGTTTTCAGTAAATATCCCCCTTTTTTAATTTAAACTTTTTACTAATTAGAAATTAAGTTTAGTATTAGTTTTGCTCAAAAAACAGTATTAGATCTTAATATTCATCTTTTTTAAAAATAAGATAGTATTTGTTAGAGGTGAACTGGTATCCAAATCTCTTAACCCTGCAGTCGTGATGTGATTTTGTGGCTTCCAATGGTGACATCGGTCTGGGTGAGGGTAGATTAATAAATCTTTGTAAAATCAGCACATCGAGAGTGTCAAACAATAAAAAAGTTTTCTAAATCTCATTCAATCAATTTATGTAATTAGGTGTAATGTTTCTCAATGCTATGGACTTGTTATGTGTTATCTCAATCTTATGAATTGGTGATTTTGGTGCAATAGACCGTTCTTGTTTTAGTGACTGCAGTGTATAGGACTGCTCATGGCTGCTGTGTACTACCTCCTAACCTCAAAATTACGGCACGGTAGCTGAAGGCTCACTGAATGGAGTTTTTTGCATAATTCAAATGACAGTGAACACAACCTATTGGTTTATTAGTGAACTAACACTATAATTTGGATTGGTCTCAGAGACCAGTGTCACCACTGCAGGGTTAAGAGTCATATCTGAACATTTTATATATTATACATGCTGCAAACAATTATGAGGGCAAAAAGTTTAGAGTTTCATAATAAAAATCCCACTTATTCTACAGGAGCAAGATTTTTACACATCCTTCCAAAGGTGCCAGACCAATAAAAACTTGACTTTGGGTTTTAATCGTGGATTTTAAACATTCAAATTTGTTGTGCTTTTCTACCAATTAATTCTGTTTGGATTACTAGTCTATAGGCAAAGTGTGTGATTGTATTTATAAAATCATTTATATGTATGAAATAAAACAATCAGTGCCTGGGATAAATGATCATTACCATCATTAGGCCAAGTATTTTTTTGTGTGTGTTTATAACCTTACAACCTAATCTAAACCTGTCTGTTATCTCTTGAAATGAAATGAAAAATCCTTTATTTATACAGGCAAAGTTAGGGCCATGTGGCCCTTTCTTGCACTTAACCTGATACTACAAAGTACAAAAACAAATATACAATAACAATTAATAGTAAATAACAATAAAAAATAATTTTTATCTACATAAACAAAAATAAAACAACTCTTCATCACACACTCACAACAATCATCCGTCACTGCTCCCGCACACGCCCAAGGCCCCTATAATGCACCAGCCAAGGCCATCCGCTCAAAAAATAATCCTTTCAGTGCTGCCACAAACCGGAAACCACCTGGTGTCTCTTGCAGAGTGATCTGTAGACAAATGTACAACATTTTTGTGGATGACATTATAATTATTTTTCCCAATTATTTAGATTACTATGTAGTTTTTTAGTTTGTTCAACACTTTCAAAGCAATGTTTTCTGTTCAAAGTACAGCTTTAGAATGTTTTTATGCCAACAATGGCGTTCCACTTACAATCTGACATTTTTGCTGCTCCGACTATGCCCCGGTCCCGTAGTTGATGGATTAACGGGGTTCTACTGTATTCATAAAAGTGATATGAATCTTAATACAAGAGATTTGATTTTTTACAGACAAGCCAGGAGCGCCCGAAGGTCCTCTGGAGGTGTCGGATGTCCACAAGGAGGGCTGCAAGCTTAAGTGGGAGAAGCCCAAGGACGACGGTGGTCTGCCGCTGAGTGGGTACATTGTAGAGAAGATGGACGTGGCGACGGGCCGATGGGTGCCCGCTGGCTTCGTGGACCCATCCAAGACAGAACACGAGATCACCGGCCTGGAGCCAGGACACAAGTACCAGTTCAGAGTCAAGGCGCAGAACGAAGAGGGAGAATCCGAACCCCTCGAGACCGATGCCGCAATTCTGGCTAAGAATCCGTATGGTAATTAATCTCTCACCATCCATTCTATAGCTAGCTCCTATTGAGAATGATTTGATTTGAAGAAATTATCACACGCCAAACACTAAAAATTCTACATAGAATTTATTCAGTATTTGTTGGTTATAGGCACCACCGATTTAAAATATTTTTTAATCCAATTACGTTAGATGTGTCAATCTTGTGCCCGTCAGTTGTTGAATTGACAGCATTTTTTTTATCAATATGTACTATATCGTTCAAGGTCAGGCGCTCATTATCAGTTTTGCTATATCACTACTAGACTTAAGGTGTAATTCTTTAATTTAAACTGTATATTAAAATTGACATAGATTTACTTTCAAGATGAGTGAACTAAGATAATAAACTAATATTGACTTATCTATGTAACCTTACCTAACCTAACCTAACAAAAATGGCAAAACACTCTCCAGTCTCCTCACCGACATTCCCAACTTCTGTCACTCTGTTGTAAAAGATTTGTGTACATAAATACCTAAAATATGTACAAAAATGTTTAAAAAGAGAGTACTACTTCATGATATGTTTCAAACTTCATTGTTTTTCACCATGTAACCTAAAAATACTGGGTGGTGCCTTTAAGCGACTACCTTTTATTCTTCAATCTACTTTTCAATCTGTAATTCTGTACAGTATAAATTTTTTTTTGTAAGCTATACTACTTAAGAACTTATTAAACCTCTTACTATACATCAGTTGTAATCTAGGGTCACAATTTTAGATTGTTTAAAAAGCTCTGCTTTGAGCCAAAGTAGCGATGTTGTGAGTTGGAATAGCCACTCCATCAATAGTTATAGTAAAACTGTATGGTAAAGCTCCTGTTTAAATAAGGTGATTGTAAGCTGGAACAAAAAAGTTGTTATTTGAGAAATTTTACATACCTCACAAAAAAAAAAAAAAAAAATTATTTCAAGAATAGAAAGCTTCACTAACCTGGGGCCTTAAATAAAAGTGGTTGAGGTGCTCCCTCATATTCCACACTTGTTGGATCCCTAACAGAGTCAACTCTGGGCAAAGTTTCTATTTGTAATTGGGCCATAAATAATGCTAGCTAACATCAAGTTAAAGGTAATGTTAATTTATAAAAAATAAAACCAGGGTGGAGAATGTTACTTATCAAAACGCTTATAAATAAATCACTCTTAGATATTTACAAAATAAAATAAAAACCATTCCATATTTGAGATGTGAAGAGTGCAACTACCATTTTAATTCTGATGTTAGAAGATTTAGTATCAGCTTTAGGTAACCTATCTTTGAACTTTAAATTGTAGTTTTCCCGTATGATTGCAGATCCGCCTGGAGCTCCCGGACTGCCGGAGATCGTGGATTGGGACGAACACATGGTGGAACTCAAGTGGGAGCCTCCGTTCAGGGATGGCGGAGCCCCTATCACTGGTAACTAACTCATTCTCCCATCTGGTAACTTGGACACTATAAAAGTAGAAGAACGTCATTAAGAATAATAGTTCATTAATAAGTTATGTACTTGTATTCAAGCGAGCTATATTTCAAGATTTTCAGTAAAATTGATATTTATTTAAAATTTTAAAGGGAGAATTTGAAACTAGATACAAAAATACTTGCAAAATTATTTAAAAGAATAAGGTTTTGGGTTTGGTGGATCCGACTATTGAGAGAACAATGTATTATAATCAACCTGTTTCAAAATTATATACACAATAGATTCCACATTTTTCATTGTTAAATGCATTATTACACTCTCTGAGAAAAAAGGACTTACCATAAAATTTAAAATGAAAAGATTTCATTTTGAAATGTTATTTTAATGTTTGTATTGTAATGTTTTAGGATACATAATTGAGATGAAGAGTAGATTTGAACCCAACTTTACCAAGGCTATAGAAATCACAGGCAACACATGCAAGGGCAAGGTGCCTAAACTGGAAGAAGGCACTCAGTACCAGTTCAGGGTGCGAGCAGTGAACAAGGCAGGACCTGGCGAGCCCAGTGAGGAGACCAACCCTCACACCGCCAAGCCTCGATGGCGTGAGTACAACTACAGCTACCAGCCTAGCGTCAACTATGGTTGATGTTCTGAATTTAAGCGTTTAGTTTGCTATACTTGGCATTCACGCCGGAACCAAAGAACTGATGTCAATTATTTTTGACAAGAAAATTCATCACCATTGTCCATATTGTTTTGTTTCTCTTATCACACAAATCAATTCATTGGATGGAGGGAATAAGATGTAGGACTTGCTTTAAACAAGAATGTTTCAAGAAAATGCAAGAGTTTTGGGTGAATAAAGACGCTTAGCACTTGCTAGCCCTAGTATGTTTAAATATTAGTGGATAGATCTAGTGAGTTTACTGCAGTTCTAAGACTTTATTCACGTCAGTTTGTAGCATACACTTGCTTTTCCAGCACATGCTACCCTAGTAAATGGTCAGTTTATTTCACTTCGACCATTTTCTCATCTGTTTAGTTTGTGGTTGTCTTACAGGGATACCAAGTAAATATGTTGGATATAGGGTCATCGTTTCAGTATTTTTACTCTCTCATTTAGCAGCACTGTTGATGTCCTTGTTTCTATTGGTCCATGGAGTAGGTTTAATTCAGTAGACTTAGTCCCTGGTGGTGGAGTAGGCCATCAGGATTGGGATTTGAAAGAAAATCTCGTGTCAACTATAGTTTGCTAACAGTAGCAAACATGTTAGTATGAAATATAATTATCTAAAGTATGATCATAAGTTATTACACTTTCACATCTCATTGACTAAAAATCGAGTAGAATTAAAGATTGCACAAATTATATATAAATTAAACTTCAGCGTTTTAAATTTTAACCATTCACAAAATATGTATTTGGCACCAAAGTCTCATCATTCTTCTTTATGAGAAAAGTTAAAATTACACAGACAAAATTGTTTTGATGTTCAAATAATAATGTCATCATGTTGCAGAGAAACCAAGAATCGATCGCACAAATCTGCAAAATCTGGTGTTCAAGGTTGGACACACTGTGCTCATCGACGTCAACGTCACAGGGGAACCTCCTCCAACTATCACCTGGATTTTCAAGGAAAAGGTAATTTTCCACGGACAGAATAATGCAATACTTTAACTTCCTTATCCACTTTAATTAAAGTTATGGAAAACCTAATATCTACAATCTTTATACCCAAACAATATTGTTATCCATATTTTAGCCCCTGAGTTATGCAGCTTGATGTAATACTACATTTACAAATCTACGTTAAGTAACTTTATATTATGACGATAGTGACATTTTTTGCGTTGTAAGAGTATAAAAATGAAATGTCGAGATATTGACGATTGAGTAATAACCTTATATATAAAATGCTCAACCTTTAAAATTAATTGAAGCAATTTATTTTTTAATTTTGGAATCGATCATGCTTTACCTAAGGGATTGAAAAGGAATCAGTTAACAAGATAACCTATTATATGTTGATAGCATTTGACACAGTTGATCACAAAATGTTACTACAAATATAAAAATATTATGCATTTGGAAAGAATACTTCACACTTTAAAAGTCATACCTTGAAGACAGGACACAATGTGTGAATCTTAGTTGTGAAAATTCTACAGGAATAGATGTTAAGGTCGGTGTCCCAAAGAGAGATTGTCTAGGACTACTATTTTTTATATATTTATAAATGACTAACCGTTCAATCTTGAAAATCAACATTCCTCCTGATTTTTATATGCAGATGATTTGTGCATTAATATATCAGGAAGTTGAAAAAATGGACTAATAGAAAATCTAAATGTAACAACAATACTAGTACAAAATTGGTGTCAATCAAACCACTTAATACCTAAAACGCAAAATATTTAAATTAGCTATTTGAAGAAATTTTTCTATATAATAATGTAGATAGATTCCTTAAAACTTTTAGGAATATTAATTGATTGACAATTAAATTGGCAGGATTATACATATCATAGTTTAAGAAAAATTTCAATGGGTTTACATTATTTGACATCTTTGAGAAAACGTAAAAGTAGATATACTGGTAATGGCATACTATAACCATAGATGAAATATAATACAGAGATTGGCAGCCGCATGCGAATTTCCGTGCTTAGTTTAGTTCGGCCCACCCGAGTTAGTTGGGTGGGCCGATGGTTCGCTGCGCCACCGTCGCGCGCCGCGTGGTAACGCAGTACACATTCCACTGTCTCCTCACAGCGCTTCGGCTTGGGCCCACCTCGCGCCGGCCCACCGCTCCAGCGCCGCGCCGGCCCACCCGTCCCCAACAGTCAACGCGATGTCGCGTCTGTCCGGCTGGTACCATAATATTCACATAAAACGATAATGTTGAAATAACAGTATAATTTTTTCTTCCAAATATTTATAAGAATATATTTTATAATATAATATTAATATATTTGTAAGAACACCAGGAAATAAAAAAAAGTATCAAACTGGATAGCTTCCATAACATAATTATATTAAAACAGCTTCGGTACTTTATAATGAATAATCAGTGCCGGTGGATATTAGTTTAAAGCCCTGTTACTGCTTCAAAGTTTCCACCTTTAACAGGGAACTTCTTTTTTAGGATAAGAAGTTCTCTTAGAGATAGGCACTAATCGCTCTAAGAGACGAAAAACCAAAAGTATGTCGTTAAAACATTTAAATTTAAGTTAAATTGACATTTGATTTTTTTATAACAATTTCAACAAAAGTAAAAATGTTACGCCTAATACACAAATACAGCAGACGAACAATACACATACCAGCCAGAACAATAAGTAAAACATAATTAATGAGTTTAACTAGGCAAAAAATGTAATGAAATAAAGATCAAGCTTAAATTATTTTAGTCCTACGAATTACATGGCAGGTTATGTCAAAAATCTAAATGATTGCATTTTCTTTGTTTTAGCTAGTTTAAAATAAAATTATGCTATAAGTCATGTATGTGAGTTTTTTGCTAATGAAATATTATAACAATTCACAAACATAACCTAAACAAACATTTCCCCCCTCATATATGCAACTACATCATATACAACAATTAATTTTGTAAATAAACTGAATAGCTTTCAAGTAATTTGATGAACTGACATCTACAAACGAATAAGATCGATCATGTGCAATTCTTATAATACAACGGCATACAAGCGCAAACATATAAAAAACACATCACACAGAAATACACACATACTGTACAGACACCGGTATCAATAAATTCAATAAATAGAATTTTTTGATAAATTATCATTGATTCATATATGTAGAGACCGTTAAATATGCCATTAATATATATATATATATACATACAAAGGCACGACAGCAATATATACAAACACCTACCCACCCATCTACACACACAAGAAAAAAATCATCAGCGAGAGAGTTCATTCTTCATTATGCTTTGTAACAAAAACAAATGACTCTTAAGGCAAAATAGACAAGTTACAAGTTTTGAACAGTTTTAAGTTTTTGTTCAAAAGGTGAGGAACGAGAGAGCGTAGATCTAGGCATTCTGAGGTCTTTCGATTGCCACAAAACAGTTTTCATGATTTTCAATCTCACCAAAAAATTTACAATGAACCGACGATGATCGAGGCACGGATGTATTTCATCAAACCATTTTATGTTCTTCTTCTTAATTTCTACTACAGCACGTTCCACAAGAGCACTTTTAACACCTATTTTACGCATGATGCTTGGGAAGTGTTTTTGAAAACAGTTTAGTTCGATTTCAGTTATGGAAACCATAACTGGCGAAGGGGCGGTCAAATGTGAAATACCTTATTCCTTGGTTCCGTAGGATCTATAAAGGATCAACAGCTGGTTCGGTTCATTTAGGACTACGGGTTTCAAGGTCAAATCAGCTGTACAAGTTTGACAGTGATACTTGTCAATGACAACCTTTGCCAAGTATCCAGCAACGTATCTGAAATAAATAAATTTGTTTTAAAACGATAAATTTATTTGTGAACAATTTCTTTTTTTTATTTTACAAATAGCGTGGGTGTGCTCATTTAACAATAACCATTGAAAACTATAAGCACGCAGTATTGAGGTTTTAATTAGATTAGAAAAATATCTGTAGGCCTAAGTGTTTAAATATTTTGTGCAATAATTGAAAGACATATTCATTATCTGCATTCTAACTCAAATCTACATTTTTAAAATATTTTCAAAATTATTTTATTTAATTTTTATTACCTTAGTTTTTATTTATCTTTTTAGATGAGAAACATGGACTTTTGCGTCATCTATATACGCTCTCTATTATAGATAGAAAAAATATTCCTACTACAATAACCAAAGAGTGAATAATAATTAGATAGACCCTAAATCCCATTTTAATTAAAACCATCCACTAAAACTTTATAAAATCTCTTATTATCCTTGACACTACGCTTGACAATTCAGCATTTAATATTCCTGAACTTGCGGCATAGATTAATGACAGATGTTTAATGTTAAATCACAAAAAAAAAAAAAAAAAAAACATTACATAGTTACAATACAAATTTTCGTGTGTTAAGGTAATTAAGATTCACATTTCATTGTAACTTTTAGCCCTAAGTCACTCAGGCAATAAAAGTTGATAAAAACATTTACACAACTTAAGTTAATTATATAATTAAAATCATCCAGAAAAGTCGTTTTATTCTAAGGGAACATTAGCGTCACCGACAAACACACAAACAGTCAGGCACAAAATGAGATAACACTTGTTTTGGTAAAATCCGTTTTTTCTTGTTAGCCATTCAAATTTAGTGGCGATATTAACAAGAAAACTGTAGAATCTCTAAACATTCTATAGCACATTCAACATTATTGTAGCAAATGATAATTGATGTAAGTAATTTCGAGCAACGGATACCGGTAACACTAAAGTATTTTAATACCTTAGGCTATCATCAGTTTTAATAATTAAAAATATAAAGAAAACTGTCGGTAAAAGTAATTTTCCTCTACTTTGTTATCGTTAACATTGATTGAGAAACTAATTTCATTTCAAATATATGGTTGTCTTTACACCTGATCTACATTGGGTATGAAACAATTTTCTTGTGAGGTTCTTGGATGTTTTTCTTTTACGTGCGTGGGTTTTAAAACAAATTTGTTTTGATGTATAAAATACCAACCTAGTAAACTTTTGTTTAAAATTTTAAATGTCACATTATTATAATTGTTTGATTGCATTTTTTTTACAATATTTCATTATCTATATAATATTAATAGACAAGCATGTTTCGTTCCCTCCTTTTTTTCTCAGCTCTTCAGCATGGTAGGAGAAATCCGCGCATACCAATTGAAAGGTATCGTCACGCAGATGAGCAGAATCCCATTCTAATTCACATCCGACACTAGGGCTACGCCCCACAGGCTTTCAAAGTTGCAATGTTAATCTTGTGGAGGAAGGAGAATTGATTTAATCATTAGAGAGTTGTTGTAAAAACGATTGCTAGAAAGTCAAGAAGAACATCTGTTTTAGTTATAAAAGTAGTTTTCATTAATAGTCTCGAAATCGAAAGTGACTTATTGTGGGGAGCGATTGCATTTACGCGCGAGACGAAGCCAAGCGTGGAAAAGACTATCTAGCCCTGCAATGACACTTTTGGGACGAGTATTGAACATAATTTTTCATTACAATATCGAAAAACTTGTAAACAACATGAATATTTTTGTTTCTTAAACTTAGTATCGAGAAATCCCATAACGGTTACTTTCCGTGCACCTAAAATGCGCAGTAAGTTAACGTTATGTAATTTTGCCATTCAGTAGCGGGAATGAAATATTTTCTTAGCTCATTTTACGTTTAGAATGTGTACTTTCGTGTGTAGAGTAATGAAAAATGTTTTTTAATCATACTGCACGCAGAACAGCCGTTTTCTGGCCTGTATTTAGTCCACAAAGTTGGCCTTTTCTCTAGTCTTTTAAAAGTGCGCCGAAAAAAAAACGTCTGTTAATTTTTACCGTGCGCTAAGCTCAAAAGTTGTTTTTCTTAAGAAAAAAATCATACTAATCCAAAACAAATAAGGCCAATGTAATTAAAAACTACTTGCAGACTACAGTAAGATTTTGACATTTCTTTAATTCAACTTATATATCAGCTGTTTATAAGGAATATATTTGAGTTAGGATGAAGTCAGCTGCTAAACGTAAACAGATAATGAAATTTTAACTTATCCTATACTATAATACGAGCTATGTCTGAAGGGATGTGTGTTCCACGATCTCGAAATCTAGCGGTTAGATTTTGCTTAAACTTTGCATTTAAGAGTGTTTCGCCCAAAAAAATAAGTTTAGAAACAGTCTCAATACCAGGAAAAATCTAATTTGATCTAAATAATCGTAAAAAATCTAAAAAATCGTAATTTTTAACATTGGTCTTATGGGTTGCTATTTTGGTAACGAAATAACAACTAAATGTTAACAAAAATAAATCTATACTTATTTAATACGCTAAGGGTTTTTTTGTCATGAGAACTCCTCCTACAATTTTTAACCGATTTTCAAGATTTTGGTGTCGTTGGATAGGGTTTGGTCTGTAGTTGTTTCCGCCAAAAACTGATGAGAATTTGACTGAAAATAAAGCCGCTATCCACCATTGAAATCCCAAAATTTCCCATTTAAATAACATTGGGATTGAATCAAGCATTTTAAACATCTGTTAATAATCAGCTGTTAAAACGTATAGATTTTGGTGAATAAAGATATTCACAATATTGGATTGGTCTGATGTCATTGATTAAGTGCTAAAGTAATATTTGTATTGTATTAAAATAAATTGCTCGATTTCGAGCAACACGTATACTAGTTATTATTAATGTCAAGCAGACTTTTTGAAACAGCTGTTAACTGTGAAGAGGTAGTTGGTTGTTGGTGGAAATATTAAAATTGAATCAAAACCAACGAGCAAGGCTCGGTTAACCTGGTACTTTAATTTTAAATTAGCTATCCAATTTTTTGCAGTAGGTATGGTAAAAAACGTTGTACATCACTCGGACGAAAAGTGTTTTCTCTATGTCGCTATTTCCGAGTTTGTAAAATGCGATTGCGCACAGATAAAGCCACTTTTCGTCTTAGTGATGAAAAGTATACTAAAAAACCTCTTGGGTCCAGATCAACTGTAACTTTGGTCGGATTTCGATCAGAAGGCGATCTCTAGTATTTATTATAACGTATTAAATTAAGTCATTTAAAATATTTTACGTATATAGTTAAATACACAATACACGTATGCTTCAGTAGGCCTACATTTAGGCCTATTCGTTTACAAGAGACAACTCACATAGCCTACCAGCTAAGGAAATGGTAAAAACTATTTAGAAAGAGATACACAGTAGTCATTTGCAAGACAATCTGTGACCATTAAAACTTGTAATACCCTATGCAACATATTCATAAATTGCTGTATAAATCACTCTAAAGATTACCCGCTGTGTTTGAAGGACCATTAGTTAATAAATATTATAAACGAATATTCAGTGGCAAAATAGCATTGTCATCATGCCAGTTAGATAGACTCTCTTTAAGGTGAATTTATTAATTATATTCTGGCGTTTTTTATATTTTATTAATTACTTTCATTAATCCTAAATTTATCACATCATTCAATTGAGCTTCTCTAATGCAACATCAATTTCTTAGCTGACATGATCGTGTGGAAGAAAAGGCCCTCAATTATTTTGCTTATAACAGGAACATTGAATAGGTGTTGTATACGCGCGAAACAACGAGGCACAGTCACAACGGACAATATAATTTGAAATCTCGCACAGACGGTGGACGGAAGGGCCGCGCCACGCCGCGCCGCCGCGGCCTACAGTTAGCCCCTACGGTAATGCAGATTGGTAGCGCTCAAGGTGGCCGTGTGGCAGCAGCACGTTACTGAGGCTAGTTCGCATACTTTCCGCCAGACCGCAGGACTAAAACGGCGCACGCAACCGCCCATATGGTTGCCAATCTCTGTATTATATTTCATCTATGCTATAACTATTTTCACTCCATCCTGACATATGGAACTTCTTGGGGAAACTCTCCAAATGTATTGATAAAACAAAAAACAGGCCATAGAATTATATGTGTGGTAAAAAGAAAAAAACTGATATGTATATACAGGGTGTCCAGCTTCCACCTTTACAAACTTTTCCAGGTTATTAAGCATGCCAAAACAAACAGAAAAATCATATAAACATATGTCCGGAAATGCTTCGTTAAGCCGCTAGCCGCCATTTTGTTTTTTACACTTAAGAATTTTTATTACCGTAACGGGTTGTTGTATGGAGTTCATATTTGGCATATACCTTAATCACACCAATGCTCATTTTTAGAAAAAATATGATTTTTTCCGATCAATATTTTCAAAATGGCGGCCATTTTAAATTTTTAAACTCAAATATCTTAAAAACCGTAAATTTTATAAAACTTTTATTAGACACAAAAAAGTTGACAAATTAAATTATCTAAACATTGATACCAAGTTTGTAAGGATCCGACAACAAATAACGGAGTTATTGAGATTTTTCTCTTAAAATAACCTAAATTGGCATTAATCATAGTGCAGAATCAGTGTTTTTCTACAGGAAAACCACCATAACTCCGTTACTTGTTGCCGGATCCTTACAAATTTTGTATCACTGTTTAGATAATTTAATTTGTCAACTTTTTTGTGACTAGTAAAATTTTTATAAAATTTACGGTTTTTTAGATATTTGAGTTTAAAAACTTAAAATGGCCGCCATTTTGAAAATATACATCGGAAAAAAATAATATTTTTTCTAAAAATGCGCATTGGTGTGATTAAGGTACATGCCAAATATGAACTCCATACAATAACCCTTTACGGAAATATAATTTCTTAAGTTTAAAAAACAAAATGGCGGCTAGTGGCTTAACGAAGCATTTCCGGACATATGTTTATATGATTTTTCTGTTTCTTTTAGCATGCTTAATAACCTGGAAAAGTTTGTAAAGGTGGAAGCTGGACACCCTGTATTATGAACTATATGAATGTGAAAAAAAGATTGACCTATGTAGCTTTTCAAAAAGTCAAAAGAACATTAATCGAATCAAAATAAAAATACTTTAAAATTTGCCACCAAATTTGGGCAAACTACCAGAGAAACAATTAAAGAGGAAGATTGCAGATATTTTAATTGAAAAATCACCTTATTGAGCAGAAGAATATTTATTAAACAAATTTTGGACATTATAAGTTTTGTAAATTATTAACGTTTGCTAATTGTTGTGTGTACAATTTTATCACCAATTGCAATAATTTTTTTTTTTTATTATATAAATGACATGATAGACCAATGAAATAATTTGTCATTTATTGCTTCGTACACTAAAAGGTTTTACTCAACCAATAAATCCTTCTTGATTTGCTCACTAGCCTGACAATCATCAAACACGATTGAGAAGTTTTTAAATACAAAATTGAAAGTATAAATGTTGATATTCTCTCTCTTTATATGACATATACTAAGTTGAAATCTAACTTTTAAAAATAAATTTGTTATACAGTAAAACTGTGTGCTTACTACTTAAAATAAAATTTAAATCGTTAGTTAAACATAGGAAAGATCTTTGGAATTATTTTATTTTACCATTGCAGCCTTTACAGAAGTTTTTGGGTACAAGCAATTTTTACTGTTTAAAAGAGGAATTACCTATATTTTATTCGTAATTTTTTAACCTTGGCTCAGTCCATTTCTGTTAAATATCCTCATTGTATATATTAGTTCTTTAGTGTGATACTTTAGTATAGTGGTGAAGTGTGTTAGTCTTTTGGTTCATTGTGAACTGAACTGAATAAACCAAATCCCTCACGAATGCTCAATGATGCTGGTGGTATATTTGCTATTTTTTACTTTAAAACTCAAGGCTTTGTTATATCTTAGATATCATGTGACATTTCAACATTTTTTTGTTTGTATTCTAATACTATAAATAGTGCTAGATTAAAAAATGTGTAAAGTTTTTATATCCCTCTTTGTTCAATTTGTACATTATTAACGTTTTACTTGTAAATCTATTTCAGACTGAAAATCCCAAAGAAGTTGTGAGTAACTCTTGCAAACCAAGAGTCGTGCAAAAGCTTTAGAATAGTCTTCTTGCCAGATTTAGTTTCTCTTTTACAGGCAAATGCTTGTTAGAATCTTTAGAGTAGAATTAGTTAGAATAGGGAAGATTGTTTCCTGTTCACATTACACCTATTTGTAAATTATATTAAAGGTGTACGATATTCATACAAGCCACACGACTTCTTAGTACAAATAAACAGGGATGGATACCAAAATATTTTTTAAAGACACCACAAAATTTTATGTATAAGTTAAAACTGTAGTCAAGTTTTACTATGTATTAATTTGCCTTCATCGCTGACAGCGTGGAACATTCATTTGATGTAATATTGATTAACAAGAATAACATAACAAAAAGCAATACATATTTTTAAAAAAGTAATTTTTTCATTGGCTTCACTAAAAACAGCAAAGGCTTGATAAAAATACCAAAGGCTTTTAAAAATATTGTTCAGTAGACACTCAATTATCCAACTTAGTCAAATCTAAATTCAAAATGATCAGGATTATCCAAAATATACAATAATACAATCCTTATGTTTTGTCACTTTCAGTTTTTATGTGACTTACCCAGTATTGTGAGAAAATGCTTATACAGTACACTCTCGTTCATCGGAACTAATGTGGCGGACGGCCGGTTCGGATGTCAAAAAATTCCGATGAAGCGGAGTCCGTCGTGAGTCATCATTTCCGCCCGTACGGTGAACTATCGTGATTGTATTCACTCTTGTTTTTAAGATAACACAAGAGATTTTATGAAAATAAGGCACTCAAACTTTGAACACGGTAACAATGAACAGATAGAAATAAAAACAACACAGGAAATAAAGATCCAAAATCTTTATTCTCATATTCCATATTCATAGTCCACTCATCAACTCAGCAGCAGTCAACTGTCTTCCATGTAACACAGGTGCAGGCGCGACGCGAGACAGACTGAATAAAAGTTTGTGAAGCGGTCGACCGGATGTTCACTTCCTACCCCTTCCTCATTCTATTTTTGTGCGAATACTCCACGGCCTCGTAAATCACCTCGATGGGTATAGATTACGGATAACGCCTGATGACGTTTGATGCAAAATGTGATACTTCACTGTTGTGCGGATAGAACGAATGGAAATTGAAGGCGCTAAAATGAAAAAATTATTTATTTCGTAAGAAAAAAAAATTAATAATATCCGGATTTTCAGTTCCGATGAAGCGGAGTTCCGATGTCGCCGAGTCCGATGAACGAGAGTGTACTATCTTTTTGGTTTTAAGGGTAGTGGAAGTTACCAGCTTATGTAAACGACTGTAAACTTTCACTTTTCGACTTTCAGTTGTTCTAGCTTGGCACTCTTGCTTCTAGTGATATTTCAGTTTATTTTATGAAAATTTACTGTAAAAATATTTGTGGGATGGTAGAGGACAATTTCAAGTGCAATGAAATCTAGTGATTCCAGGGTACACTCTATTTTGTAAATTTAAGCTAATATAATTTTTTGCAATAATGATGTAAATTTTCACTTTAGACTGAAAGAGTTTTATGGAGATTTTTCTCAATCTGTACTTGCGGTCTGTCACATTAGTACCAATTATCATTAGTCTACTACTGTATAACTCATTTTTATCAACATGAATTGAAACAGTTCAAATTTCAGTGCTGTTGTAGTAAAGTTGATAAAATTGAAAATACTTTACTCATTTTGCTGCAATAAAACAGTAACATGCATTTAATATATGCATAAATACAAGTATACATGCTAACAAGTAAGTTATCAAAACATAACATCACTATTTGACAACTATTTCTTTAGGTATATGACAACATCTTAATCTTTGGGTATTTTATTTTTTAGAGCTTTATGTAGAGCTTTATTTTTGTTTTTCAACTCTAGTTTTTAAGTCAAGATCTTTTATCTTGTCATTTAGTTGGGGCTCCAGCTTATTTGCTTAGCTATGTTTGTAGTACTCTCAGCTTATTTTTCATAGATAATTAGTTCCATTTTCGCTTAGCCGTTTGTGTATTTTTTATGTCTAAATCAAATATTATGCTTTCAAAACCTGTCTTTCGCTAGATCTTCTGATTGATACATTTTTATTTTTTTTAGCTTTAGTTGTTGTAGGCATGATTATTTTTTAGCCTATATATATACGGTATGTACAGTTTTTTTTTTTTTTTTTTTTTTGCAATCCCTTATTAGTTCTTGTGATATTGTTTTAAAACTCGTACTGCGGAACTAAAAAAGGATTGGTAAAGTAATAGTGCAAAAATTACTATAGCAACTGTTGTATTGTAGGCTATATTAAATATTAGATGGTCTTTCTTAGTTCATCAGTGCATCAGGTACAAGAGAATTCATCAGCCTATGGCATGAATTTAAAAGGACTTTTGAAAAAGTTTCTGGCATTACATTAAAATGACCGTTCATCCCTGGTTGCTCCTTTTGCTATTAAAAAGGTTTCAAAGTTAAAAATGTTTTGGTTTGTTACTCTGTCTTGATCATCTGTTTTGTTCATCATATGACTTCATATACAAGTCATCATATCAGACTTAAGTCTGATCAAACTTTTGTAAAACACTTATCTTGAAAAATGTATACCAAACTTGTTATCTTGAAGGAAAAAATCCAATCCTGTCCTTCCCCACTGTACCAATTTCAATCCATAATCATTTTTAAACTCTTTTTTAATTTTAATGCAACGGTTAGCTTTGCAGACCCATATTTCTGTTTTTAAAATACTATGAATTTTTCAACAGGAGCTTCAAACAGAAGGTGCGATCCGCATTGACAACACCGACTATAACACCAAGTTGCTGATAATGAAGGCCACACGAAAGGAAAGTGGCAAATACACAATCGTAGCGAAGAACTCAGTGGGCGAGGACCGTGCTGAAATCGACATCACCATTTTGGGTAAATATTGTGCCTAGCAATTATGCATTATATATTTACCTCATAAATCAGGAATAAGGATCAATAAAAGGTGTTACAAATCTAAGATGACTTTGAATCTGTATCTCGGTTCTCTTATTTTATTAAAGCAATAATTTCTAACTCTGTTTTCACACAGAATAAAAACAATAATAATTAAGTTTATCTAAAATAAAATACGGTACTTAAGACAATAAAACAATATTTAGTTTTACTTAATATTAAAAGGAACTCATGTTACATAAATATTCAGGGATTTGAATCGTGAATTCAAAAGATGATAATATGTAATATTAATCTAAAACATTTTTCAGTCACAACAACATTATCATTATGTAGGACAGGCTGTACTACAAGTCAAGCAGTGTAAATCTCCCAGCTAAATCTTGTTTTCTTGTTTCTTACATAACTTTCTTATTAATGAGTTTTTCTCATAAGTGAGCTCATTTCAAAAATAATATATATTTTATTTTTTTAAAGAGGTTGGCAGGTCTCTTTTTGCGTTACTTCCACATCCACATAGACTATTGATCTGTGCGTGGATTGTATTAGACAAAGTAAGGGGGTGAGCCATTACAGCACAGGTGAATGGCACTGATGAAAACTTCAGAAATAGGATACGAACTCATGACATTGCTTGCTATGGTCCCAAAGTCTGGAGTGCTAACCACAATGCCACCGACTCGCCCAAATTTAGTTTTCATTATAGTTTCTAATATTGAATTCACCCTATTAAGATTATACAGTTTTAAATCTTAAACAGTGTACATGTTAAAAAAGAGTTTATGGTTATGAACAGCCACAAGTTAGGCGTTGGAAATTAGCTGAGAGAAAATAAAGGAAAATTAAAAAATATCAGGCAGTCACTTAGATTAAGCTTATTTTTATGACTTATTTTCACAGTCGTGTAAATTTTTGAGGGAAAAAATATAAGTAGTACAAAAAATTTGTATATTTTTAGTTTGTGTCAGGGCAGTTTTATCAATCTTCTTACATTATTTTCAAAATATAAGAAACACACGATATTCTAAATATTATTTCACATTTATATTTGTTTAATTTTGTTTAATTTGTTTAATCTTATGGATTTAGTAAATTGATTTAATTTGCCCCTGATGGTTCAAAAGTCAACAGTGATATTCATAAGTTTAAAAAATTTTGTCAGCAGTAGATACAATAAAAAAGTAATATTTAAAATCTTGCAAAAAGTTTTAAAAATTCTAAAAAGTTACATATGTGCTGTAGGAAAACCGAGCAAACCAAAGGGCCCACTGAAGGTGTCAGACGTAACCAAGAATGGCTGCAAGCTCAAGTGGGAGAAGCCAGAGGATGATGGGGGCAGCCCTGTTGAGTATTACGAGATTGAGAAGCTGGACCCGTTGACGGGGCAGTGGATCCCGTGCGGCAAGTCAGTGGAACCCGAGGCCAACATCACAGGCCTGCAGGAGGGCAAACCTTACAAGTTCCGCGTGCGAGCCGTCAACAAGGAGGGAGAGTCAGAGGAGCTAGAGACCGACCATGCCATCATCGCAAAGAATCCTTTCGGTAAGCTGGCTGGATAAGCATTGAACTGAGATTATTCAATTTCTATAATAACTTAACCCTAATAGTGCTAGACATTTTTTTCTTTTTCTTTTTTTTCATTTTAGTATGAGAGCTAGATTTTTTTGTAAATTAGTTTCATTGTCAACCTCATGCTTATTTCAATTCAAAAGAGAAAATTTGAGTGAAACTACAGTTTGATATGAATCACCTAGAATTTTCTTCAATATTAAAAAACTGCAAACTACAAAAGTAATTTGTAAATAGCAAAATGTTACTTATATGACACATCTACTAAAAACAATGAAAATCACACTTTCAGTGAAGCGTAAACATGCTAAACCTATTAAAACTCTTAAAAATAATTCTTTTTCAATGTTAAACTATCAATTTAGAATATAAAATAGAAAGGAAAAACTATACTAAAGGACTCAAATTATGCATCTTACACAATGAAAATTAAATAATTAGTAAAAAATGGGAACAGACACTAAAGGATAAGTTGGGTACCTATAACCTTCTATTAAAAACTCAGTAGCGTGTCATATTGAAGAAGAACCAGAATTAATAAGTCGAGGACTTTGAGATGCAATTATTTCTTAATAGAAAAGTAAAAAAAATAGTATAAATCTGTTTCGGTTCTAAATTGCCTTTTTTCTGTTAACTTAGTCTGTACAGAAATGTTACCTATTATTACGTTATGATTTGAAAACAATATTTGTGACTGAATTAAAACTTAGTAAATTTTTTAAATTTTTTAAGATTTTTTCCTATTAATTTAATTTATTTTAAACTTTAAACTTAGACTTTTTAATTTGAAGCTACGCAAATGTTACAAACATATCAATGGTTGCAGAATTGGTATTTTTTTAACTAAATATTCTTTTGGCAGATGAACCAAGCAAGCCAGGAAGGCCAAAACCCACAAACTGGGACAAGGACTTCATTGACCTGGAGTGGGCCAAGCCGGCCAGTGATGGCGGAGCACCCATAGAGAAGTACATCATCCAGATGAAGGACAGGGATGAGGGTCCCAAGTGGGTGGATGTGGCTACGGTTCCTGGTGACAGGTTAGCACACAGTTCCATCATCAGCCAGTTAGTTGTAGGATAAAAATACACCTTGAGTAATGTCAAGTGATTTGTGGGTCAGACTTGAAAGACCATTTAGGTACTTGCAAAGTAATACATTCTGCTTTCAAAAAGTTCAATTGAGTAGATAGTTGATCATTTTCTCTTTATTAGTTTTGTTTCAAAAACCACATATCAGCTTTATGTGTGTAGTAATCTACTTTATACCTTACGACAGGACTTACGGGAAAGTGACAGACGTAGTGGAAGGTCACGAGTACGAGTTCCGTATAGTGGCTGTGAACAAGGCAGGTCCCAGCGAGCCGAGCGACCCGTCCAAACCCATCATTGCCAAGCCGAGATTCTGTAAGTTCACAAACACACAGTACAATGTAATCACCAATGTAATATGAGTTGGACAGCATATTACAATTAATTTAATTATTTTCAGACCATATACAGTGTGGAAATAAAGTCTGGAACCGGTTTAATACCTTTAAAATTATCAAATTAACAAAAGTGAAACTTGGCAAACTGATTTTAGTCTCAAAGTCTAATTCCCAAAGAAATTTTTCACCTTGAATGTTCAAGGGGGGACGGTCCACAAGGAGTCGGAAGTAAATCTTAAATGTAAGCATATGGCAATATGTACATCAAATTCAAGTTCTTGATGAATAGAGAACAATTCCGCGAACCCGACCTCAAAAGGACAACCAAGTCAAAAAAGGCAGGAGATAAAACTTAGTTTTAAAATCATATTGCTGAAAACAAAATATGCAATAACTCCCAATACAATCGACCTTTTGAGGTCGGGTTTGTGGCAAATTTTTCAGAATGCAGAGTCCTTCAAACCAATGCAGTTTTGGCAGTTCACTGCCAACTACCACTAGGGAGGTCCCATAAAGGAAGTCTTGGGAAAACTTCACTGGCGTATGTCATATGATATATAATTTTAAAGGGTTCTGCATTCTGAGCAATTTGCCCCAAACCCAACCTCAAAAAGTTGAGTCTATCAGGAGTTATTGCATTTTTTATTTTTGGCAATATGTATTTAAAGCTAAGTTTGATCTCCTGCCATTTTTGACTCGGTTTTCCTTTTGAGGTCGGGTTTGCTGGTTGTGAAAAATTAAACCATAGCACACTTCTTTCTTTGAGGGACTTTTTATACAACAACCATTATGGCAATCTGCATAACAAATTGTCCTACAACTCTCAAACTACCATTTATAAACTTTCAATAAAGTGTAATGCTCACCGTTGACACAATGAGGAAATGGGGATTACTTTTTGAACGCCTTTCTCAACATTTAGAGTCACTGCCAACGCTATCCAAAAAATTTCCTTAATGAACAATTGTTTTCACATGTTGTTCCCTCCTCATAGGGATGTTTTCTTCAATGTTTCCATAATTGCATATACCCTATGAAGTGGGCCGAAACAATTAATTGTGTACTAAGGACATCTTTTGGATTGCATTGATATGAAGTGATACATTATGATGTTATCTGTAATCCCTGGTCGCTTGAACGAAACTATAATTTGTTTTAAGAATCAACTATTGCAAAATTATATTTAAGTATTTCATTACACATAATTAACAGTTGAAATTGTTTCCAGTGGCTCCTCACATTGATCGTAAGAATTTGCAAAAAAAGATCATTCGGGTGGGACAGACACTCAAGATTGAGGCTGACATCAAGGGAGAACCTCCTCCAAAGGTTGTTTGGACTCTGAAGGATAAGACACTGTCTTCAGGGGACAGGTTGGTAACTTACCTATGTAATTTATATCATTGTGCTCTAATCAAGTGTATAATGTGATGTATTTTCTGTTGGAAAATATATTGACCCTTCATTTTTATTCCAGGCTCAAGATTGAAAATGAGGACTACAAAACTGATTTTACACTGATTAAGGCCAAGAGATCTGATACAGGAAACTACAAGGTCACTGCGACCAATGATTCCGGCACAGACTCTGTTGAAGTTGAGATTGTTGTTATGAGTAAGTATAAGCTAAATAACACTTTCTCTAAACGGTTCTCTAGGCCGCAGTCAAATTATTATCCATATTATGGATACTTTTTAGGATTTCACACAAAAATATTTTTCTGGACGATCTACTTGTTTTAAGTTTAGCTTATAGATAAAATAACTCAACTCAAACCACAGACCGGCCGGACCGGTCACAAACAAATACTTTGTAAATTTTAAAAAAATTGTCAGGTAAAAATGCAACTAACCAAGTACTACTATTATTAATCTAATAACAATGCATTAAGTATACAAAATAATGCTGTTCTCTTAATGATTCCTGATTGATGAAGACTTGCAATGAAATTAACATATAAAAAAAAATGTTATTAAATTTTACCGCTGGTTGGCTTGGTTATTAAAATATCAAATTTTTAAAAACATCAATAAGGTCATTACAATCACAATGTATGTGATGATTCAACAGTCTCACACAGGAATGGATCCCAATTTGTTTAAATTCATTGATACTCATAAAGATAACTCCAAACATCACATAAAAAACCACATATTTATTTATTCTGTTTTCAACTATCAAAATTTTAAAAAGTGAGTTAATAATTAATTTAAGGATTGGAAACCAAGCTTAGATAGCTATTTAAAAAATTGTTTTCTTATTTGAGAATTTTTATAATCTTTATATTAATAGGCAAGCATGTTTCGTTTCCTCCTTTTTTCTCAGCTCGTGTGCATCGTAGGATAAATCCGCAAATACCGTTAGAAAGGTATAGTCCTCTAGATGAGCAGAATCCCATTCTAATTCGCATCGGACTCAAGGGCTACGCTCCACATGCTTTCAAAGTTCCAATGTTAATCTTATGGAGGAAGGATAATTGATTGAATCATTAGACAGCTGTTGTAAAAAAACTGCTAGAAAAACCGGAAGAACAGATGTTTATAAAATGTTTTTAAACTTCTTGGGTCCAGAGCTGAAATTTTGGTCGAATTTCGACCAGGAGGCGATCTCTAGTTGTAATTAATCCAAGGAAATAGAATAATAGTTGTACCGCTTAGTTGTACAGGAACGAGTGTGTGTAGTTGACTGTGGTTTGTGTGGCGCAGGTGCCCCCAGCAAGCCCAAGGGGCCACTGAAGGTGAAGGACGTGACGGCCGAGGGCTGTAAGCTCCAGTGGGAGAAGCCCGAGGACGACGGCGGAGCCCCCATCGACCACTACCTGGTGGAGCGGATGGACGTTGAGTCTGGCCGTTGGGTGCCCGTCTGCACCTCCAAGACACCAGAGGCCGAGGTAAGTCAACTGCCCAATGGAAAATGGAACTTGTTGTCATAGTCATATTCTTTATTGTACATAAAATTGTTATGTTTTACATTGCATAAAATAAAAAGGTGCAGTGTAACTAAAGCAATAAAATTAAGCTTACATCTAACAACTAACAAAAAATATTGTCACTTATATAGGGCTATCTTGAAGGAAATTGGTTCACACTGTTGTAAAGTTTTCTAATAAATTATTTTTCATATTTTTTGCAAACTGCCCTACAAGTAGGACTTTTGTAGATTGAGGGATGTTGGTGTAGATTTTGAGACCCATGTACAAAAGACTTTTTTTAAATTTAGACAGTCTACGTGTCGGATATTGATGCAAATGTTGGTTACTTGTGTATAGTTTTGCTTACTGTTTCCACCATTGTATCATAATTATCACCACCTATAACATAATCTAATGTATTAAAAAACTTGCAAAACTAATGACAGTGACCGTGACCATACTAACTGGACCAATTTACATGGGGTTGTACCAAAACAAAGGTTAATGATCCTATATGTGCGGGTTTTATTTGTATTTTGAAAATATTTATGTTGATTGGGTCCAAAATGGAAAATAAAAGTTTTTTATGGAGATTGAACCTAGGGCAAAAATTTAAAGCTTATGAGTCTTATGACAGTAAGTCTGACCATACTACCTGACCGATTTACATACAATTGCTACCAAAATAGAAGTAATTTTCTTTAAATTTGCCAATTTTGCTTCGAATACACCTATTACCCCACTAAATGGTTAACATAAATGTGCTTTTAAACCAGAAATTAAAAATAATGTTCTTTTCTAATTTGGTACATAATCAATCGCTTTACCTAAGCAAAAGTGCTGTTACCTATTGGGGTCTCTCAAACTAAGTGGAAATGTGTTGTAATTACAAAACTAAATTGACCAAAAAAGCCGTCAGCGTCATGTCAATCAAATATGCTTTTAGAATTTTTCATGTACTTGTAGAAGCCCTCTAGTCCAGCCTCGGATGATTCGGCCACCGGATAATCCGGCCACGGTATTCCGGAAATAAAATGTTTAGCCCCAGGCGTTTCCTACAAAAAAAAAAAATAAATAAATAAAAGAAAAAAACATAGACAAGAGTCAACTTGTCCCATGTTATATCACATAAATATATCAGTTCAATTGACGATTTCCAGACGATTTGGTTTCAGATATGTTCCATGACTTTGTGTTAGTGTTCTATTGTTCTTTGATTGTTTTCTTCTTGTTGGGTGTTTCGCGGCCCGAACTTCGATGTAACACAGAATTTAGGTCACTAGACAAATTCTGTCGCTTTTACGGTCCCATTTATACATTAGGGCCTTCGTTGGCAGATTTAAAGCCATTATTACTGTCTGTTAAACGCAGGTTCATTGCTAGCGACTGCTTGTCTGTTTCCGATCGACATTTCGGCGCTACAACGTCTGAGAGGGAGCAAATCATGATTGATACAAAGTTGATATAGCATTGATTGGGCAAGTGTGATCCCCTTCATTGTTAAATACATAATAATAGTTCATTGCTGGAACACGCATATAATACAGGTCTGTGTTAAACCATTTAATATACCGCCGGCTAATCCAGCCGGTGGTCCGGTCCCGAGGTGGTTGGATTTGAAGGCTTCTACTGTATTTCATTTTAGCCCCAAATACTAATAGCCTGATATTTACATGTTATATATATATATATATATATATATATATATATATATAAATTTGCTTTTAGGCAGGGAATGCCAAGTACATCTATAAATGCTTTCTTGACCTTTGTCCTTCTGTTTGTTATTTTTTAATATTTCAGCTAACTGTTGTTGAACTTTGATAATCAAAATATGAACTTAATCATCTATATTGTGCACAAAAACTTAAATAATCAAAACTGTTATTATACATTAAAGAAAATCCGTTTGATTTACAAAGTAAAATGGTACCATTAACATTGAGTTATTAGAGTTTATTATTTTATTCTCAAGTCCTCAGCTTTAGAGAAAAGCAATTAAAAACTATATTATAATGTAAATGTTATGTGATTTTGGAATGGCAATCGATTTTATATTATGTAAGCTTCATGCGAGGCGTAATAAAGAGTTCTTTCTCCCTCAGGTGGGTGGACTCCACGAAGGCAAGGACTACCAGTTCCGGGTGAAGGCTGTGAATGCGGAGGGAGAGTCAGAACCACTAGAGACTGACAGCTCCATCACAGCTAAGAATCCCTTCAGTGAGTCTACCTAGCTAATGTCATCTGTGTATCTGATCTTAACGCAAATGTCAGAAAACAGCAGAACAAAAACTACCTTCCCCTAGTCTAACTATTCAATTTAAAACATTTAAAATTTTATTTTTAAAAATATTATATATGAACATAATTTTTATCCATTTTGTATTGAGAGCTGTTTTGGCTTCATATCATAAACCACACTCATCAGATAAAAGAAATCATACAGAGTATAATGACATATATGACACTATTCCATTGGGTTTATTTTAAAGTTTTTTAGCCTGTAAATTTAAAAAATCAGCCATGGAACAATGTGAATTTCAGTTGTAATTGATTTACCAATCCATATCTACAATTTATATTAGTACTGTATTAGCCATACCAACAATTCACTTTATTATTTAACAGTCATTAAATAGTCTCAGGCTTGTAAAAAAAACAGATAAATTTAGTTTTTTTTTTCAAGTTACTATCAATCAGTATCAAGCTCAACCTGATATAGGTTTTTATTTCAACCTATATAGAAACTGACAAATATTTTGTACTCTTATTATTTTGAAAATTTTTTGATTTCACCACTTTCTAAAGATAATTTTATCTTCAGACGAACCAGACAGACCAGGAAAACCAGTTGCGAAGGACTGGGACAAGAACAATGCTTATCTCAAATGGCCAGCTCCTGCCAGTGATGGTGGGTCTCCAATCACGTCTTACATCATCGAGAAGAAAGACCAATACAGGTAAAAGTCAGTGAACTCAGTGGTAGAATATTCAAGAACATAGTTCAATTTCATGATAAAACATGTGTAGGTAAAGTACAACTCAATACATTTCTCTTTGAACTTATATATATACATGAAAGTTGAATCTTCTTTTTGTTGGACATTTTAATTAATCATATGAACACTTCAGTATAGAAATAATCACTAAACTGAATTTGGGTTACTGTTCACACAAAGCAATTTCAAAACACAAAAGTTCTCTGAGTCATATTATTTTTATCTGTCAGTTTACTTCATAAATTTGTTTCCCAAGTCCAGACTCAACGAAATCCGAATTAATAATGTAAAGTGACCTTCTTGAAAAATAACTAAACTTTGGAATACAGTAGAGTCTCACTATTCCAAATTCAAAGGGTCTGAACCTTGTTCGGTTTTGCGAGATTCTGGGACAGACGGACTTCACAAGTAATGCTTTTAAGCCGCAAGGCTTATTTACTCCTGTTGTGTACTCACTCAATCAGGACATATACAGTTCACACTCAACCCTAAAAAAATAGTTGCTAGTAATGAAACTGCATGCGTCACATTGTGATAAAAACTAATCCAATATTGCAATGGAGCCTGTCAATACCAATTGAACCATAAAACATGCAACAGCAACGGAATCACGTTCAAATACCCTAAGTTACATATAATTTAAATGACTGGAATTTCATGAAAAAATATTATTTTCCTGATAAACTGAGTTTAGAATAAGCAGATTTTTAAAATAGCGGGGTCTTAAATCGCAGGACTCTAATATAACCAAAAGAATAAATCTTTGCATTTTAGCGCCCTCAGTTTTAATGTGATCTCGCACTACTCAAATACCAAGCAATTATTTATACTTGATAAATGTAATGTGGTTGTTTAAAATGTACATTGGATACATGGTTAAGAACCAGTGAAAGATAAATTAGTCAAGCAGTGTCAATTAACTGCTCTGTATCCAGTGCTCATTATCCTGCAGCTGAACTCGCTTATCCTTGTTATCTACCATGGGTTAAAATTGATTATTTTCTGTTGGCCATTTACTGGAAACTGGCCTGCAGAAATTCCTGAAGAACTAAATCGTATTATTTTGTATTTGAAAATGAATGAATAAATAATTATTTCATTATTTCAGAAGAAACTCAAACATAAGATTGCAGCATTTCGTCTCTTTAACATCTTTTTGGTTTTTTTCCAGTTCAAAATGGGTGAAGGCCGTGGAATGCCAAGGCCCCAAGTGCGAAGGGAAGGTGCCTGACTTGACGGAGGGCATGAAGTACCAGTTCCGAGTGATAGCTGTCAACAAGGGCGGCCAGAGCAAGCCCAGTGAGCCCAGCGACCCCATCATCGCCAAGGACAGAAACGGTAACTATGAGGTCCAGACACTGTCTGAGCCCTACTCTTTTCATTTTTTTGAGGTATACCTCAAACATTTCATCTCCTTATGAAATTTGTATTGAATCAACTAAAACTTCAATATGGACCATTAGTTTTCCTCATTTTTATTTTAAGTGAGTTACTAATAATAAAGTACTTAGCTTCTTTTTTATGTCTTTATAATTTTGTAAGTGACTGCTGCTTAAATGAGTATCTTTAAACTTTCAGAGAATCTCCAATATATTGTACAATGTAAGAAAATAAATTTGTTTATTTACAATTAAAAAACAATTTTTAAGTGCCTGAAGAATCGTCTTATTCTCTTCGAAAAATTTACCTAGTACCTATGGTTGAGACTCTACAACAATGTGCCTGTCACAATAAAAGTATTGAGGATGAATACAATTTTAAGAACAAATCAAAATTATTCTTTCTTCTGCAGAAAAAATAATATTCAATAAAATGTATATTTACATGACGATTTTTACTTCTCAACATTATGAAGGATAATTTTATACGATTATATTAATTTTACTGTGTTATTTGTTTTTCCTGCTGAGCTGGATGTATATAAAAATAAAAGGCTATGTCACAGTAAAAATATTCAAATAAAATTCGTGAAATAACTACGTTGAAAGTCATCAAAGTCATCAAAAGCAGTCCTATTCCTACTGTATCTTAGCTTATCATTGACTTGTAACAAAGCTCTCTGTTATTCTAGTTCCCCCACGAATTGACCGTAGCAACCTGAAGGACATAACTTTGAAGGCCGGCCAGAATCTGAAGCTGGATGTAAAGATCAGCGGTGAACCGCCTCCAACGAAGACCTGGTACCACGGCAAAGCAAGGCTGGACTCTCAGGACAACCTGAGTATCGACTCCGAAGACTACAAGACCAAACTGTCCATCGTGATCATTACACGAAAGCAAACTGGCACCTACACCATCAAAGCGGAAAATCCTTCTGGAAAAGACGAGGCTTCCATTGAAGTCACTGTTTTAGGTAATATAGCAGTGTATATTTCATACGAGGTTAAATATTGTGGAAACAAAACATAACGATTGTTATAGGTGTTTCTTCAACAATGCCAGCTCCTCCATAAGAACACAAGTGATGTGAACAAATTATTGTAAAAAGTGTACAGTCTTCAACTGTTCATTAGTGCTAATGCATTTGGGTCTATAACTCTTGTAATATTTTGTTGATTTGGTTTGGGTCCTCCATAGTCTATTATCATGCATGGGACCATAATTGCATCCTAAACTTTTTTACATTATCAGCATTTTTCCAGTCTGCTTTGACATTGCCCATATTTCTGACTCTGACTAGCAGACAGATTGTATTATGGTTATATATATAATGGACCTTAGTTTTGCCTCTATATAATTTTGTTTTAAAACCCTTGTTCAGCTCAGTCAGTCAATAATTATATGTATGACTTTCCAGACAAACCTGGTAAACCGGAAGGTCCTCTGAAGATATCAGATGTCCACAAGGAGGGCTGCACCCTCAAGTGGAACCCTCCAGAGGATGACGGTGGTGTGCCGATCGAGTACTACCAAGTGGAGAAGATGGACACCGAAACCGGTTTGTTACTGTTTGTGTTAGAATTGTCAAATAAAAAAAAGACTCGCTGAGGGAGCTCCATGACACACGGGTTTTCATCTTAGTTTATCTTTTATCTTTACCATAAGCTTTTATAGAAAATCAGTACGCTCCGACATCGTGGAGCAGGAAGAAAATAAGACAAAGCTAGTTTACCATTGAATAGACATGAATAGTTGGATAAATCTTTCAGAAAGAAAAACATTTTTTTTATATTTGGTTTTTTCGAGCCTTTATCAAACATAATGAGAGAATGGCAGCGATACCAAAATTTTAAAACTGGTTGGATATCCAGCCAGTGTTTAGGGGTTGACTGATCTTAATCTTAATAATGTTATTGCTTTTAATATGCAATTTCTTTGTGTAATTTCGATGGACAATTTGTTGTTCCTGCAATTTTCAGATGGGTGAACAGTTAATATTTTCTAGTCTGATAAGCAAGCTGAAAAAATTTATTTAGAATATTTTCCTTAACTACAGAAAGTGCTAAATTTCTGTCAGGTTTTATCAATTTTTATTGAGACCACGACATATTAAAAAAAAAAAAAAAAAAATTAACCAGATTGAGAGAAATCGCAAAAGAAAGCTGAAAGATTATTGTCAAAGTTTCTTCTAAAACTTCTCATAAGGATGGTTTTAAAAATTTTCAATCTTAACTTTTAATGACTTTTATATACCACAAAGTGCATGTTGGAGGAAAGGTCTATCATCTATCATCACTCATTGACCAGCCTATCCTTAACTATTACACAAGACATGAGAACAATATTAAACCAGTAAGGCATAGATTAAAACAAAAATATTTTGTCCCCTTAATATTCAGGTACAAAATCCACAACAAACTAGCATTACATTGTTAAAATATTGCAAATTCTTTTAAACTTAGGATAACCCTGAGAGCCTGGTTGAGGACAAAAAATTGTTATTCAATTTCTGAATATTTAGAAAGAGATATTAGTTCTGTTTCGATAAGAGAAATGTTTTTATGATTGATTTATTTTTAGGAACTTGTTGTACTTGTATTATACTGACTGTACGTCCTATCATTTGTGTGTAGGGCGGTGGGTGCCGGCCGGCCGCTCCAAGGAGCCCAAGATGGACGTGGAGAACCTGGTACCCGGACAGGAGTACAAGTTCCGCGTGATGGCCGTCAACGCAGAGGGCGAGTCGGAGCCACTGGACGCCGACCACGCCATCATCGCCAAGAATCCGTTCGGTGAGAGTAGAATCCATCAAGATAGTTCCTCAAGAAATTACATTTTTCCAGCGCATAGCTGATGGCTTTTTGCTTCCACTCCAGATAGATTGACTGAGTTCTGATTTTCAATATATTTTTGTCAGATTGTGAATGTTATTCTAATGGTTTATTTTTGTCCGCCTCAGTATAAGGAGTAAAGTTTTACTTTACCTAACAGGTGGGGGAAAAGCTTTTAAATCAGTCAGACCGCAAAGTAATACCGCTTAACACGTTGACTACCGATCGCCACGGTTTTTCATTTATTTCCCAGTTATCCAACTCATGTCTTATATGTGAGACAGTCAATCTATCGCAAACAAACTTTATTTATGTTTCACACTATAATATAAAGGCACTTTTGTGGTCATGAAAATAACTTTTTGGCCAGGGGAATTAGTAAGGGAAATTATCTATCAGATAAAAGTATGTATTATCTATGTATAAAACTGAAATCATTTTCTTCAGTGTTCATTTTTACAGCTTTCTTTTTATATATAAAATTCAGAGTAATTTTTCAAAAGAAGCCTCAATTAGGCTTCTTCAAAGCTTTCTTTGATTGTTAAAAAATTAAAATATTTGTATAAATAACTAACCCAATTTTGAAAAATCTAAACATGCCCTTCGGTTTCCTCCTTAAACAAACAATTTAAATGTCTTCCCATCCCTTCCTAAGGCATGAGCCTGAACTGCTCCTCATCAGTGATTGTGCTGACAACCACGAATGAAGACATTCATAGTTTATTTATTATTTTAACATGATCTCCTTTAATCACATTTCTCACCTGTTGCTGTAGACGAGCCCGGGGCCCCTGGCACCCCTGATGTGGTTGACTGGGACCGCGACTATGTTGACCTCAAGTGGACGCCTCCCTCCAAGGACGGTGGCGCCCCCATCACTGGCTACGTCATCGAGAAGCGGGAGAAGGGCAACCCCAAGTGGACCAAGGCCGCAGAGCTGCACAGCCCCGAATGCAAGGGCCGCGCAGAGAACCTGGAGGAGGGAGTTGAGTACGAGTTCCGAGTGCGAGCGGTCAACGAGGCAGGGCCCGGCGAGCCGAGCCAGCCGAGCAAGTCCGTCGTCACCAAGCCAAGGAAACGTACGTTTCACTGCACATTCTCATTCAAAATCCAATATGCAATGACATAAACTAATGGAAATGTTTTCCTAGCAAAGATTGTCGGTCTGAGTTTGAAGAAGAATATTTAGAGCTACAGTTGCACAACAGTGCATAGATACTTCACTTTCATGTCAATCTAATCAGGACGTTATACAAAAATTTAATTTAATTGCCGCGAGAATATTAAAATACCTGTAACTGATATTTGTATCTACAAAACCGCCATACATAGAAAACTTCTCCTATGGATAACTTAATTTTGTACTATAGATATGTCAAGTTTCATAAAAATATAGCTAATAATTTTTAAGTGTCCCATGTTAGTCATAGTAAGTATTTTATATATTATAACTAAAATTTGATATTAAATTTTCTTACAGTTGCTCCTAAGATTGACCGTCGTAACTTGAAGAACTTAACTATCAAAGAAGGTGAACCGTTTATGTTTGACGTCAAAGTACAAGGAGAACCGGCTCCGGAAATCACATGGATATTGAACAGCAAAGAAATCCACAGCAACTCTGTGAAGCAGATTGACACACAACCTAACCACACAAAGTTCTTCCACAAGAATCCGGAACGCAAAGACAGTGGTGTTTACAAAATCCAAGCTGTCAACAAGTACGGCTCAGATGAAGCGGAAGTCGAAGTTACTGTTGTTTGTAAGTATCCTATGTATTTTGATAACTGTTAGTAGTTTTCTTATGCTTCTATTAATGTAAGACTAGAGATTGCCTTCTGGTCACAATTCGACCAAAATGTCAATTACAGTTAATAAATATACTAAATATAAGTAGAATACCACTCACTCATGTATCAAGAGAATCTTCATAACTATAGGGTATTCATGATTGAAATTTCGAATGGACGACCCTCTTTGCTCATAAGTGCTCACTAAGAACAGGATTTGCAAAATTTCTTCCAGGCTCCGCCCTACAGGACTTCGGAGTTTAAATATAATGTTATATGTTATTCTTGAGGCTAATTTTAAATGTGAATCTAGGAAACACGAATCCCCAAACTGGCTATGTGACAAACAGGAAGTATAACATTGAAACTTTGAAAGACTGTTGGGCGGAGCCCTGGGGGCCGATGTGAAGTATAATGGGATTCTGCTCATCTACAGGACACTACCTTTCTAAACATATGCTCATATTTCTCCTACAATTAACACAAGCTGAGAAAAAAGGGGAAAGAATCATACTTGACTATTAATATATAGTTTGAAAGTTAATATATAGTATTAACTTATGATTAATAGTTATTATTAACTATCAAATTCAAAATCAAATTGAAATTCATTTATTTCAAGTTTTTTACATAGTCATGGCCTCGCCAAGTTATGCATAACTTGTCGACAAGGTCCAAAAGTATTCTGAAACATATCATATTTATTACATTTTTTTTACATTTTATTTATTTGCTTTGAATATTTTTTGAAAAACAAACCTAAATCTATAGCGGTTACGTCAGGCACCTAAGAAATATGAAGTATTTTTTGCAGCTGTAGGAGGAAAAGACAAAAATATTGTGTATTACATGCAGGATACTCTTAATATATACTCTTATATATTAATAGTTATGCCTATTAATATATAGTTTGAAGTTTTGTTAAAAACAAGCCTCTGACAGTTAAACAACATAGATATTCCTGTAGAGTATCATATTTCCTGATTAAAAGAAAAGAACGAATATGTAATAAGTAGATGCAGTAACATATAAAAATTTATAAAATGCTACTTTGAAACTTTTATTAAGATTACTTGTCAACCATATCATCCATTTATATTAATTTTATCCCTTTATTTGGCAAAATCTTTTCTAAATTAATAAACTGTAAATATTCTAAAAGGCAGTAATCTATTTCTAGTAAAAAATAGTTCTTGGGTGGTCACAAAATCTACAAAAAGCAATAAATATGTAAGTGGGATGGCCAGATGTCTCATTTTGAACAAACAGTTTAGAGGCGTTAGGTTTGTCAGTGTCTTGTCTATTCAAAAAACCTCATATTTACTGACAATCAATATAATATACATATTTATCATATGATTTGTGATTACAATTTCTTGAATAATTTTTGTTATTTAAGAAATGTTTCATTGGGTTTTAGTAACCTGAGCACTTATTTTCAATTTGATACAAGGAAATCAGTTAAAGCATTCACGGTTAAGATTGCTCCTGTGTTCCATTTCCTATCGCAATAAAAATATATTTTTACAATCCTATCGTAACTTTTCTGTTACAGCCAAGCCTGGAAAACCAGAGGGACCATTGGAGGTGTCAGATGTCCATAAGGATGGGTGCAAGTTGAAGTGGAAGAAACCAAAGGATGACGGTGGAGAGCCGATCGAGGGTTACCTGGTGGAGAAGTATGACCCGGACACAGGAGTATGGCTGCCCGTGGGGCGCTGCAAGGAGCCGGAGATGGAAGTGAGCGGTCTGACACCGGGCCACGAGTACAAGTTCAGGGTCAAGGCCATCAACAAGGAGGGAGAGAGCGAGCCACTGGAGACGCTCGGCTCCATCGTGGCCAAGGATCCTTTCAGTAAGTATCCTACGTTTGAGCAGAATTTTGAAAGTGAAGTTGCATACCTGATGGTGAAGCTGGAGAGAGTACACAAACACTACAATACAAACGATGTTCAATATTTTTCATCTATTGGATTCTTCTTGGGTCTTTTAAAAGTTCCTGGTGAAGAACCCAGTAGATCTGAACTATTTAACTTTTATAATGTAGTATTTTTAGTAATGCTTCTCCATCAAGTATGCTTCTTTAGTTATATGATAAAGTATTCAACTAGCTGAAGGCAAAACAATATTATCTTAAATGAAATTCATAAAATAATTTAGACTTGTATTACAAGCATAACTCATCTGCTGACCAGACAAAACAGAACAACACAATATTACAACGGTGTAGCTTTAGAAAAAAAAAAAAAACATTAAAATTTAGCCAAATATAGGTCTAGTTAACAGAATCAAATACATATATGATAACATGGGGGGAAGTAATTGATATGAACTTGCGGAAAACAAACCATTACACAATTTTTCAAAAGTAACCAATAAAAAACATTTAGTTACTGTTTGAGCAGACCGCACAAGAGATCTTGGAGAGTAATTTAGAAATTCTTGTTGTTAATGGTTTATAAATTCAGAAGGCAATTTTAGAATCACCGTTTAAACTAATCTAGCATGTACTCCGAGCCTCATTGATTTTAGTATCTAATCCTCTGGTTCAATTTACCCCCCTGTTGAATAACTGACCTTTAGAGATCCTTGTAGTCAAACTGGAATTATTGTTGTAATGCGAGTATTATTCTTTACATTTCGCAGTCCGCTTGTTTATTTTCCACATTTATATTGGTATGGAGGTATTAAATGGAGGAAGGTAACCCAGCAGGATTGGGCCCTGATAGAAAATCTGGCATCAAACATAGTTAACAATCAGTTACTTAGTACATAGTATGTATCAGTAACGTGCAGGAGAGTTAATCTGATTTTGTTTGACAGCCGTTCCCAGCGCTCCCGGTGCACCAGATCCCGTGGACTGGAGTCAGAACCACGTCGATCTCATCTGGAAGGAACCCATCTCTGATGGAGGCTCTCCGATCACTGGATACATTATTGAGAAGAAAGACAAATACAGGTAATCTTCAACTGATCGTTTACTTATGTGGTATGATAGCGATGTGTTGCAGAATATAGCTTCCAGATGTCAAATCTGTGTAACAGCCATCTCAGGATCTCTGAAGAACAATTGTGAAAAACCAGGTTGATTTATGTGATTAAACATAAAGTTGACAATCATACCAGAGGCCTTGACATTTCCATCTTGTGTATTTCTTTTTTATAGCATAAAAGATCCCCTTGACTTAAAAAAGTAAGGCTACTTATCCTGTCCATCATATACCCTGACTAGGCAATAAATCCTCACTATAAACTAACCTTAACTTAAAAATGTTATTTAAATCATAACACAATACTGAAAACTTTCTAGTATACATTCATGGTCGTTCAATTGTATTATATGTGAGAGCTAACCTTCTGTATTTTAATATTATTTCTCAAAGCATTAATTTCCTTTAGACTCCCAATGACACCCAATCTATTGTGTCAAGCGACACAAACCAGATTAACCTCATGATTTCAGTTCAAGTGTTAAAGTTTTGTTTTTAGTGTCATTTCACTCTTTTTTGCTAGTGTATTTCATCATTTAATAAATCTGTATCACTCTTTAAAATACAATTTTCATTTATTCCAGCACAATTTGGGAGAAAGCAATTGAGACCAACACAGGAACTCCACAAGCAGTGGTCAGTGGCCTCATTGAAGGCAATGAGTACCAGTTCCGAGTCATCGCTGTCAACAAGGCAGGTCAGAGTGAGCCTGGAGAACCCAGCAAGAACTTCATCGCCAAGCCTCGATTTTGTAAGTTTCTTTTTTCTGTATTCTCTTATAGAAAGTCAGGAAACATTTTTAGTTTGGTTGGAAATATGAAGGCAAATAGGCAAAAATTTGGGGAAGTTCATCAATGATTGATTTAAGGAGACTTTATAATGCTCTAGACATCAGCAACCCAAACTAGCATTTTCTTAAAATTTTTTCCCATGTGCATGACTCTGTTCAATTTTGTTGTTACAACATATTTAATTATTAAATGGAACTAAATTGTACACAACCAAGCTTTGTGTGTTTATTTCTTGGTGTTATGATCAATCAAGGAAACTTTTATGCTGCTTCAAAAATTATAACTCTTTAATGGTCAAACCATTACTGTTAGCTCATTTTGTTTTGCCAACAGTTTTAGTTGACTCTTATAATTGACTATTAATAGATGTATTATAAGCTTTAGTAATTCCATTTTTCCATTTTCTTTCCAGTGGCTCCAAGGATTGACAGGCGCAATCTTCGTGATGTCACTCTCTCGGCAGGCACCACACTCAAGTTCGATGCTAACGTCATTGGAGAGCCTCCTCCATCAATCGAATGGAGAGCGGGAGGAGTGCCTCTCAAGTAAGCCATTTTGTAGTAATTATTCTAATTTAACACATTTATACATAATATCATTGAATACATTACATCTCAAAACTTACAACACAATTTTGATGTATGGACTGAAATATCCAAGTACTATTTTATTCAATTGATAAAATTAGCACAAGATAAGCACTCGAAAACGATGAAGAAGTACACTTTCCAAGTCAGTTAATTGAAAGTACTGCCAGATCATCGTATTAATTTTTTTAACAGATTTTATCTATGATCGTTACACAAAGCACCATGACTACTACTACTTCTACATAACTCTTCTTCTCTACCAATAATGATATTACAAGTAACATCATAAAGAGGTGCATTTTTAAACCAAATTCAAACCTGTCACATAACGAACTTTTAAAGAGATAGGTTTCACATTACAAACCTGATCCATTACAGGCTATTACAGGTTATAAGCTAAGGAGAGCTCAGCATTTGATGAAAGTAGTGATATAATAGAAATTACTCAATTCACACATCAGCTGATTGTTCCATTAAAATTTATGTTTTTGTTTCTTTAAGCGCTAACCTCAAAAGCATGTGACCATATTTGAGTGAGAACTATGATTAGGTCAAGTGACATCTGTGTGGCTAAATTTTTTTTTATTGGTGACCCTATAACCTATAAATTGTCGACATGTTTATTACAAAATTTTAGTTTACAGTCAAGTTTGTCATATATAAAGTAGAGTCATTTAACACTAGAGATCTAACTTACATATTACTTGTGGCTTAAAGGCCTTCATTACACAATCGTTGTATAAGCAACTATTAGCAGTGCGTTGACAATCTAGTACGAGTGCATAGTCATCGTTAACTATAATCAGTGACTGTGTGTGTGGCAGGTCAGGAAAGTATGTGACGATAGACAACAGCGACTACAACACCAAGCTGGTGATTCGACCGGTGCAGCGAGGAGACTCGGGCGAGTACCAGGTGACAGCCAGCAACAGCTCGGGGCGGGACCAGGTGGTCATCAATGTCACCGTCACCGACAAGCCCGACAAGCCACAGGGACCGCTGCAGGTCTGACAATCCGTTCATCGAAAATCACCTTATTCTGTATAGACCGTCAGTAAAAATCTCTATTGTGATTAAAGTCCAAAGATATTAAAAGGACTTAAACTTTTTGTAAAAAGAATTCAAATGACCAAGATTAGAGTAAGCCGTACAACTGCGTTAGATAGCTCCTATAAATAATAATTGAAGCATGATTTATTATATTTACCGTCTTTGTTCAAGCCAAGTTGTTGTTTGCAAGTTGTAAATATCTTTTAGTCTAGGTCGTCCTCAGCTCCAAACGTGAACACTACATGAGATTACTTTAACTTTACATTCTAAAAGTTTTGAAAACTAGGACATAATGTTCAAATATCATAATATGAAAAATTTCATCCAAACACAAATGAACAGATACAAAAGATTTACTCTTCTATCTCACTGCATGTATTTAGAGTAAGGCTTTCATTTTTATAAAAATTTCCGCTTTCTTACCATCCAGGAAACTTTGCAATTCCAAAGATCTCATTAACACATTCACTACCTCAATATTTAAAAAAAAATCATAACCACAGACCGCCGCCGCAATTTTGTGCCGCAGCAACCTGCCGCCGCAGATCTTCGGCGATGGTTCCATAGACAATAGACAAATCCTTTATAAGATAAAATATTTTGGTACATTACCTCTTGAGATGGCTTCTGGAAGGCGCCGTATTTCTGAGTCGATGATATTCGCCGACATTTCGGAGACATTGCAGTCTTCCATGTTCAGAGGAAAGGCAGATGGAAAGACGTGGAAAGATGGACACGTCAGATGGAAGACTGCAATGAACGTCGGCGAATATCATCGACTCAGAAACACAGCGCCTTCCAGAAGCCATCTCAACAAGTAATGATATTGTCCGTGGAAGTCTCAATTCTTCAATATTTTATACATCTTTACATTCCAGGAACTCACAGAGCTCGTGTGAAAAAAAAAAATACTGTACAAAAACAAACCTCAGGGCATTTACAAAAACAGTCTGCTACGTGAAAAAAGGTTTTTACAACATAAATTCAAATAAAGTCAAACAAGTCTTAACATTAACAAAATTACCTAATTAGAACATAATTTAAATTAAACTATGACAATAACAATGCAGTATATAGTAAAGTCTAACACAAGAAAGAAAAACAGTAATAAAAATACTCCATGATAGTAATTTAGTCCATGATATAAATACTAAATTTCTTCAGTACAGTCTATTTTAAAGGTCAGATAGCTCAGGCACAGTCTACGGGATAGTCCGCCGCATTTGTGCGGCGCCTGGTCTGTGGCTAAGACGATCACCGACATCACTGGCCAATTGGCAACACTTGTGGACAGATTCTATTGATTATATTCGTGGTCTGTGGCGTAAGTCACAGCCACTAGGGCCGGTCTGCAGGGAAGACTATGGTTATGGTGGTGGGCTGAGGGAGTGGCCTGACTGCCGCATATGTGCGGCTTCTGGTAGCGAACATGTTAAACCAAACAGAATTCAGTGAAAATTACTTCAAAATAATTGTAAAATAAGATCTACTGCCGTTTAATTTTGAATTTTTCTCAATATCGGTGATAGTAGCTGAAATTATAAACTGTGTAGTTTTTGTTTTAAAAAATTTTAATTTGGTTTTGTAGATAACTTTTTTTTATTTAGTTATAAGATGACAACATGACCATGACAACGGTGTGCATTTACAGATTTCAGACGTGCACAAAGAAGGGTGCAAGCTCAAGTGGAAGAGGCCCAAGGACGATGGTGGTGCTCCTATTGAATACTACCTTGTTGACAAATACGACCCTCTCACAGCCCAGTGGGTGCCTTGTGGCAGACCTTCGGAACCAGGTTAGATACT
Organism: Neoaliturus tenellus; assembly: GCA_030545055.2. Lineage (NCBI taxonomy): Eukaryota > Metazoa > Arthropoda > Insecta > Hemiptera > Cicadellidae > Neoaliturus > Neoaliturus tenellus. The sequence continues at coordinate 36,861,030 of CM061535.1, forward strand.
GCTCAAAATTTTTGCCCTCACTAAAATGGTCATTAGTGAAATTTGTATTTCATTGGCAAAAACTTGGATTGAAACTTTTAGTACAGTAGAGAGTTAATTATACAAGCTCATTGGGACCGGAGGTGCTTCCGATAATAGTATTGTTCAGATAATCAAACTTGAAAATTATTTACCATTTATAAACAGTTGAAAAGTTAATTAACTGTTTTTAACAAAAAATACTTCAAAAAAAATCTAAAGACTTTGATAAAAAAGAGATCAAAACTAAAAATAGTACACATTTCTTTATGTTTGTAAACACTTGCGTTATGTTTGCTGTTTTACTGTAGGGGTTTTTAATACTGAACTGTGAATTAGTTTGCCATTCAGGGATCCGGTTAATTGACGTTTAGATAATCAACTTTCATCTATATTCTGAATATGAACCAGGTTTGGTATCACTTTCTGTATACAAGAACATACTTTTCCCTTCACTGCATGGACATAATCACATTGCCACACCTGTAAACAGAACGCAAAACAGTTCATTTCCACTTTCATATTTCATTCCTGCTCAAGAACAGGAATGTTCATTTCTGCACACTAAATCAAATGGATAAGGTCAGCTGTTGTTACAAACCATATTACAGCTGTTGGTCATTGTTGTTGTTTGGTAATTGCTATTTCTTAGCTTGAGGTTATGTTTGATAGTTGTTGGTGTGTTTCAACAGAAAAATCAAACATAACTTAAATTACATTTTGTTTACAATAAACAATTTAATCTGTTGTAATTACGGTGGTAGGAAAAATCTTATGTGTATTAGGATCAGAAATAATCATGTCCGCTCTAAAAATGCATTTACAATTCTCAAGCGGAAATGACATACTTTGCTCTCAAATAGCTATGAATTTGACCATGTCACATAAATAAAACAGAAGTATCAATCTATTCCCACATTTTCCCTGGTTTCATCTGATTGATCACTGCCACCGTAAAGCAGTATGGTGTGTTTTTACAACTATGCAAAATGTATGGTGGAACCTTTATTGTCATCATGCTCATCTTTTTGTCTAATAACTGAATTGACTAATAACATAAATTACTGGTGTGTGTGGCAAATTTATTTCAACCCAGTGAGACTGCTTAAATTAGGATATATTCATTATGATTTTGTAGTATTTTTTTTTTTTTAACTTAGTTATGTGGCTCATAAACCCCTTTTTATGAATCATGATGCTCATAAAATGCTAACATATTTTTATTTTCGTGGGTTGTAGAAATTTATAGATATGTTTTTAAATGGTTTCAAATGTTAAGCACAATTTTTTTTATTAAAATTTAACAATGTCGTTGTGGTTTGTTAGTGTTAACTATATGTGATGTGATTCCAGAGATGAATGTTACGGGACTAACCCCTGGACATGAATACAAGTTCAGAGTCTCAGCTGTCAATTCCGAGGGAGAATCATTGCCCCTAGAGTCCGAAGAATCCATCATTGCGAAGAATCCATTTGGTAAGGGATTCATTTGGTATAAGATTAGAAATAATGAAGGTTTTAGATTTGTTGTTGTGTAGATCCTTGAAGTAACATAATAGAGCTAACTAGGGAAAATAACCACAAGATTTGTGCTGAGTACAGTGTCTTCATTTTTTACACATTTTAAGTGAAAATAATTTGAAAAAAAAAAATCATCGAGCTTATTAATATCAAATATTAATACATATGTTAATCGTCTCTTTTCACATGGATAAAAATTTGGGATTTTTAATTGTAAAATGGCAACACCAAGCTAAAATGAGAAGTTTCGGCAATTATTTTGTTTTGATTTTTAACTCCATAAGACCAGTGTTCACATTTTTAGAGTTCAATTCAAGATTATAGGCTATCAAAATCAGATTTTTCCTAGCATATAGGTTTATATATATACAAAGCAAGTTTATTCCAAAACTATGTTTTTTCATAGTTGGGGAAAATCGTTTGAGCTGTTTTCAAGATCATTGTACAAATATATTTTACTTGTATTAGAATAAAAATATCATTAATATCTATGTTACTGTTTAAAACAATCAGCAAAATTAAAATTACAATGTAATCGCAGATGAACCTGGTAAGCCGGGCAATCTTCGGGCGACCGACTGGGACAAGGACCACGTGGACCTCAAGTGGGAGGCCCCAGAGAAAGACGGAGGGTCGCCGATCACGGGGTATGTGGTCGAGGTGAAGGATAAGTTCGGCAACTGGGAGAAGGCGGTGACGGTGCCAGCGGGGGTGACCTCTGCCACGGTTCCGGGACTCATGGAAGGGGAGCCGTACGTGTTCCAGGTGCGAGCCATCAACGCGGCGGGGCCTGGCGAGGCCAGTGATCCCACTCCCACCATCTGGGCCAAGCCTCGCAACCAGAAACCCAAGATCGACAGGGCCAACTTAATTGAGGTAAGTGTTTGTTTCTTTTCTTGATTAAAATTTACTTATTGAAATATTAGTTAAATTATAGCTACATTAAAACCCCACGAAGTCTACTCTTGGTAACTCCACACTGCGGATAACTGGACACTTCCATAGATCCCTAGACAGTGCTCAGGAGTGCTCATGTACTTGCTTATCATATCATTTACGTTTTATCATAACATTTGGTCATTCTTTTCATCTCTTTTATCGATATTTTACAGAACTTACGGTAAGTTCAAACAATTCTGTCCTATTTTGGCCACTTTCAAACAACCTGTTTTCCGGCAATGGAAGGTAATTCCATTGCTAGCGTTTACTTTCCTGTGATTGAGAGCTGGTGTTACAAGGCCTGATCATATAAACATCTGGAGTGATATCAGCTTTGGGAAACTCAACTTTCACCAAATTTTACAGTGCCCAAACCCACTCTGAGTTGAGTTTAAGGGGTTTTAGTGTATAGACAAAAACCGAAAATAGCCATTTTTAAAACAAACATAAGGTTTTAAATAAACTTAATCAACATTCAGATATTCCTTGTTATATGAAGGTAGAATCAAATTATTTTGATTCTTACTTTGTAAGAAGGAGTTGCATTTGGCCAGCCCAACTGATTGTTACCGTATGACTGATAATGTATGACGTCCATACAGGTCCGGATCAAGGCTGGACAGAACTTCAGCTTCGATGTGAAGGTCACCGGCGAGCCCGTGCCGACGACTAAGTGGCTGCTCAACAGATCGGAGGTGAAAAGCGGCGACAGAATCAAAGTAGTGCACTCGGACTACAACACCAAACTGAACGTGCGAATGGCGACGAGATCCGACACGGGGAAATACACCGTCACTGCAGAGAACATCAACGGACAGGACTCAGCCGACGTGATGGTCACAGTGATAGGTGAGTTGTATAAACAAAAGATGTGAAATTGTCATAAAAGCAAATTAAGTATATTTTTAATCAAAAAATGTTGTTACTTTATAATTAAATTAATCAAAAGCAGCATCAGTAATGTTTTAGTAGGATTTACTTATAAATAGGTTTGACACCTGTTTGTAAAGCTTATCATTATCAATTAATTTCAAATTTCAAAGTAAAAGGTACTGTTTTGTATTTTTTAGAAATCAAAAGTCATTGCCAATCAAGGAAGCCAGTGCATAGTCATCTGAAAATTATCATGACGTGATGTGAAAATTACTGTTTCAATGGTTATAATTAAAAAAGTATATATAACTAATAAGTATACAACACACTGATCATTACTTCAAAATATTTAAATTATGAAATATGAACAAAATTTCATAATTTTATGTGAGGTTGACTTATAGTGTAGTAAAATTAAGCCAAAATATGGCTGGAAAATGAAAAAATTTTTGGACAGCCAATTTTTGCTGAAATGTGTTCTATGTCATCCCCTGACCTCCCTCAGAAAAGTCCCCTGAGATCCCCAGTGGGCAACATGCCTAAAAATGATGGGATGGCCCACGTGGAGTCAGAAGTAAGTATTTCGTCAACCAATAGGTTTATGTATATCAAATTAAAGCTCTTAAGTAGTAGAATTCAATGCCGCAAACCCCACCTCAAAAGGTGGCTTGAGTCGAAAATGGCAGCCTGTCAAACTTAGGATAAAAATCTAATTTTAATCTAAACGCTTAAAAATGTAATAATATTAGAAATACTTGACCTTTTGAGGTCCGGTTTGCGGCAAACGTTTGCTTGTACAATTACCTTGGCAAATAGGGATAGCTTGATATATGCCCATCATATTACCCTTGAACCACCCTCTACATGGACGTCCGAAAGAGGGATTTTTGAAAATTTTTTCTTAGTCGATAGCCATGCTATACATAATTTTAAAGGTCTTAATAAGGCGAGTACATAGCCTAAAACCAGACCTCAAAAGGTCACATATGTCAGAAGTTATTGCATTTCAAAGTTTTGATAGTATTATTTTATTCTAAATTTTGAACGTCTGCCATTTTTCTCTCGATCATTTTATTTAGGTCTGGTTTACGGCATTGTGCTCTACATTTTAAGACCTTTAATTTGATATATATAAACCTTCTGGAACTTATTCAAATTTAGTATGCTTAATATCAAAATTTATTTTAACTCCTTATAGGCCAACCCCTCATTTTTGGGCATGATCCCCACATGGGATTTCAGGGGACTTTTCGGAGGAAGGTCAGGGGATGCCATAGAACACTTTTTAAAAGAAATTAGCTTTCCAAAAATTATTTCATTTTTCCCGACTAATTTTACTACACTATTAACATTGACTTTGTACACTACGTGAGTAGACTTCTCATAGCATAGGCGTGTGTGAAGCATATTGACGGTGGTGCGATCTCGTGCAGCGTCCATCGAAGTACACGTAACATATGATAGATAAATCAGTATTACCACTCTTCTAAACCAAGGATGAAACATTTTATAACTGGAAGTTATGTTTATGTTTTGGTAAAATGTTTTGGCAGCACTGTAAATTCAGCTGAATAATAACAACATCGATGGCAGCGACTCTGGTACGGCGTCCCCCGAACTTCCAAATTTTTGCCTCAAACTAAATGCATTGTATGAGAGGTCTATTTACGTTAGTGTACATAGTCAATGCTATTAATGTAATATATTATGACAAATATCGATTGTCCTTTACATGATTTGTACATTTCAACTTACAATAGTATTTGTTGTAGTATTTGAGAGGATATAAATTTTTATAGTAAAATGTAAATATTTACGTTTAACAAGACTTTTATAAGTCAGTTGTCTGTTACATTATGCTATGCAGCTACATAAAGTTTTCTAAAAAAAATTACGGCCTAAATGTTAAAGTTTTCTTTTCCTCCTTTCAGAACATTTTTGTGGACAGTGTCTGCAGCAGGACTTTATTGACATTGGGCAAAATGGGCCCCTTTAATACAAAGTGTTGAGCGGAATATAAAGTACTACGTAGTGCAATGTACTTAGGTCACACACGTCTTCAGAATCAGAATCAGAAATATCTTTATTCGTAGCTGCATACAAATTAGAGACTGAATAGTGTCAAAATTAAGTCAAACAAAACAATTTACAAAAATTAACAAACTCACTTAGGCAAAGAATACAATACTTATTACCTAGGATCTCTTAACTGTATAAAACTCATCAAAAGAAAAAAAAGGGGTTCCAATTAAAAAACTTTTTAAGAGCCTAGTAAATTTCCTGGTGCCAAACACATCTCTTATTTCTAGAGGAATAAAATAAAAAAAACTTGACACCCCTATAAAATGGCTTCTTTTAAAAAAATTCCAATCTGTGGGACTCAACAACAAAATGTGAGCGGGTATTGGAATTTTTGATGGTTGCATACAAGAAAATTTTTTATTTACTAACTTAACGGTTTTGAATATGTACAAATTAAAAATTGTCATGATGCCAAAGTCAACAAATTTCAGTCTCACTGATTCTCTATCCGTCAATTTCTTTTGACACGTATCAAAAAACGCACTAAATAAAAAGGGCTTTAGATAGTAATATCAGTAGTAAATTATTTAACATCAAAACAAGACATTTATTCAAAATCAATAAATGAAAATGATTTGCATTCAGCATTAAATAAACAACTTTGTTACACAAGTAAAGCTATGAAACTGAAAAATGCAAGTGACAATATTTTTATTCCCCAGTCTAAGTTTTTCCATCCTAGAAGAAACAATCTTTGAGCCATTTCTGAACTTTCCTCTTTAAATCTTTTCCAACTTCTTGGTTCAGTTCCTCAGGCAGCTAGTTGTATCAAGGCCTTTGGAGCTTGCATTTTCTCCATGAAGCCTAGGTGTCGAACATAATTAAGATTGAGAAGTTGGATGCATTATCTAAATGAAGCAATCTGATTTCAGACAAGCCAAGCCCGCCCAACGGCCCACTGAAGGTTTCCGATGTGCACGCGGAAGGCTGCAAACTTGCGTGGAAGCCGCCTGATGACGACGGAGGTCAACCCATTGAGAAGTACGTCGTTGAAAAGATGGACGAGGCCACTGGTCAGTAATTTTATGTAATTTTTTAGCCTAAACCTTATTTTTTGTGTCTACTTTATTCTACAAAGCAAAGTTTTTTTTTTGGTCACTGCGACACATAGTGGTGTTTGGGGGAGCAGGAACAATCATGAAATGAAAAGCTATAAGTTAAGATTTGAAGGAGTGTGTGTATTTTAAAAGGTCTTGGACAAAACTGTGTTTGTTTACAATTAAAATATATAATCATTGGTCGTAAACTGATTGTATGGGTTATGCAATCAGCTGCCACAGTTAGATTATGACAAAAACATTATCTTTTAAGAAGTATTTGTATACTAAATAATTACAGTTTTCCTATAAAATTTAGATATATAAGCCTATTCAGGTCATAGAGTTATAGTTTAATATAATTTTATGTACTGTAATGGATTTTATTTCTTTTTTATTCTAAGGTTAAAAATGTATTGATAGTTTTTTTTCAGTATGTTTTATTGTGATACTTTATAGGTTTTTAAATATATTTTTTATTGGTTTACCTTTTATGCTTTATAATTATATTATGCAGTTTTACCTACAAAAAATAACTGTTGTCCTTTTGTTCACTATAATTATCATAATTTATATTTCATTTGCGACAAAAAAGATAATAATGTTGCTATTGTGATAACAATTAATACATAGACTTTTTAGTAAATTTATTAAAATTTTCCCTCTTGTTATTGAGGGGTTTCTCAAAGTCAAGATAATCAGTAATGTAGGATTCTTTTATTCTTAAAAATCTGTAATGAAATAACAATACATAAATCATGTGAAAACGATGATGACAAATTTTTAAGCAATAATGTTGACCAACTTAACAAATGATCGTTTTCACAGGTCGGTGGGTCCCGGCTGGCGAGACCATTGGACCAGAGACTTCACTGGATGTCGAGGGTCTGACCCCGGGACACAAGTACAAGTTCAGAGTCCGAGCAGTCAACAAGCAAGGCAAATCTGAACCTCTACAGACTGGACAAGCCATCGAAGCCAAGAATCCATTCGGTGAGCAAATACCAACTTAATGTCAAACATTTTAGTAATGGTTACTGTGATTGAAAGGACACAATTAAAGAAAAAATTTGTATCAGCTGTTAAGGCAAATAGGCTACATTTACTTTTTACTAAAAATATCCTGGTTTTGAAGGCCGTTAACAAAAATATTCAATTTACTTGTATATATAGTACCGTACCCTAATGAAAATGTTTTAAATCATATCAGCAATGCAAAGTAAAAGAAGAAGCTTCCACATACTGCTTGTATAATCTTCATTTTACTTCCCCAAAACATCAAGACTAACAGGAAATAAATTGAAGAACTAGTTGAGAGAATGGCTATCAGATAAATTTGTTTACCCAAAGAAGGCATTTTCTAAACACATTTTAAACTTAAAACCAAATTATTTATAAATCAAAATTTTACATTGCTCTTAATTTGATTCAATATTTTTATATAGCCTATAATTTGCAAATAAACAATGTAATGATGTTATAATGTTGAACTATTATTGATGTTATCGTGTTAAACAGACGCTCCGGGTCAACCTGGCATCCCAGAAATCAAGGATTACGACCGAGACTTTGTCGATCTCCAGTGGACCAGACCTTTGGAAGATGGAGGTTCTCCCATCACAGGCTATGTCATAGAGAAGAAAGAGAAATACAAGTAAGCATGTTTCTCGTATTATTATAAAGAAATCAAACAAATTTTTCAGCAAAACCATTTAAGTTTAAATGTAATGGTCACCATAGAACAATACTGTGAGTATTGTGAATGTGGCGTAGTTGAATTGAGCCTATATTTTCTGGCTGAAAATTCAAATAAAATATTTTATAACCTGTTTGTTCTGAAATAAGTTCAGTGTGATCAGATTAACTATCATGTTTAATAGAATATAATGCCAGAAACCACATCTCAAATGGAGGCCAGGGCAAAAATGGCAGAAATTTTTGAAATTTGAGAAAGAAATTGATTTTATTTATGTAGGCCTAATACCAACTGGTACTTTGAGTAGTTAAGTCCTAGAATGCAATTGCTTACTGCCACTAAGCGTATTTCATATCTTCTGCAGACTTTTTCGACAACCAATCAGTAGCTAGTGGTGACTTACTAACTGTATATTAAGGCTGGTAATACAGAACACCAGTACTGGTAACTAACAAAAATTGAAGTTGACGTCTGTCAGCCAAGTAATCAAAAGGCATTCTGTGCTCTGATCTAGGAGTGAGAAGGGACAGTCCCTGGAATACAGCCGATAATTACTTTCTTCTTTGAGTACAAACCTTAAACAAGTTTTTTCCAAATCTTCATATCTAAGTCTTTTGGTAAAACATAAATGAGAAGCAATAATGTCTATGCTGGAAAACTTTACCTAATCTTTGAAAAAATATTAAAATATGATTTTTATTGAGGTAGATCTATGCTCATAAGTTTAAACCATTGTTCTTTTCTGCTGTGCAGCCCGAACTGGGAGAAGTGTGCAGAGGTGGAAGGGGATGTGACAACGGGCCATGTCCCTGGTCTGATCGAGGGAACTCAGTACGAGTTCCGAGTAAGAGCTGTGAACAAGGCCGGGCCTGGAGAACCGAGTGAAGGAACTCGACCCCATATTGCTCGTCCTAAAAACTGTAAGTATTTAACTGTGGAATTTGTGTTATTTGTTATCTTTCATAGATTGTTTCAGTTGTATTCTTTCGTTTCCTATTTATTTAAATAATTTCTTCCTTATTTATTTCAATAATTTTCCCATTTACATTCATCAAAAATATCACTTCAACTCTCACTTCAACATATTTGCTACCGACCATGTTAAGAAAATCTGTAAATAATTGTAAACTGCAGTGGATATGTTAAATTTTGCCTTAAGCCTACTTCAACTTCGGTTGACACAAAAATACAGGTTCTTTATGGTTTTGCCCATCAAAGGGGTTTAATTTATGGACCAATTGTTAGCATTCAGTTCACTGGGATACTTATGCTGGATGTATGTGACATTTATGTAACGTTTGCACCCCTAGTGCCTCCGAAGATCGATCGCAACGCAATGGTCGACATCAAGGTGAGGGCAGGCCACAACTTTGAGTTGGATGTACCCGTGATCGGTGAGCCGCCTCCAATCAAGGAATGGTCCCTCAAGGGCAACACGGTCCTCAACACCGACAGGATCAAGATTGTCAACGAGGACTACAACACAAAACTGAGGGTCGTTGATGCCAAGCGCAGCGACGCCGGAACATACACGCTTGTTGCCAAGAACATCAACGGCAAAGATACTGCGACAGTCAATGTCGCTGTGCTAGGTAAGTGTTGCCACGTGGTAAAACACACTGATATAAACATACAAAACAAAAACAAACCAAATAATCAAAAAAGACAAAAAATTCCATTTTAAAATAAGTTAAATTTCTTTTTAAACGTAATTATCTTTGAAAATTAATCTAGTGGTTTCAGGAATATTTCTTTGCTGTGTCCTTTTTTTTATTTGAAGTGTTTACATTTGCCTTATCTGAAAAGGGAGTTGGGCAATAAAAATAACACATAATAGTATAATTTAAAAATTTTCCAATGTAATAGTGTAATCTTACTGCTTACCGTCAAACACGATCCAAATTATGTCCTTATACGATGGCCGTTTTGGAGATTACTCCATCGACGGGTACACGTCTACATATCTATTTATATATTTTCCAATGTATTACCCATTTTTGGACCTTTTCCTAGATGAAAAGAAAGGCTGTTCAATTGTTACCTCAGGATCACCACCTGAGCAAAGGAATACATTCACAAATAACCTGATTTTGATTTTTCCCTCAAGTAGTATTTGAAATTTTTATAGAAACGATCAAGTGATAATAACAGTCTATGTATATCTTCTAGACTGTAATAAACATAAAATTATTTTAAAAATATTGTGTCTTAATTCGGTTGAGGAAAATGTTAGAAGAAAATCGTCCCTCATGTAAGGGAAACCCAACAAAACTTCATGTTCTACGATAACTTGAAAATGTGTTATAATTTTACTTGATGAGGATGAAATAATACTTGCATACTACTTCCTAATAAATAAACCTACATATTCAGCAGACTGTATTGATGAAAAAAGAGAAGGTGTCATTTAATTTAATAGAAAGTTTGCTTAGTGCAATTTTACATTGGCTATTTTGTATTACACCTTGTTACCAAACACAATGTGTGTTGCAGATGTTCCTTCGCCGCCGGAGGGACCTCTGAATCCCTTTAACATCACCAAGAACTCGTGCCAGCTGTCGTGGAGACCACCCAAGGACGACGGAGGCTCTGACATCACTCACTACATCGTTGAGAAGATGGACGCGGAGAACCTCAGATGGGTTCCCGTCACTGAAGTCTCTGGCACACAGGCTAGGTAGGCAGCAGCACTGCTCTTGTAGGTATACAACATCCACGACGAGTCAGAATCCATTCAATCACCAACTCCTACTATATTTCACACATTATTTATACTAACATGTCTGATCATCTGAATGATTTTACCTGAATGCTCTCGACACACACATTAAAAATCATCAATTGGCTCTACCAGAGTAAATTATATATTGTCTAACTACAGACATTGATAACTCTACAAAGCTTTAAAAGAATGGGTGAGAATGATGCGACATTGAGTGTGTGTAATAGAGTATATTTGTGAGTTTGTGCATGAGTGTTTGTGTGCACACATGTGCGAGTGTATGTGTCTGTCCTTCCTTATCTGGGATCAATGATGAAACCTTAAGGGGGAGGGTATTTTTATCTTTGGGGTAGAAGGGGCTTTTCTTTTTCTTGACGAGGCAACATCAGTATTGTCCGATCGTCTGACTTGATTATTAGCTGTCACAAGGCCTCCACATTGTTAAAAGAAATCAGACATGGATAATTTTTGTCTTTACCATTTTGTTATTTTTTATAAAATATAAATTAAATTAAAAAAAAAAAAAAAAAAAAAAAAAAAAAAAAAACTAAAATAGACCTTTTGCAATAAAGTGTCTTAAAATTAAATCAATCTTTTTCCATCTTTCTTTTTTTACTAAAAAAAGAGATATCATAAAAATGAGACTCAATGAGCTCGTTCACGTTCATCCACTGTTTTTTGTTTGTTTTGGCCTATCAGGTGACTAATCCTACAAATAATGTGTCTGGAATTTGTCACATGATAGGCAAAAAAGAAAAAAAAAATAGTTTGCGGTGGATGAACGTGAACGGGTTCATTCTCACAGACTGGCATTAAGCTTTTGGGAGAAATTATTTCACATGTCATATTTAGCTAATTAAGAACTTGTAATTTAGAACTGTAAACACATTGATCATAAAAATGTAACTATGAATAATTTGAAATTCAGATGTTTTGATTTGATTTGGATTTTTTACAACTTTTCCAATATTATTCCGATTCAACAGTGAAAGATTTTCTTATAGAGGACGATTACACAGCGGCAATGCTCCCACAGTTCAAAACGACCCAAGTTAGGCATCTCGCTAGCCTAACGGGTAGCGTCTTGGACTTGGGTTCAAGAGGTCACTGGTTCGATTCCCAGGGTGTCCACAAACTTTGATGGGTTTGGACTTTTTTCCCTTAAAAGTGATTAATGTACTTTGTACAATCTCTTAACAAAATGCCTCTGGCATAGACATAATAAAAAAAGCCCCATGTGGACAATTCTTAACTACAAAGAGTACAGTTTCGTAACTAGCTTACCTAGTTAAATGCTTAAAGTGTTTCCCAAAGGGCCACAGGTAGGTACCCTCCAAATTAGTTGGACTCTATTCTCCTAAATTTATTTGGTAAAATAAATTTCACAAAATATAAATTTACTTAAGTATTATTTACATCAGTGATATTTTGCATTCATAAATAATTTGGAGTGCAAGAAAATATATTCTTGTTTAGTTACTGAACTTGTGGAAATACTGAGAGAAAGTATCTTTTGAAGGAAAGTTACTTTATGCAATAGTGTGAAATATTTAGGAAATCCAAGGTGTAATGGTTAGCATGCCCGCGGCAGGGATGGCGTTGCATGAAATACACACTCTTCCAATATGTTTACAAGTACCTACTATACATACCGGCTTACCCCCTTACTTTCTCGAATACATTCAGCTCACGGATCAGAAATTTTTGTGGTCAGGGAAAGGTTAGGCAAAAAAGGCTGCTAACCCTTTTTTCAGAAAAATATTATGACAAACTGTATATTATATATTGTACATTAATAAATTAAATGTATTTCAGAGTGGATCACTTGATTGAGGGTCACGACTATAACTTCCGCGTTAAGGCCGTGAACAAGTTTGGTGAGTCGATGCCTCTGGCGATGTCTTCACCAATCACTGCCAAGGATCCCTTCGCCAAGCCAGACAAGCCCGGTGCACCTGAGCCTACTGGTGGGTATCATTATTATACTCCATAATCTGTTTTCAAGATTTAAAAAAATTTTTGGTGATCTCAGCCTTTTTGATGTTTTACTAATTTCTAAACAAAGCTGAACGTAAAAATTTATAGCTGAAATCTATCTGCCAGTTGCACATAATGGTATCATTAATATATCAGTTACACTTGTCATTGTGAAAATTGTATTTATCATCTGGTACAAATTAAGTATCCTTGAGTAATTAATGTAAACAAGTGTTTTATTTGTTTTTAACTTATTCATCAGGATTGATTGTTTACTTTGCTCTAGGTACTTTCATAGGCTGGATAAAATGTTTGACAGCTCCCCTTAAAGTTTTCACTAAATATGAAAAATAAATCTTTTGAATATACAAATGCACTTTTTTTCCGATACTTGAATTTTTCAATTGGAAAAGAATTAGGTATTTTGGAGGGATCTCAAATACTTTATAAGTGTCTTTTAGTAACACCTCATTTTAAAAGTCTATAAATGAAAAAGAATTTAGTTACAAATGTTGAAGGTCTTGTACACTCCTAAAATACAAAAATATTTTTTTACAGACTGGGACAAAGATCATGTGGATTTGAAGTGGACCCCTCCCAAGAAGGATGGTGGTTCCCCCATCACTGGATACATAATTGAAAAACGATCACGATTTGGGTATGATATTTTATTCTCCTAGATTAGCTTACTTTAATTCATACAAGCATAATGTTAATTTTTTGCAATTAAAATATATTTCTATTGGGCATTTATTTTTAAAACACACAAAAGTCTCACCTTTTCCATTCATACTTTTTTTGCTTATTTTTTTCTTGTTATCACTGTACACAATTTATTTTTATAGTTATATTAAAATTATTCCTTAGAATTTATTTTTTGTTTATCAAACATTTCCTTCATTTAGTTTGGTCTCTATTGCAGATTGTGCATAAGTAAACTGTTTTCACTTAATTGTGATGTTTAGATTGAAAATAAAATATTAGCTAAACTGTAATTTTCACCCAACTCCAAATAGTGTAATACTAGGGTTTTAGTGACATATGGGAGTATTGCTACATGAAAAAAATCAACACTATGAACAAAAACTTTTGAACACTGAGAGCTTGGGTTGAATCATAGAGCAATAATGAGTGAGCAATAATCATACAGCAGTAACACGGTTTATCAAGATGTATTTTTCATACCAGGCCGTGGGAGAAGGCTGCAGAGGTGAGTGGCAATGTCACCCAAGGAACAGTCCCCAACCTGACGGAGGGAGAGGAGTACGAATTCCGAGTGATTGCCGTCAACAAGGGAGGCCCTGGGGAGCCCAGCGAGGCCTCCAAACCCGTCATCGCCAAGCCCAGATTCTGTAAGTTCCTTTAAAACTGTCACATCCAAGCCCAAATTGTGTAATTTCATCTGATCTTGTCATTGCCAACCTTCGTCCAAACCCATCATCAAGCCCAGATTCAGTAAGTTTCTCCTAATCCGACATTGCCAAGCCCTGATTCTGTAAATTAATAAAAACCGGACATCGCCAATCTTCCTCCAAACCCGTCTTCACCAAGCTAAGATCTCGTGGGTTCTGGTGGGTAAGCTAAGTAGGTTCCTCCAAACCCATCATTCCCAAGCCCAGGTTCTGTAAGTTCCTCCAATAACTTCATAACCAAGCCCAAATTCTTAAGTAAAGGCTCATCCACTCTTTGTTCCACCCCCTGAAATAGGGATGGAGTGTGTTAGAGGGAGGCTATATGTTGCAGATCGACTACATTTGATCTCTAAGCTTTGTACCGGTAGTCTGTTGGAATCATTAGTGTATATTAAAACTTTTCATCACCATGTTCTGATTTTGTTTTCCCTCTTAACCTGTGATCTCCAAGGTCAGATAATAAAATTCCTTGTTTTTATTGCCAACCTTTCGGGCCTTGTATGTGAAGTTCCAATATGGGATGATATAATGTTGCTCATCAGTGAGTGTTCATTTGAACATTTGTAAAGAAAACAAGATTATTATTATTACTAAATAATTACGTAGTTTTTATTTGTATTTTATCCAGCCTCACCAGCAGATATTCCTTTCCTTTCCTGTTCTTAGAAAGCCAACTGCCACTGAGATTCTAAGATTCTCCTGATATTGTTAACAATTTGCATCCACTTATAGACTGATCTGATACTTGTTGGTAACAGTGGCACCCCAGATCGACAGGCTTGCCATGCAGGATCTGGTGGTGAGAGCGGGACAGAGGATCAACTTCACCATTCCGCTGGAAGCTTCTCCCAAACCCAAGGCCGAGTGGAGCATCAACGGAGTGGCTGTCAAGCCAAGCAACCGAGTCGACATGCAGATATACAACAACCAAGTGCTGTTCGAAATTCCATTCTCGGTCCGCTCGGACACCGGCCGCTACTCTCTCACTCTGACCAATGACATTGGAACTTGCACGGCCTCAGCCAATGTCACCGTTGTAGGTAAGTGATGAAAGTAGTTTGTATGTTTTGTTCAAGATTGTTCTTAACTTTAAAACCATATTACTTCCACTTTACCTGTGCCTAAAGTAAAGTCTACTCTTCATTTTGTTAACCTCACTTAATTTTTTTCAATTTCTTGAGGTTAATTTATTAACATTTTATTTAAATTATATTCTTACAGCTGATTAATATTATTGGTGCTCTGAAGGAAGTGGAGACAATGTTATTTTTTTAAGTCTATTTGCATCGTTTTACAAACTATAGGGTGATCTGTAATCTGATGACATATAGTGCTGATGATTGTTGTGTGTGCAGACCGGCCGTCACCACCCGAGGGCCCACTGCAGGTCAGCGATGTGACCAAGGAGAGTGCCCGGCTGGCCTGGCGAGTGCCCGTGGATGACGGAGGCTCTCCCATCCTGCACTACGTCATTGAGAAGATGGACGTGTCGAGAGGCACGTGGTCGGACGCGGGCATGTCGTCCGCGCTCTACCACGAGGTCGTCAGGCTCATCCACCGCAAAGAATATCTCTTCAGGGTCAAGGCTGTCAACTCAGTCGGAGAGTCCGACCCGTTGGAGACCACCAACCCGACCATCGCCAGGAACGAATTTGGTAGGTCGGATTCACACTGGAAAGCATGGGAGTCAATGATCAAGAAGCTGTAAACCTGTGAGTCAGGGAAAACTACAGTAATAATTTAACACAAGTCATGAATAATGTGAACTGATTGTTAAAACATAGTCTCACTTTGCAAAATTAAAATTTCTACTACTTTTCAAAATATATATTTGGTGCAATAATGCTAAAATAAGTTATTTACAAATTTATTAATTTTTTAAACTTTATTGAATAATTAACTCTCATGCTTTTTCAATTAAAAATTCCTCACATTTAGACTTGTAGGCTGTATAAATTTGTCATAAGTGGGAATTGTGAAATCTACTAAAATATGTGTGGGTTCTGTGTCTACAGGCAAGGAAAATTTTCTTTTATAGTCTGAGAATATCAGGGGAAAGCTTTGGAAATCAGATTTTTGTATGGTTGTTTTTATTCTCCTTTATTATTTCTGCTATTAAGAGTATAGTAACATTAGTAACTCGTGTTTGTACAAATTAGAGGTCAGCGGGTAGTGATTTTTCAAGTCGGGTCGGTTTCGGGTCGGGTAGTAGATTAACATCAATTTTCGGGTCGGGTCGGGTTTGAACATTATAAGTTAAAGAAAAATTCGGGTCGGGTTCAAGTTCGGGTGTGTGAGTTAAAAAAATCTCGGGTCGGGTTCGGGTAGCCTTTGTATGTTAAAAAAAACTCGGGTCGGGTTCGGGTATTGTAAGTTGAATAAAACTTCGGGTCGGCTTCGCTATTATTTGTAAAAAAAATGTCTAGGCCTAAGTTATTTCATTTTAAAATAATTGTTGATGTGCCTACTAAGCTTAAGTATAGTATTAATAAATACAAGGCAAAAACCTTCCACGTAATAAGTTAGGCCTAGGCCTAACAAAAGTTAAAAAACTATAATGTATTTTATTCTAGTATAAAAAGTTTAAAAATTCTCCAGAGGCAATAACCTATCAAGCTAAGGGTTCCCTTAGTCCTAAGTTACTTTACCCAATGTTAACTTTTTCAACAAACATGACAAATATACAAATTATATTGTACACTGTTGAAACTAAACAAAAACCACTTTTATAAATGTCAAAATACCCTAGATGTGAATTATCATACCATAGCCTATTTTTCTGTAGGCCTAATAATACACAAAGTTATTTTATTATGAAAAGATTATGTGATTATACTTAAACTTGGTCTTTCAATCAATATTGCCATATCCTATTTTCAAAACAGAAATAATTGCATTTCATTTCTGTTGGATTACTTTCGGCAAATTTGTTTCTTTGCTTGAGTGATTCCAAATAGCAGATGAATGCCCATCCACGACATTTTACACTTCCCAAATCTTTGGTTTCACTAGTAGGACTGTTAGTGGACACACTGACATTAGAATTCTCTCAATTCCGTGGCTTTTTAATATTTATTTTTCATATCAGAATAAAATTCAACATCACTTAAGTAACACAAATGGGAGTTGAATAAACAAGAACGAGAGGAAAACCATCAATCAAATCATCAATGCAGACGACGCATCGCGCCATACCATACAACAAACATGGAGTACCGTTACCATAAAACTACATAGAGAATGAAGAAATCTGTCTATGAAGTATCCAACCATTGACTATGGATAGCCAACTGTTACATTATCCAAGAAATTGTTTTCATTGGTTATCAAGAAATCTTAAATGTTTTAACAATTTGCAAGATGGAATGAGAAATAATTCGGCAATGAAACCGATTATACCGAATAGTCATATATTGATTACCGTATATTTCATAAAAATATATACACTGATGGATTTTGTATTGTAAAAATAATGTAAACACTAATCTGTAGAGATTATTTACTTTTGATTTTGCTCTTGCTATTTATCGGTTATCGTGTAAATAGTACCATTGACTTTACAAACAAAGACTTTGTATGTAAAGTCAATGATAGTGCCAATGCCACTGCTACCTTGATTTCGGTTTGTACAGTTGGTGACGGTATTGGCTACGCCACAGTCTATCTTTCTGGCCTAAGAGTGTGAGTCAGTCACGACACTGAGCAGTTCCTTTAGGTTAGAGTGAGAAAAGTATGCTAGCGCTACTGGTGTCTAGGCTTGCAAAAAATGATTTAATGCTGTTTAAACTATTTTTTTTTTTTTTTTTTTTGGCATAAAATAGTACTGTACTAAAAGGAGTGCAAATGTTCAAATACGATCTTTCATGATCAAAATGTTATTTGTTTTATATTGAACATGAAATATGGCGTATCAAATTATCAACAAAACAAAATTGCTTACGTTTCTAGGCACCAGAAACCGCTAGCTTCTTTCAGAAGCCACATTTTCATGTGCGAGTGTCGCGAATAGTAAGCTAAGCTAAGGTATTTCCAGTTCATCCACATCCACCTCAGTAATGAATGACTGGCAGTTATGACCACTAGTCTAAAATGTGTGGAACGATGCCCATTTATTCCGTGAACGTTGTAATTCACAAATTTTGGCTGTAAAATAGTTTTAAAAACCCGGGTTTGCTTTTAATGTCCTGTCGGGTACCTACAACCCGATTTAATTCGGGCATTAGGTACCCGCCCGACCCGGCTTAAAATAAGCCCGCCCGAATAAAGCCTGTGACTTGTCAAACCCGCCCGACCACTCGGGTTCACGCTAATACCCGGAGTTACCCGAATTTTCGGGTACCCGCAGACCTCTAGTACAAATTAAAACCACTTAGTGATTTTTTATTCAAATGAAAAGTGAAATAGTTGTACTTTTACTATTTTAAATGTTATATTTTATTTTGTGTATAAATAAAAACTAATATATTGTGTTTGTAATTTCCCTTTAAACAGAAATTATTGGTTCAATAGGTTAAATGGTTGGAATTGTTAGTCTTAAATGGCTGTCACAATTTTCGGTTTACCAGACCAAATTATTTTGTGAGCTGAACTCTGTTACAGGGAAATGAGGGGTTCTACTGGAGTTATTGAGCTTGTAGGAATGTTTAACCGTGCTCTTTGCACAATCCAGACCGCTGTATGAGGGCTAAGATAAGCTATGTGAAACACGCTATATGGTAGACAGTGTGCACTCTTAACTGTATCTTTACTAATTGCTAATGACTAAATTAAAAATGACTAATTACTAATGACTAAGTCAGATGATGTGAAAGTTTAGCTAAAATATGAAACCATGTAAACATGTCAAATACTATATAAAAAATATATATATTATTGTTATTATATGGAGAAAATGGATCAACTGTGCTATATGAAAGGTAACCTTTACAATTTTTTATGAAATAAATTTATATTGATTTACATTTTACAATATTAATAACAATATATCGACTCAAAACAAAATGTAACATTCACAATAAAATGAACTGAACATACAAGTTTCTATTTTTGTAAAGATAACCATAAGAATGGAAATCTCTGGAATTCCAGATAATTTTGGTTAAGGCAACCATTTTTAAAATTTATGGCTGATAAACTGCATGCTATTTTGTGATCAGAGTAGGCAATTAATCTACAGTGGCAAATCATCTGGGTCGGTTAAGAGAGGCTTTACTGTATATATAATAATATTCTACGCTCTAATACAGGGAAAGTATATTTGTATGTAGGCTATGTATGCACACTGATCTCAAAGATGGCTCTAACGATTTTCTTAAAACTTTGCAAATAACTTATTTCTGGGATAAAAATAATTTTTATACAGGTATACTATGATACTAGGAAATACCTTATTTTGTTATAATCTTGAATTTAAATCCTAAACATTTTAATATTATCCTTATGAAGTTAAAAATCAAAACAAAAGAGTTTGTGAAAACAGCTGACTCAACTGTCAAAGTACGAACCACGTGTTTAATATTAACTTTTTCAATTGTAGCAAATCATTTCATCACTAAATAATACTATGATAAGAAAAATTTAATTTTTTTTTTTAATTGTTCTCTATACTAGTGATTATAAATAAAAGTAAAGTAGAGGACAAAAATATCAAAGCAATTTGTAGAATTGCAATTCAATATAAAAACAAAATAATTAAGAACAATGGTGAAATCAGCTGTTAATCATAAAAGTATAATCCACTTGGAACAGATTCAATATGAGGTTCAACAAATTTATGCCAGAGTGTAGCCCTCTACATTAAAAATTTCTGAAAGGCAAGTGAGCAGAGTGAACAAGCTTCTCTTGAATATAAAAAACCAGTCTATCTGAGTTTGTTATTTTTTTCTAAATTTTTTTATTGTTTCTATGCCAGAGACATTTTGTTAGGAGAGTGTGAAACTCTTAAACACTTTTAAGGAAAAGCGGTCCAAGTGTGGTGGACATCCCGGGAATCGAACCCGTAGCCTCTTGAACCAAAGTCCAAGACGCTAACCGTTAGGCTATCGAGATGCCTTTTAATGCATAGTCTATGACTGCTTTAATACTTCTGTAGAAATAATTGTACAATATAAGTTTACCAAGCAAATGCACAATAACTAGATACTTTCATCTTAAATTTGCAACTTTGGCTCAGGAAGTGACATGAGAGTGATTGTGGTTTGTGTGGCAGACGAGCCTGAGGCCCCGGAGAAGCCGCAAGTGACTGACTGGGACGAGGACCACGTTGACCTGGCGTGGGTCAAGCCCAAGTCGGACGGAGGCTCTCCTATCACGGAGTACATCGTGCAGAAGAAGGAGAAGGGCAGCCCGTACTGGGTCAACGCCGTCACCGTGCCGGCCAACAAGACTGCAGTGCGTAAACACATGCTAATTAACTGTTGCATATCGATCGATTCTATTCAACCCACACTTTTCCCTCATTTCCTTGGTGACCACCTCATATTTTACCCTAGTTTCCTTGGTTACCAGTTTTAGCTGTTCTGATTGGTCTTAAAAAGTTCATAAATCAGAGATAGTATTTGTATCATATGAGTTAGTGTTTTCGAAACTCGTTTGACGATCTTTGACTAAGCAATTGAGATTGGTTACCAAAGAAACTGGAAAGGTAGGGGTGAAATGCCAGATAACAGTAAGCAAGTGTAAACAAAGGTCTAGTTGCTAAGGAAGCGAGGAGACTGTGTGAGTAAAATGGTGGCAATGAAATGCAACATCCCTATCTTTGTAGCTCTCTATGTATGACTTAATTTTGTTTGCCATAACTACATTTGTTGGCCACCAGCCAATTTTTTAGATTATTCTGGAAAGCAAACATTTTAACGTGGCCTTAATATAATCACCTTTATTAGCATTTTGAACAATTTACATTACGTAAACCAACATATCCCAATTCTGTAGGATGCTGTCAGTAAAACACAAACTAGCAATTAAAATCAATAGTTCTTCTCGAAGTTAAGTTAGGTTGGTTTACGTTACATACATCTTAATACCTCCCGACGCAGCAAACCTCCATACTCAGCGAATTTTCAAATTAGTAATATTAATTTTGACCAGATGAACCTGTAAACAAAATTTCATTACGTGCTCATAAATAGGGAAATAAATGTCTATTCTCCTTATGATAAATATAGGGAAAGAGTATGCATGTATGCTTCCATGGGAAACACTAAAAGTAGGTTTTAAGCATTAAAAAATTTTATTTCGACCATATGAAGCCATATACTAAATTTAATCAAGATCTGTCCATAAATAAAAGAGTTTGTCTATTCTCCATATGATTAACAAGGGGAAAGAGTATTTATTTATTTATCAATGGCAATCACCATATTTACGGATAATGCTCAGAACAATTATATTACAAGATGGGTTACAAAATTTAACAGTGTATCGTGCCAAGCAAGTATTTAGAATATACGGGCAAGACAGTACTATAGTAATAGCAGAGATTGTAGAATCTATCTAAACAGCACAGATTGAGGCATTAACCTAACAAACAATTACATGCTAAGTATAGTAATTATTACATGCCAGGAATAAACACACATGCCAATAAAATAATACATGCTGAAATACAAGTGCTAAGAACATACATCTAAACAACACAATGATGGGCAATAATTACAATACATAACCATAACGATTATAGCATGCTGAGTAATAATGCCAGGAATAAATATCAGGCAAAGTTAATACTACATGCTGAAATGCAAGAGCTAGTGAAACATGCATTGTGAGTTATAAATCAAAATGTGACAAGGAAAAAACAGCAAAAATTGACAAATGCTAGAAATACAAAAAAAAAAAAAAATGGTTTCGCAAGTCAAGCTTTCATCTACATAATGAAATCAAGCACAATCCCACAATGTCTCAACGTCTCAGTTATGACACATACATTATAATATATTTTTGAACCACTAACATACACAAATTGCATATACATAAGCAAGTTCTAGCTGATAGGAGATCACAAGCACATGTTGATAACCCTAATGTGTATTTTTTCTAATATCACCCCATTAATATTAACCTCTTTGTTGATTCCTTCCTTCTGATTTTTAGGCAACTGTACCAGATTTGACTAAAGGACAAGAATACGAGTTCCGTATCATCGCAGTCAACTCTGCAGGTCCCAGTGCTCCCAGTGAGCCTTCTGACCCTGTTGTTTGCAAAAAACGATACTGTAAGTAGATTGTTTTACTTTAATTAGATTTTTCAATAATTTTAAATATTTTCTGACACATTTTCCATAGTTACAAGTCCAGTATCATCATTCTATATTGAATCATCATCTTTTTTAAACAAAGTGAATATACAGGGTGTTTCAGAACTCCCTACCAATACTTTAGGGCATTGTTCCTGGGTTAAAAACATATCTAAATATCATATTTAAATTGTCCGGAAGTCTTAAGTTACTCACACAGCCGCCATTTTGTTTTTTACACATAATAATTTTTATTTCCGTAACGGATGGTTGTATTCAGATCATATTTGGTATAAATCTTTATCATACCAATATACATTCCCAAGAAAAAAATTAATTTTTTCCATTGTATATTTTCAAAATGGCGGCCACTTTAAATTTTCAAACTCAAATATCTCAAAATCGGTAAATTTTATAAAAATTTTACAAGACACAAAAAAGTTGCCAAATTAAATTACCTAACCAATGGTCCCAAGTTTGTAAGGATTTGACAACAAATAACGGAGATATTGCGATTTTTCTTCATAAAAACGTGGATTTTGCATTGAATTTAATGCAAATAAGGCCATTTTAACAGCAAAATCAATGTTTTTATGAAGAAAAATCGCAATAACTTGCGATTTTTCTTCATAAAAACGCGGATTTTGCATTGAATTTAATGCAAATAAGGCCATTTTAACAGCAAAATCAATGTTTTTATGAAGAATAATCGCAATAACTCCGTTATTTGTTGTCAGATCCTTACAAACTTGGCACCATTGGTTAGGTAATTTAATTTGGCAACTTTTTTGTGTCTTGTAAAATTTTTATAAAATTTACCGATTTTTTGAGATATTTGAGTTTGAATATTTAAAATGGCCGCCATTTTGAAAATATACAATGGAAAAAATTAATTTTTTTCTTGGGAATGTACATTGGTATGATAAAGATTTATTCCAAATATTATCTGAATACAACCATCCGTTACGGAAATAAAAATTATTATGTGTAAAAAACAAAATGGTGGCTGTGTGAGTAACTTAAGACTTCCAGACAATTTAAATATGATATTTAGATATGTTTTTAACCCAGGAACAATGCCCTAAAATATTGGTAGGGAGTTCTGAAACACCCTGTATTTATTTTTCAGTCTAAAAATATACTCAAATATACCACTTGTCTACAAAACATTGGATGAGTATCGTAAATGGCTTAAACAGGCTTAAAATTTGAGTCATACCATTCCATGCTAAAAGGATACTAGTATACAAGAAGTATTCCGTCGCATTTCATCTGTAGTGAGAACTTTTGTTTGATTCAACAGTGGCACCGAAGATCGTAACTCCTCTGAAAGACATAACCATCAAGGCGGGTCAGATTCTGCACCTGGACATAGACTTCATTGGAGAGCCGCCGCCAGAGGTGGTGTGGACCGTCGGCAGTCGGGACCTCAAGACGGATGCACGCACGACCGTCACTTCCATCGGCTACCACACGATTGTCAACACGGTCAACACCAAGCGCTCGGACAGCGGTGACTACCACCTGCTTCTGCGCAACAGCTCCGGCACCGACCAGGGAGCCTTCAACGTCTCAGTGCTCGGTCAGTCTCATCTTCATTATTGGAGGGCTAGTGCTTTTTTTTTTTAACATGTTCATGGCAGAACAATTTTTTGTGTACCTCACTGCCTGAGCAATGGAAACCACCAATTGGTTTCAATTGTACCATAGTACCGTGCCCATCACAGTAGCAGCACCATAGTCTAACATGCAGGGTGTTTCCAAACAACCTGGAAATATTTTGTATATATGTTTCTCAGGTCGAGACGGTAAAAAAATCATATAAACATATGTCCTAAAATGCTTTGTTAAGCCGCTAGCCGCCATTTTGTTTCATACACATAATAATTTTTATTTCACTGACGGTTTGTTGTATTAAGTTCATATTTGGCATGAAATTTTATGACACCAATGTCCATTTTCAGGAAAAAAATTATTTTTGTCCAATGTGCAATTTCAAAATGGCGGCCATTTAAAAATTTTAAGCTAAAATATCTCGAAACGGGTAAATTTTATCATAATTTTACAAGAGACAAAAAAGTTGACAACTAAAATTACCTAACTAATGATAACAAGATTGTAAGGATCGAACTGTTGAAATTCAAGTGTTACGTTTCAGACCGACCGGACCCGCCGGGCGAGCCCCTCGTTTACGAGGAGATTACTTCGTCAAGTGTCACTCTCTCGTGGAAACCTCCCAAGGACAACGGAGGCAGTGAGATCACGTAAGTGCACAACATTTACCAGCCAACAAACTTAAGTCCTGGTATCTTCAAGTGCCAGTGGGATGCAGTAAGGAATGGACAGTGACTTTCAACGACTTTTAGCTTAGAGGATTGACCATGTTAAAAAAGGAAGACTCATAATCATACCGCACCTCTCTTCTCTCTGTTCCTCATGTTATTTTGTTGTATTTCGTTTGTATTATGGTTCAGATTACATGACTCACATAATGGTATACTACCAAGTCAAATATAGGTTACGGTTATTACGCTTTATGATGATTATTATTATTTTCAAAAGAGTAAGCCAACAGAAATGGAATAGATGATTAGGTTACATACCTTGATGCCGTCGTCAATCCAAATAGTTTTCTCTAAGATTACAACTTCATTAACTGTAAATTATTACTTTGTTTTAAAAAGTTTCAACGGCAGTTCTGATCTGATAATGGGACAGCAGTCCTGAAACTAGTTATCTTAGAAAAAAACTATTTGGGTTGACGACGGCATCAAAGTATGTAACCTAATAATCTAGTCATTGATCAATCCTGGAGGCAAAAATCAATAGAGATGAACTATTTTCTTTAAACAAATCGTTTTATCACTCCTTTCATTAAAGTACACAGTAAATGCCTGTTTTACTAAAAGTTAAAAAATTTTCAACTGGTAAAGAAAAAATTCTGCAACACCAGGACCATCATTTGATCTATTTTTAAGCATATATATTTTTCAATGAACTACTTCTTTTAGGAATATGCAGATTTCCAGTATAGATTACTATCTTAGTATAGATTGCAGATTAGTATAGATTACTACTATCTTTCAATATTAAGTCTTGACGACAAATAAAGGTGGAGAAAATGAAAATATACTTGAAGAAAATTTCTACCCATGCATATTTATATTCCAGCCCTACCAACAAACAATTATAAATAATTGCTTTTTTCAAGGCCCTTTGGATCTTTGGTCTGTTATTCTAAAAGAGCTATTGTATTTTGCTCATATTTTTTCCAGTGGGTACGTGATCGAGAAGCGAGACCTGACCCACGGAGGAGGCTGGGTGCCGGCCGTCAACTGGGTGAGTCCCGTCAACACTCATGCCACGGTGCCGCGACTGCTTGAGGGAACCAAGTACGAGTTCCGAGTGATGGCTGAGAACCTGCAAGGGCGCTCGGATCCGCTCACCACAGACAAACCTGTCGTTGCCAAGAACCAGTTTGGTAAGTCACCAACCCAAAAAATCTCTAAGATAATACTGTACATTTAAATGTACGTGGTTCATACCACAGTCTAATATAAAATATTTTTTAGTTATGATGAAACTTTAAGTCCTGAAACAACCAAGAAAACTACTCATTCTTGTGAAACTACTTGCTCTGGTTGCTAGTGAGGGCTCACAGTGGTTGGAGTTAAAGCTGTAGACAATCTTGGCTATCACCAAACTGTGAGATTATTTGTTTTTATTCCATCCGCTTGGATTTGGTATATTGGTTACAAAACTTCTGGCTGGAGAGTACTAATAATAACTTCCAGAACAACTAAATACATACAGTTTTAATACAAGTGTTGTGACTGTTACAATTAGATTGTAATTCACATTCTCTAAAAAATCAAGGAAAATTATTTAATGTCAATGAATTTCCAAAATGGTGAAAAGGAGTGAAAAGTTAAAAAAAAAAATCAGAAACAATTATTGAAACCAGTGCCAATTTTATAAAAGTCAGTGAAATTTTCTTAATTACTTGAGGAAGCAAAGTAGCCTAATGGCATTGGAAAAACTTTTAATGTTTGACTGTCAAAACAGTTGTGAAATTATTAAATATAGCATTTGTGCAAACAACTGTATTGAATCCTTCACCAACAATAAAAATTCTTTAATAACCACTTAAAACCATATTTTTTAGAAAACTGCTACTACAATGTCTATGATCGTGGTGAAAGATATGATAGCTTTTTTTAAATGTCATGATTGGAGTGATTGATTTTGTATGGTGGAATGTGATATTTACTTTTGAGTTTGTTTGGATCTGGCTAGTACAATGTTGATTGTCAATTTGACAGATGTGCCTGGAAGGCCCGGCAGGCCAGAGGCGGTCGACATTGACAAGGACCACATCAAGCTCAAGTGGGCGGCCCCGATCAGCAACGGTGGCTCAACCATCCTGGGCTACGATGTGGAGCGGCGCGACAAAGCCACCGGCCGCTGGATCAAGATGAACAGGGATCCAGTCAGGGTGAGTGTAAACCACACCCTTGGGCATACTGCAATATTTGGGTTGGTAATGAATCTTTACAGTAAATCTCTAAATACAGTAGAAGCCCTCAAATCCGGCCACCTCAGGACCAAATCCCTGGCTGAATATCCAATGTCCGAATTAATTGACGGTTTATTAAACAGAAACTTACCGTATATAATTCCAAAGATGAACTATTAGGGCGTATTTAACTACAAAGATATTAGGGATGGACGGGACCCGAAATTTCGGGAAAATTTTCGGGAGCAAATTTGTCCCGATCATCGGGCGGGATTTTTTTTTTACTCGGGAATTTATCGGGACGAGAACTGCCGAACGGCGCGCCGGCCGCCATCGCGGTCGCGGTCGGCGATCTCGGTCTGCAATCGCGGCCGGCGTTCTCGGTCGGCGATCGCGGCCGGCGGTCTCGCTAACGAGGAACGGCACAAATACAAGCGGCCACATTCCACGGACGCCAGAGACGATCTATTGTTCAGCTTATCTATTCTTCGACCTCCGGCAGTAATTTATTCAAGAGGGGTGTTTTTTGCTCCTAGTACCAAATGCTACTTTGTGAACCAATTGTCATAGAAAACTAAGGGATTTAAATATAAATTTAATATAATTTTTAAATGAAAAACTTCAAATTCCATTAAATATATTGTTCAAAACTAAACATTACAAATACATTTATTAGATTTTGACGTTCATAACTTTAAACTTTTATTGTTTTTTTCATCATACACTCCTTTTTTAAATAGTAAAAAATATCTATATTGAAAATACAAAACATAGAAATAAAAATAAAAATAATTATGTCTAATAGTGTATATTTATAATTTTTATGATAATCTCTAAGTAAGAACCTGTCTCAATTAAATCAATAAGTATAAGAAATAAAAAAAATAAACATGTCTTGGGGTTATAAATGGCTTTGGTTTGTTGAACCACTTCATTCCTTATTGTGAATATTTATTATAATTTCAATTTGTTGTTTTTTGTTTGTTTTTGTTTGTTTTTTTTTTTTTTAACTGAGCAGGCCTTAGGCCTATTTATGTAATACAGTTTTGTTTTCTTTACAATTTTTCCAATTGTTTTAATCTATATTTTTATGTACATAATTTTACTTTTCATTCTATATAAAAAAACATTTAATATTCCATTCAACGAAACTTTTGTAAAATGTTAAATAAACTTTTTTAATATGTATATTGTTTAGTGATTCGATTTAAATTTTTTTTTTGTTTCAAGAAAATTTATACTTTACCCTTTCTCATTGTATACTGCAAATATAAAAATTAGATATTTTAAATCTTTTCAACAAAAGGAGGTTCATTGTAACTTATACAAAACAAGTGGAACAATTTGGAAACAGAACCAGTTGATATTTAATATTAATTTGCCTTTATACGACATTCAGATAAAAGTCAAAACGAATATTTCCCGATAGCGTCGAGAAGAGCAATCCTGTCCCGATCCCGTCCCGAAATTGGACGGGAAATAAAAATTCCCGTCCCGTCTCGTCCCAAACCAAAAACCCATTCCCGTCCATCCCTAAAAAATATTCTAGGCTACTCATTAATGAATGTATTGTTATCAACTTGAAAAGTCATAGTTTTTACACTTAGACATAGTAAAAGGGCAGAAATGGTGATCGGACTACGGCCAAGCGGTTGCTAACAATGAAACTTCGTTTAATAATTTATAATACCAATCATATGTTTTAGCCTAATATTCGCTATCAACAAAGGTCCTAATATATAGAAATGGTACCACAAAAGTGATGGAATGGTTCTTATATCCTATCTTCCAGGTAACATTGACGATCAGGCCACAAAAAAATTAGAAAATGAAACATTATGATCAAAAACAGTACAAGAGATTTAAAGTACGCAAGCCGTCTGAAATTAAATTGTCAGGAAATCGGCAATTTAACTTAGATATTTATAAACTAGTAATATTTATATAACTTATATAGTGATTGAACATTGAATCAGTTGACTCGTGTCTATTATTTCAACAGTGGGAAACATCAAAAACCAAAAGATTCATTTCCATAAGACCAAGACCGAATTATATGGCAGTCGAACCACCCGAGGCCGGACTAGAGGGCTTCTACTGTACAGACTTTAAACATTGTCCATTCTCATAAATCACCAATAAATTATACTTAATTCTTCTTGCATTAAGATTGTTTGGAAACAAATCTTTACATTTATTTACAACAAGTATAATAATTTAGTAGTTTTAAATATTCAAAATATTTGTTGGCAACTGAAGGCCTAAGAAATGTTGTCAACTGATGGACATGATGAAATGACTGCAAGTTTCTCGGAGCATATGCTTCTATTGGCCTACTTCAGTTTCTTTCATTGTCACCTCATATATTGAAACATTTTCTGGGGTGGTAGTCCTGTTGCAAAACAAGTGCTTCTGTGGCAAAAGAAGTCTCTTCGGATAATAGCGGGTATTCCACCCAGAGAAACCTGTAAACCTCTCTTCAGACACTTTGGCATTATGACTGTGCAGGCAATTTTCGTGCAACAGAATCTTTTATATGTGAAAGAACACATAAACAAATTTTCTGACAGGAGAGAGGTCCACAATTACGAAACGAGGAATTGTCAAAACCTCATCAACTATAAGCCTAGACTGCGAAAATTCTGCAATAGCCACAAATATTTGCAAATTAAAATGTTTAATAAGTTACCCATTGAATTCAGGAACCTGCCCCTGAAGTGTTTTAAAAGTAAATTAAACAGGTTTTTGACAGAAAATGTATTTTATGATGTGGACGAATTTCTTAATTTTAGAGGTAATATTCGTTGAGTTAGTTTTATGTTATTTTATATGTACATATTTAAAATTAAGTTTAGATTGAATTGACAATGTCTATTTCTCTGTAAAGATGCTTAAAGACCAATAAAGGTCTATTGAATCTATTGAAGTGAGTGGGCTGTAAAGCTCGGGCCAAGATTTATATGAAAGGTAGTCTTGTGACTCCTCCTTGTAACATGATAATGTCATGAGTTAACCAGTAGTGTCATATAATTTACTTTACCATGAGAGCAAGGTTTATTGGAATAATCAAAACTGAAATTGCATTTGGACCCTCATGTCAGTGGCTGTGCACAAAATAACTCTTGTTTACAGTATTATTTATCGGTTACCATGGTTTACAGGGCACAGAGTTCTACGATGACCACGTCCACGAGGGCAAGCAATACGAGTACCGAGTGAGCGCCATCAACGCTGCCGGCTCCAGCAAGCCCAGTGATGTGTCCGACGTGTTCACGGCCAAACTAATGAGAGGTGAATACAGCATATCATTTGGCTAACGTTTTAGTGAATTTACCTGTAGGAAAGAGTTGTAATTCACAGCAGACGTAAGGCCTCGTAAAAGTTTTTGTTTGGAGGTCCCTAAATGCTTAAAATACTGTTTGTTGAAAACCTCATGTATAACACTTTTTAATGTGAATTTACATCAATATGTCTGTGTTCATTTATATAAGTTAAAACCATTTTTTTTACAAATAAATTAGTATTGTTAAACATTTACTTAGTACTTACAAAAACATCCCCAAAATATGTTACAATATTTTTAGTACAAATAATAAAACCTTGTAATCTTTCTTATTTATAAATTATAAGATAGAAATTTACAAATAGATTATTGGCTTATGTGCTTTTGGTAGTAAACGTGCATTTAAATGGAATTCTTCTAGAAAATAAATTCATCACTATATTTCTAATTAAAGTTCTCTGAGGACTGAGTTCTGCTGAGATGGAGGTGTTAACAAATTGTATTGTTTTTTTTTTTTTTTTTTAAATGTCCTTATATTTCAGAAAAACCAAAACTGCATTTGGATGGGCTTGTGAGCAAGAGGATCAAGGTGAGAGTTGGGGAGCCGATCATCATAAACATTCCAATCAGCGGAGCCCCGACCCCTACCATAGACTGGAGCTTCAACGGGGGCCACCTGCCCATGACCACCAGACATTCCGTGAGTGTCGTGCAACATGAGTCAACAATCACATACAAACATAGTGGCTACTGTTTTTCTTTTTCGAGATTACATTGATTGAGCCACCGAGATGAAAGACCAAAGGATTACATGAAGGTGTGCGCGAATTGGGTGTCTAGATTATGATGTGGTAGTCTACGTTTGCATTTACTAGAGTCACCATGAGAGGGTAGCACCATTGTCCCTGAGGGGGTCCCCTCTCCTCTCCCTGGGCAACTGAAGTGGAGGAGAGAGGGGTCTCCCACCACCGTCTCAATTGTTCCTCATCAGCTATCTCTAGGACATGGAGCACCCTCTGCCCACTAATCTTAACTCTACAACTAGTCCCTGCGTCGCTGCCTTTATGATGTAACCTTTGGTCTTTTCTTCTCTGCTATTGAACTCACTTATTCAAGAAATAAACGTTCATTTTTTACATATAATAAACCACTACACATTTATTTTCTGAAAAGAAAAAATTCCATTGTTTTTTTTCAAGAATATTACAATTATTTCACTTAATATTCTGTGGATGTTAGTTTATCACAAATAATTTATTCATATTTTTTTAAATAATTCTTTTAAGATTATTTCTTATAGGAAATTAGAATGGGCAGTGTATCGAATTTGCTACAATGACTACATGACTTATTTAATTTTACAGACTGACACCTCTAGTAACATGACCAAACTGAGGGTCGAAAACTCAAACCGAAATGACTCCGGAAAGTACACAATTACAGCCAAGAATGAGTTTGGTAAAGACTCAGCTGACATCGAGGTGATTGTCGTTAACAAGCCAGGTCAGCCTAGAGGACCTCTGAGTTACGACTCGGTGACGCAAGACACCATCTCCCTGTCCTGGCATCCGCCCACAGACGACGGTGGCAGTGACATCACAGGTAAACCACAAACCGAGATAACATCTACAAGTTTTGTGCTTTTGGTACAACCTCAAGTGTAAAGAAAAGGGGTAAGATCAAAAACCTTTTTTTTGGCCATGTGATGAACTATATTTTTGTAATGCTGCATAACATAATAAGCATTACCATTTCACATAACTTCTATTTTATATGTATTTATTATTTACCTCCAAAAGATATATTTTAAAAGACTTTCGTCTCAACCTTGATATTTCAAATATTAGCTGTTTTAGAGGTATCCAGCTGTTACCTCTAGCTTTTGTTGGTATTAGGTTAGACTGTCTATTATGTTTTATATATAAAACTTGTTGATAATCATTAGCCAGAATGAGTACTTCATATCAAAGTAAAAAAAAAATTGACTCACTGATTTTTTTTTGCCTAGGCTGAAAAGTACTATTTTAGCACGACAAAACAGGTTTAGTCGTTTTTGGTACACTGATGATTATAGTTTGTTGCCCTCTATGATTTTTTATCATATAAAATTCTGCTGATTAGGATTGCAAAAAAGGGGTAAACCGTAACAATTAAACAGTATTTTCAAAGTCCTAAAGTTATTTTTATATTTTTATTTGATGATAATTTTCCTAAAAAAGCAATAACTACTTAAATTACTCATGATGGGTTTGGGGTTTCAGGATACATCGTGGAAATGTCAGAGTACGGATCAGACCATTGGAAGCCTGTCCCAGGATTCTGTCCGAAGACAAACTTTACTGTTAAGGGATTGACGGAGGGCAAGAAATACGTCTTCCGTGTCCGTGCCGAGAACATTTACGGAGTATCGGAGCCCCTGGATGGCAAACCGGTTGTGGCCAAGAGTCCATTCGATCCACCAGACGCTCCGAGCCAACCGGACATCCTGGGATACACTCCCAACAGCTGCACTCTCTCGTGGGAGCCTCCTCTCTCCACCGGTGGAAAGCCTATCACAGGTGAATCATTGTTCGACTGTGTGATTAGTTGAAGGAACTACATTCATTAGAATCAGGAAAACGGCTATTGCCCAATTTTTCAATGAAGTGAATAGTGAGTAACTTCTCACCAGTTTGTTTTAACTTTTGGTTTCCTCTGTCCAAATAATAAATAAACATTGTTTTGTGTTTGGACATTCTAAATTACTTGTATTGTTATATTTAGAATATAACAACAACCTCATTTTATTTGAAATGTTTTATGATAAAATTGTAATCATCATCATAAATTTTTGATTAACTAATGAAAGTAAAAATAACTAAGTCAATCTAAAAATAATTAATTTTGGTATTGATGAATCTAATTATTTCCTGTTGAGATTGAAATGAAGAAGAAAAACCTTCAACCTCACTTGAGTACATTTCACCAAACCACTCACCACATATTTGTTATGTGTGTAAAAATGGGTAAGTTTGTGAGATTTAAATGGCTGATGCAATTTTTTGTGAATAAGCAAACTCTCCAACTCAATTCTCACTGGACCGAAAAATTGGACCCCACTTGAATGAAAATTCATTTGGTAGTTGGACATTTGTGATGATGTGTTTTTTCAGTACTGTAAATCCAGCTTAAAATATCAACCAACTTTAGCGTAACTCTAGTCCAAACTCAAATTCAAAACTTCTTTATTAAAAAAGTATACAACAAGTGTACATTTATGCACCTTAATGGTAAATTAGCCTGATAAAACTTAAGTCAGTTTCCTTTGCCTATACAAAATACCCCTACCATACAATACCAATTTTTAAAAACCTCTTTAAAATTCCCTTAAATTACTTTTCCCTTCCTATTGAGGTGCCTTTTTTCAACACCTCTGTACAATATTCCCTACCTGGGGTGCATTGGGGATATTATGGTCATAAAATACTGTACATCAATATTACAAAATGGAAAGTTTGTAAAAATCCCTTAGTTTCTGTTTAACTCCAAATTGTGGTATCAAACAAATACGTTGAATTTGATGTCTGTCCACATAGCATATACAGTCAATGTTTCTACAAGTTTTATCGGTCTCTCACCCATTTTATTTCTGTATCACAGGCTACTATGTGGAGAAGAGGGAGCGTGGTGGGGAATGGATAAAGGTGAACAACTACCCGACCCCCAACACCACATTCACTGTGCAAGACTTGCGTGAAGGCTCACGGTACGAGTTCCGAGTGATCGCTGTCAATGAAGCCGGACCTGGCAAGCCTAGCAAGCCTACAGAGCCCATCGTCGCCAAGGAGCAGAAGAGTAAGTTTTCTGGAAACTTACTAATTGTTTAGTAAGAGATTGACCACTTAAGTTTTTGCTGCTTAGGCACATCAAATTTCAGCTTATCTTAGCATTGCAGGTTAATTGATCTCCATTCCTCTGTGTTTTCTACTATCTGGAATGTCTCTCCCCGCTTACTTCATCCATTCATACTTAGTTGTACCATTAAATTGCTGGCCTATGTCTTCCTGTTGATACCGATTGCATACCTTCCTCGTCATTTTGCATTTCTCTTTTTGCATCACATAACCTCGTCAACCTTTTCTTTTTGCTTCTATCACTGTAATTGTTATGTCACATTTTTTGTATAAGAAACACAAATCTCTATTCTTCCTTATACTTCATACTCCTACAACATTTATTGAACCAAATAGTTTCTGAAGATAATACGAATAAACAGTTTTCATTTTTCTTTTAAAGTACCAGGTCCATAATACACCATGAAATATGTGGAGGTTTTCTATGATATACCAAACTATGCTGTATAATTTCTGGTACAGTCTTAGTTGTACACTATAAAAGAATTACGTAGTTAACAATGTCTTAACTACAAAATTTCTCAGAATTTATTTCTAATACCTTTTCTTGTGTAATAATTGGTAAGAAAAAAAATGATTTGGCACCCATGAAACTATCTTTGTTCTCTTAAAATTTCAAACTGTCCTGTTCAACATGTCTGTTAACAATTGTTTTACACTGCCTATAATCAAAATTATTTTTGTTTGGTTTTATTTCACATACATAATGGTCCCGATTTTGTGCAAAGCTTATTGTAAGGATCCTAAGATTCTAAGTTTAGTAAAATTATAAATATTCAAAAAGGTTATTGGTTAAAATTTTTTATTTATTTCTATAAATTACAATCCCATATGTAATTTAGGGATCAATTAATGAACAATAGGTAGTGTTTATTGTTTCTGTATTGTGACACTAGTAAGTTCTTTTGAAATTTTACAGGGAAGCCGGATGCTCCAGACCCACCGAAGGCTGACCGTGTGACGCGCGACAGTGTAACCCTCTCGTGGCGACCGCCGCGACATGACGGAGGAGCCAAGATCAAGGGCTACATTGTGCAGAAGAAGAAGAAGGGAGACGCTGATTGGTCAGATGCTAACACCACTCCAGTTCCCAACACTCTGTTCACCGTAAGTGCAGCCGATATCTTAACATACAACTTGCAATCTATGGCCTGGAATTATGATGACTATGTGTTCAGGGCTTGCACTCCTAGCCTGACAGTTTATTTTTTTCCTCCAATTATTCTATTCTTATAAATGTAGACTTTGAGCACCTAGAAAGCTCAAACATATGCAATTTCAGTTTAATTCATTCATTAAGCATTTTATTCGTTGAACTTATGTCTGGCTTGAATCATTACTTCGTCAAAATCGGTTCACCACAGTTAATTTGGTGTTTTGTGTTGTACAGGTGACAGGACTGAAGGAAGGTGACGAGTACCAGTTCCGCGTGATCGCCGTGAACGACATCGGCAACAGTGACCCCAGCAGACCCAGCGCCAGCATCCTGGTGGAGGAGCAGCCCAACAAGCCATGCATGGACCTTGGCGGAGTCAGAGACATCACGGTGCGCGCGGGAGAGGACTTCAGCATCCATGTCCCGTTCATCGGCTTCCCTCTGCCCACCGCCTCATGGTTCAAGGATGACACCATCCTGGACGACTCTGACTCCAGGATTCACAGACAGGTCCGTGTTACTTTGCACTTTTATGCCCAATATATTGGACATTGCTGTTTTTGCCAAGAACTTCAACACAATGAAAAAGATCGGATGTGGTTAGAACTCCAACATCCGATATGTTGGACATTAGAGACAATAGATAAAACAGAATAACAATTTTCGTGGATGCTTTTAACTTAATGTTGAGGTTAATTAACATCAAGTTGAATGCCAAGATTATTCATAAATCAAATATGTTTTTTGAAATTTCAAATAAACCATTTTACATAGTATTTTTAAACACCAATGTAGTTAGAAGTTCATAAAGGTTTTTTTTATGTTATTTTGTTGAGTATGTGTTGTTTCACCAAATAATCCTATTGAAAATGAAGTTGTTTATAAATATGTTCCTTCTTGAATAATGTCAGAAGACAATGTAGGCTAATCTTTGAAATTTATAACCTAGCAAGGGTTTAAAGACTGTTTTATACCAAAATTTACGTTAGCCTTTTACCAAATCTGTCATATCAATCCAGAAACCATTCTATATGTTTTTTTTTAATTTTTTATTTGCAAGTCATCCGTTTTTGAAAGCTTTTACAACTTTTTTTATTATTCAACTACTTTTTATTGTATTTTTAAAACCTAATTACTAACTGCTAAATTTTATCAATTCCAAAAAATGTGTCCTACATTATCACCTTGATTGAATCAGAAAAAAAAATTCTGAATCCAAAACAATCATCAATTTTTGTGATTGGGTATTTTCAATCATACCCCTCTCTAGGGGAAAACGGTAAATAAATAAGTAAACTATTCTGATAATTGAATAAACCCTTATAAACGTAGAAACAATGGTGTAACATCAAAATAGTTGATTTATGTAGTAAACATCCCTAATGAATTGTAGCCATCTCTAAATGTTTTTAACCATCTCCAAATTTTTTTGCAGCTGACGGATAGCTCAGCAACCTTCATCATGAAGAACTCAAAGCGGTCAGACTCAGGTCAGTACAGACTGCAGTTGAGGAACACTTCGGGTTACGACACGGCCACGATCAACGTCCGAGTGCTCGACCGGCCCTCGCCCCCATGGAACTTGCGGGCAGACGAGTTTGCGGGTGAAGCCCTCACGCTGTACTGGAACCCTCCCAAGGACGATGGCGGAGCCGTCATCTCCAACTACATTGTGGAGAAGAAAGAGCACAACGCTCCTGCCTGGTCTAAGGTGTTTATCAGATCCAGATAACTTTATTTAAAATGTTATCAAAAAGACAAATTGAATAGTTACATAAGGGGTTGTTTTTAAAGTAAAGAATTAATCAAAAAGTATATTACCGATTAAAATAGTTTTAGAAGAATTATCATATTTTATGTAAATAAAACAATAACCACAATAACAAATTAAATACCAGGTATTTTTACTGTATTAATCTATATAATGCTCAAGGCTTATTTCAAAAATTTTTCAAAGTTTTTTGTCAAGATTTTTCATTATTTATATTATGAATATGTTCATTAGTTATATTAAAATGAGGTTTTTATTTCTCACTGCAACAGAACCTTGTAATATTGTCAATTTTACAGTTACAAATAACCTTTTCTGATAAAATTTGTTTTTAGTTTCAAAAATCTCTTTGACTTGGATTAAAATTAGAAATCAAAATCAAAATCTAAACAAACCCTTTTCATTAAAAAGGCAATACTGTGACATATTACTATTGTTTTTCGTATTATTTACTGACACAGACTATAATGCAAAATAATCAGTACAAAGTGTTATGGCACTCTTTTATTCCAAATGATAAATGAGTTTTTTTTTTTGTTTTTGTTTGTTAACAGGTGAGCAGCTACAACACAACCTCATTCTGCCGCATCCGCAACCTCATTATTGGGCGCAGCTACGAGTTCCGAGTCATGGCGGAGAACCAGTACGGAGTCTCCGACCCCGCTACCACCTCTGATCCAATCAGAGCAAGACATCCATTCGGTGAGTAGTGGTGGAATTATGCATAAAAATACTTCTATCGCCTTCTGTCACTTCATGTTGGTATGTTTTAATTAGAATAAAACACCTTAAAACAAAATCCGCCCATCTCACGATCCTTTTGTCCTTGTAATTTAACTAAAATAAAAGTAGTAAAATTAAAATATAAGTTCAAATTGAAACAAATAAGTAATATTCACGTAATTAAATGGGATCAAAGATCTAGGATTAGATTGGAGACTGAAAAAATGAATAATGGTGTTTCTATTGCTAGTGTTAATACCCTGCTTTCTGACATAAAATGGCATTCTATACTCAATAACTCCAGGGGTATTTCCAAGAGGCCGAATGGAAAGCTCATAAAACCTTTACAGTTAAAAATGCCAAAATAATTTTATTTTGTGTTCTTGTAACAGTAACAAGAAGTTAATATAATTTCTCGCGGCTTCTGAAGTGTGTGTTATTGAGCAGTGAGCAGATGTTTGTTATCGTGTGTGGTTGTATGTGACAGACCCGCCAGGCCCGCCGGGGGCGCCCCGGGGTGTAGAGTCGACCGAGGACTCCATCACCATCAACTGGACCAAGCCCCGCCACGACGGAGGCTCACCCATCACCGGATATGTCATCGAGAAGCGACTCATCAGTGAGGAGAAGTGGACCAAGGCGGTGCACGCTCACATTCCAGACCTCACTTGCAAGTGCGTACTCATATTAAGTCACCACTAAATACTGTATAAAAATACTTCTTTTTAGGAGAACATTCTCAAGCTTTCCAACCAGTAACTCTGTTCCTGTGATATGTTCAATTACATAAAGTAGTTTTACACTGTCACAAATAATTTTTTTTTTACAAATGTTCCCTGAACTCCCTATTATCTGAGTTTTACCATGACCAAAGCTGCCTTGGTTGGAATGCATCAATCAACATGAAATCCACTTTTTTCTCTTTTTAAATTGATTGATTAAATAAAAAAAAAAATTGTAACTTTTCATTAGAAAAAACGAATATAATGTCATTTCCCAGAATATTCTTAGTTACCAAAAAAAAGTTAAAAACTGAGACCCAATAATTGAATTTTTTTTACAAATAGTCTGTAGCCTACTTTATTTTTCGAAAAGCTCTCGTTAAATTCAAGAACCTGAGGATTTTTGCCCCATTGTCAACCTTAAGACATATCAACACTGGCTGAGAGGAAGTAAAAACAATTATCAGACCACCTTAGCATTGAGAGCCATTGTGTCCTTCCGATTAACCTGACTTTGACACTTCCTTCTTCTCTGAAATATATTTGATTTACAACAAAATTTGCTTGCATCAGTTTACTATTCTTTAGTCATAAATTAGACTTGATTTTTCTCTTTTACAGTAGTTTATGTTTACTTGTCCTCATGGCAAGTGACTTAAAGGAAGCTACTATGTGAGAGCTAATCTCCTCTACCATTGTAAAAAATAATTAAAATAAACCTAATATAAAAAATAAAGCACTTTGAGTTTTCTATAAACTGATTGAGCTGTAACTTGGTCTGCAGGGTGATCAACCTGATTGAGAACCAGCAGTACGAGTTCCGAGTGGCAGCTGTCAACGCCGCAGGACAGGGACCCTTCAGCTCCTCTTCGGAGCCCATCTGGTGCAGAGCTCCGCCATGTGAGTGTCCACATTAACACTCCATTACACCACTCTCATTAACATCATCATGCTATTTCAATTTTAGTAAAACATGTGTATAACTGTGGTTTTCATTCTTTTATTTTTGGTGGTTATCACCTATGCAATAGAGTTGCTTGTAAGAGTGTACAAGATCATGTAAACAAATAAATCATGTAAAGTAATAATATATGGAACCTCCGCAATATGACTAAATTGGAACTAACGCCTGTTTATATTGAATGAATATGATTTTCAAAGTATCTGCTCTTTGATCCTAATTACATGTATTTAAATAGTTGGAACTGTAAATTGAGCTAAGATGAAATTATAGAGATGCATTAGTGGCTTGTGGCTACTTTTACATTTTTCAGTTTATTTTCATAAGTAATCATTTCTATTTTTGGTAGCTAAAATGTTTATTCAATCAATTTCATTATAACTGTCCAGTATTTTAGGTTCAAAGGGTTTCATTTTTGTATGTATCTGCAATTTGATTCAATCAGTGATTTATTTTCTTCAGTTTGAAAAAAACTTCCCGGCAGTTTATTAATTTTTGATACCAAATTACTATTTGTTAATCTTTTTATACAACAATTTTGTTTGTTTGTTACTTCTCCATAGCTATTTCAGCGATAACCACACTATTAATTATGCAATATTTTCCAGGCGCGCCTAAGATCACTAGTGACTTGAGCATCAGAGACATGACGGTGATTGCCGGAGAAGAATTCACGATCACTGTGCCATTCATCGGCAATCCAACACCCAAGCCGACGTGGACAGTCAACGGCCAAGAAGTATATTCCGATAGCCGTATCGAGTTCAAAACTTCAGCAAACTCGACAGTATTCCACAACAAGTGTGCCAAGCGAGCCAAGGACTCTGGAACTTACACGATCCATCTAGTAAATAACATGGGATCTGACTCTGCTTCCTGCAGAGTTCTTGTTGTCGGTAAGTGTTCAAAAATTACCGAATGGTTAAAATCAGTCTATCACTTTCAAATATTCCAGTATTTCATTAAAGCTTCAAAACTCTAAGTACACTAAATTTTTTATATTACAATAATCAATAATTATTACTGTAATATAGTTCATAGAAAGTAATATTGTTTTATTAGCTGTATTCCCCATCAGTAGATTATGAAGAAAATCTAGATGTGGATAGCTCATCAAATAACCCAAAAAAATATATATATATATATCTTTATTTTTCTTTGTAGGTGATTTGGGATTCAATGAGCTCCACTTTTCATAAAACTTATTACTCTTTCTAGCTTTATTTGTGCCATGTAATTACGTGCAGCATGACTTGCATTGTATGAAAATTCAAGATTGAATTAGGTATAAGGTTTTTATCACTGTACTAA
Organism: Neoaliturus tenellus; assembly: GCA_030545055.2. Taxonomy (NCBI): domain Eukaryota; kingdom Metazoa; phylum Arthropoda; class Insecta; order Hemiptera; family Cicadellidae; genus Neoaliturus; species Neoaliturus tenellus. The sequence continues at coordinate 36,901,879 of CM061535.1, forward strand.
TTGATTATCTTAACCACTTCTCAAACTATGTCTTAAATTTGTAAAAAGTTGCCAGGTAGTTGAAATTTGCTTAAAATCGCATTATCGAAATTTCAAATTAAAAACTCCCGATATTTTTAATCTTTTGATTTTGAGTTTGGGTTGTGTTGCTTAGAACTTGCAGACCTTTTAGATGATGTATAATATGACTTAGGCCAATGAACTTTTCTCTAGAACTCCTATTAGGGACATCCATTATTGTACTTTAAAAGTTATGTTACAGATAATGGGAGGCCCCTCATTTTACAATATAATATTAATGAAATATTTATTTTTTTTAATGTCTAATAAGGTACAAATTTTAAAGACTATGTACCGCTTATTTCTATTTTGGTAATTCCATGTGTCTCAGTTGTACAGTGTTGAGAATGTCAAGGTCAGTATAGGTTAGAACTCCACTAAATTCCAATTCTTGTATTACTGCATTTATCATCACACAATCATCTCGTTTATTCAGTGACTTTTTCATTTTGCTCTATCTAACCAAACCTAACATAACCCAATTTCACGCCTTGGACACCCACGCCACGTAGCAGACTCTTTGTGGCGGACCAGTGATGACCGCTTCATGCATCTAATCCGTCCAGTTCTGAAATGCTGCTTGATGCAAAGTTGAAGCGGAAAAGAAACTTTTTATTATAAAAGATTCTAGGAGGGTTATTTTGTATTGTAGGATTTATTTATTTAAAAACTGTGTTTAAATAAGTGGGATGATACCATTAACCGATAGGTGCCAAAGTAGAGGATAGAAGAGGTTCCAGACAATTATCAATCTGTTTTCTTTCCTTTTCTCCAGCTTCAACCTGAGGGATTCCACCCCCTCTTCCCCGTGTTATTTTTGACCCTCTGACCCTGGCATTGTTTTGATCGCAGACAAGCCGCTGCCACCGCAAGGACCACTGGAGGTTTCGGACATCACTCCCGAGACTTGCAGCCTTTCATGGAAGCCTCCACTGGACGACGGAGGCTCTCCCATCACCAACTACGTTGTCGAGAAGTTGGAGACAATCACTGGAGTGAGTCTAACTCTACACTATCTGGAGTTTAAAAGTTCATATTATACACAGGGAATTTCAACAAGATATGTCAGTATCACAGATACAATCAAATCAGCAATACTTTTCAAAACTTTGATAATTTTTTATACCTAAAAGATAATAAAAATATCATTACAAACTCTTAAATTTGTTTAATACACTCCAGTAGAACTTGGATTGTTCAATCCTTAATGGAATGGATTGAACAACTGCAAAAGTTTGAACCAACCAATGACCTTCTCAATGTGTTAAATGTGTTTGGGTCCAAAGGAAATATTATTTTTTTATCAATTTTTTATTTGATAAGTTATTACCATGTTGGTTCACCATCTTTGTATTACTAAGTTATTAACCATGAATGAGTTTCAAAACAACAAGGATAGATTTTATAGTAAAAGTATAAACTGATTCTCCTAACATTAAAATAATTTTTATTTTTACTCACTGTACGAATTCACAATATTCACAATATAATACAAATGTTTTACCGTAAATAAAATAGAGATTTAATCATTTTCCCAAACTGATAAAAGCACTTTATCCACCAAAGAATTGTTCTTTTTAATTTTTGCAAGCCAAAAAAAAACTGATTTTTCTTTAACAGAAAAATAATAGAAATAATTAATTTCTTGATTACTTAGCTTGCATAATATTTCATGTTGGATGACATTGTTTGTGTTGCAGTATGAGGGAGGGAGATCTACTAAATTCAGAAGTATATTTCTTAGAGATGACGAGGTGGGGACCTTTACATGAGTACGGTTTGTGCTTGTCAGCACGAATTTGTCAACAGAGTGTATTGTTGGCTGCCGAGAAATAGATATAGTTGTGACCTGTCCGTGGAAATGTAGGATGAAAATAGAGCATTGTCCTTGTAAAAAGTGAAAACTTGTCCGTTTTATGTTTCGTTTTAGCCAGTATACAAAAGTGTGTACAAGGAGTAGGCATCGGTAAATCAAAATTTATAACTAGAATTACTTTAATTTGGAGTTTTACAGTTTATCATCACATTTCTACTTCTAATGTGTTCTCTTGATTTTGTATTGCATCATTTATCACTCCTACCATTGGTTCATTCTGTGTCCTTCAAACTCATACTCCTTGTCCCCTGTGTGTCTGGGTGCCATAGAGGCCCTATGCTTGTGGTGCTATAGAGGCCATGTATAGAAGTTTCAAGGTGGCCTATTATTCCTTAATCTGTCTCTCCTCCTTGATCACTCAATTATTCATATCTAAAATTTTTACAGTTATTGAAAAAGTAAAGTGTTACCGTTCAATTGATTTTAAATCTTAAAAAAATTGAGTATACTGGTTAAAACATAATTTTCAGCATGATAAGAAAGTATTCTACTATGATTCTTAATTTGTTCATTATACAGTTGGCCGAATGAAATTGATTCTACAGCCACAACTAGGTTAATAACACATGATCTCGTCGCTATTAGAGCGCCTACTGTACATAGCAAATCACTACATATACATTTTGTACATATCATAACCATATAGCATGAGCACTTGTAGAAACATAGTCTGAATGATTTTTTTCCATTTTGCAATTTGTCAGGTTTTTGCTGTAAATGTCCAAAAACCATATTTTTATTTATATTTAAAATACAGTTTATAAACAATTTTTTTTATTTATTAAGGTTAAAAAATACATTTTGTACCCCATCGTACAACTTTTTCTCAAAAACACTCATTATAATCATTACTTTATTGTTATAATTGTTCAATAACTTTTATTAGCATTTTTTTAAATCAGTAATTAATGTATTCTCTCAATACAGCTAGTCCTAAACATATTAACTAAATCTGAAAAACAATTAAAAAATTTACACATAATATTACATAATCAATTATAGTCTACTGGTAACAGGTTCATCAAATTTTACCTATCAAAACATATTTTTATATTCAAAATTGACCCATGACTTAAATCATAAAAATCTTTGCTAGAGATTAACGGAGGGATGTTTGTGTGACTCAGGTGTGGACCAAGGTTAGCAGCTTCGTGCGAAGCACCACCTACGATGTGATAGGCCTTGAGCCCAACAAGAAGTACAACTTCCGAGTTAGGGCCGAGAACCAGTACGGAGTGTCGGACTCTATCGAGATGGACTCTCCAATGACTGCCAAGTTCCCGTTCACAGTGCCGGACCCACCGGGACAGCCGCAGATCGTGGACTCGGACCACAGCAACGCTTCGCTCATGTGGGAGCGGCCGAGGAGCGATGGAGGATCCAGGATCCAGGGATACAAAGTCGAGTTCAGGTATGAAACTACCTCACAGGGTTACTGATAAAGGTTGTAATTTAAAAAATTTTTAAATAATTGATAATTTATAAATAAAAAAATAATAAAAAATCAATAGTTAAAAAAAACAGTTGATCTCTACAGAAACAAAAGCAGGTCATGAAGTTTTTCATGATGTGCATGGAAAAAACTGTTTTTCATGAAGAACTTATGAGTTAATAGGGATACGTGGTACAATTTTGAGTTATTTCTGATGTCACTATTGCAGCATTGCAACACTTCCCTTTATTTACAAGCAGTCATCATCACAGTACAGCTTATCATATTTATAAATACATTTTGTTCCAGGAAAACTTTAAAACCAGTTTATACAAAGTTGTCATAGCATGTTTTAGGTCTTATGGCTGTCCACTACAACAAATTCCCCCTCCCTAATGATCTGTTGATCACAGCAGGACAGATAGTTGGTTGACCATGAAACCGGAATATAATATGAGGGTTGGCTATGGATAATGGGTATTCGGATATGCTGATTGTGGACCTATGGTGGTATTGAACTACTGAGAAGCTATTGGCAAACTGAATTGATAGATTACTGAGGTCGAGCAAAAACATGAATGGGCTGACTGGCCATCCCTAGGTTCTAGCGATATAACTAAAGGGTGACTATGGAAATGGGTCAGGGTTAAGGTATTAACCGTGAAATAAAATACCTGGGAATTACGTGACTTATTGACTGAACCTAGGTAACGTATCTAAAGGAACACACTGAGGGTACTACCCAGAGACGGATCGTAGCCAAGCACAGAACCAAGAACCAGCCATTTTGATGAACCTTGTTGTAATCTACGTATACTAAATTAATTGCAAAAGGTGAATTTACTAATGATAAACTGTATCCAGAAATCTAACCCATCCTATATCTAATGCTTTAATCCAGAAATGACATGTGGAGGCTAGGTTCCGATACCGCCCTCTACAGAACAAGTTATAGCGTTAATTGATTGATTAAATAATAAATTTACTTGAGATTAATTAATAATTATCATCCCCACAACCTACATCCCCAAGGACCTGACAGTCCCCCTTATTTTATACTTAGCTAAAGCGTTGCATTTTCCTTTCGATGCTGCCGATACCCGAAAATGGAGTTCTCTCGGGGAAGGACGGTGTGAGAGAGAGAGACTCCGTCTTTTTCGACTTCGCGAACCGATTCAAGAACGTTCTAGAAAGAGGCTGTCGGATACCGGCGCTGTGGCCAGTGCATCGAGAATCGCTACTATATGGAGTGCTGGCGACACGAGCTGTCACAACCTAAGGGGCAGAACAGATTGTCAGTAGGCTATCTGCCGTCGCGTTCACATCCTTTTCTTCATTTCATATCCTGTCCTTCTGAGGACTTTCACAAAATGCTCATTAGAGGGCGGACGTACTTAAATGTTTGGTTGGGCTTTCCTTATCCACCAGTAACTAAAAGTTTTTTTTTAATATTGTCTGCTTAATCAGTTGTAATTTGCTTCAACACTTTTCATTCATATACAGAGATGTGGCTGAGGATACTCAGTGGCGAACGGCTAACGACTACTTGGTCAAGGAGCCCAACTTCACTGTACGCAGCTTACTGGCTGGTCACGCTTATGAGTTCAGGGTGCGAGCCATGAATGCAGCGGGCTACAGCAAACCATCCACTCCTTCACAACACTTCAAGCTCAAGGGCAAGGCTAAGGTGAGACCGACCGACCTAATGTTTGTGATGTATACTTGTCAGTTCAGTACTTTTGAAGGAATTGATGTTTTTTATTGATAGTAATCAATGTTTGATTATCCTATTTGAAGTCAATTAGAGGGTTACAAGATGTTGTATGTTATGTGTGATAACAGCTGTCCAAAAGCATTCAGTGACTCCTGTAGAGCACTAGATTAGAGCACACCTGTAAGTATTCAGTAAAGCCTGTGGTTAAAAATAAACTTAAAACTGTCACGTTTAAACAATCGTTTTTGAAAACATAAGGTTATTTCTTACAAACTGTTAAACATTTATTTAAATTTTTGCATCCAAAAATAAAAATATTTCTGTAAAGTGTCACCATATCTAGCTATCCATTGAGAATTATATACTCTTGGTTACAGGAGACTTGAGCCAGCCTGCCAGGATTTGTTCTACAGATGGGCAGGTTTGCTCTATCTCTCGCAAACTGGAGTAGATTAATTATTATAATCATATAAAGTAAAATAATTACTAAGGTCATTACTAAAGTCTTTAAATATACACCAGCATCAGCTATAGATGTCGTGCTAAATTTTGCCATTGACAGATGTCAACTAGACTCAAAAAACAGGCTGAAATCAATAGAATGAAATAAACTATAATTCAGCTACTTCATGGCTTGTTATAATAAACCAACCCCATTTAGGCAATTTTTTGTCTACCTATCAGTGCTCACTCTACAGTGTTTAGAAAATGTGTTTGGTATTTGTTTATTGTCAATATTTTTATTTCCTTCATTCGGTAACATATATATTTATGTCGTAGTTTTAATCTGTCTTCAATAAGTAAAATTTATTATGCTCAGTCAATGGTGAAAGTTAGACAGAATGATCAGGCTATGAAAGAGAAAATCTCATGTCAATGTTGGTTGGTGGGCAATTGATCGCAAACACGTTAACATCATTTTCCCCTTGTCATTCAGGTTCCGGGTGCCCCGGGCACTCCCACGGTGGTCAAGGTTGGCAAGAACTACGCGGACCTCAAGTGGGAGCCCCCGACAACAGACGGAGGCAGCAAGATCACCGGTTACATCGTGGAGAAGCGTGAGGGCGGCACCGCGATGTGGGTCAGGTGCAACGACTACAACGTCACCGAGTGCATCTTCACCGCGCTCAGTCTGACGGAGAACGCAGACTACGAGTTCCGAGTGTGCGCCGTCAACGCCGTCGGCAAGAGCGAACCAAGCTCGTGCACTCTGCCCGTCAAGATCTGTGAGACGGAGGGAGGCGAGAAGCCAGAGTTCATCCAGACCTTGTCCAACTCAGTTGTGCCACTCGGCAGAATACTCACCCTGCAGGTGAATATACTTGTCATACTGTTTACGAGGGCTTTTCAGAAAGTAAGGAACGTTTTTGTCTTACGCCGTGTCGAGCGCGTATCGAATATATTAGGGAATGAGAGTGCTCGGGGCCTCAGTGGCTATCCAGCCACTGGCCCCGAGCACTCTCTACTAACACTTGGAGCATCGTCGCGCCGCCCGTTTTCTTTCTATTTCAATTCAAAATGGCCGCTTCCGTAAAAAGTCCCGCCAGTTGCAAAGTGCAATCGGTAACACGGTTTTTGTTGACAAAAAAACTTAAAACCGATAAAGATTTATCGAAAAGTGTGTGGAAGTATGGGAACAATGTCTTGAATGAAAGTTCTGTGCGTAAGTTGTGTATTCAGTTTACAAATGACCGAACCAATGTTCTTGATGAGCATTGGAGTGGACGACCGAGCGTTGTGACTGACAAACCGGTCACTAAAGTTGACCAGAAGATCCGTGAAAACCGCTGCTCCACCATAACACAGCTTTCATTATCTTTCCCTCAAGTTTCACGGACTTTGCTGTGTTGAAATTGAAAGAATAAAAATCGATAAATCTCTATCGGTTTTTAGTGTTTTGTCAACAAAAACCGTCTTACCGATCGCACTTCGCAACTGGCGGGACTTTTTACGGAAGCGCCCATTTTGAATTTAAATAGAAAGAAAACGGGCGGCGCGACGATGCTCCAAGTGTCACGGCTGGATAGCCACTGAGGCCCCGAGCACTCTCATACCCTAATATATTCGATACGCGCGCTTACAACGGCGTAATACGAAAACGTTCCTTACTTTCTGAATAGCCCTCATATATAATTAGAATACATCTAAATAAAACACTAAAACAAAATCATATTATATAATCACTTTTCTTCATGAGATTTAGAAAAGCTTTAGAAAATATGTGTGGAATTATCATTCTTGCTAAGCCAAGTAGTAAACCTTAGATTTTAATACTGCTCTACTTCTTCGCATGTGATGGTTCTTCACATTTTACTAAGATAATGGCATACTGTACCAAAAAAACACTCAAAGGAAAGCGGCTCAAGCCTTCACAATTTGTTATGCAACCTTTGAATTGATCCTGTTACCTCTTTAACTGTGTACTTCAGTCACTCTGAATAAGTATCAGCATTGAAATAATATTTAAATAACTTTTTAAGATTCTTTGTGAGAGGCTTCCACGGTCGATGTACAAATACGACGAATTCTGGTATTCGGGTGACAACCGCGATGGAGATGAGTTGTAGGACATTGCCGACGTTTCGGACGCGATACAGCAGTCCATTCTCGAGGCGTACTAACACTCACTCACTGCCCGGCTGGCCCCATGTTGGCGTTATATACACTCGGGGTGGTGGAGGGTTGTTTATACCTCCTGTTGTTTTTCCCGGAACGCAGGGCTCGATTGACCCAGGCTTTTCTTGATGTTCACTCTGGCGTCTCAACCTTTCTATCACAGGAGTCCAATTGGCGCTTAGTTCGATACCGTTGTCTCTATTCAAATTATTTTGGTGTTTTTGGATTTCTATGGCTTCTAGAACTCTCCTCTCATATAAATTATTGCTGGTGGCTAGGATTTTGACTTCATCAAAATAAATATCGTGTTTTGTAGCGTGGGCATGTTCGGCAACTGCTGAGATGTTTGTTTCTAAGTTTTTTGCATGTCTAATATGCTCGAACTAAGCGCCAATTGGACTCCTGTGATAGAAAGGTTGAGACGCCAGAGTGAACATCAAGAAAAGCCTAGGTCAATCGAGCCCTGCGTTCCGGGAAAAACAACAGGAGGTATAAACAACCCTCCACCACCCCCGAGTGTATATAACGCCAACATGGGGCCAGCCGGGCAGTGAGTGAGTGTTAGTACGCCTCGAGAATGGACTGCTGTATCGCGTCCGAAACGTCGGCAATGTCCTACAACTCATCTCCATCGCGGTCGTCACCCGAAAACCAGAATTCGTCGAACTTTTTAAGAGTTGGACCATTGAGATGCAAATGTTACTTACATCGGGAAGAAAGTGTTGATTTAACAAATCAAATTATCTTTACATAGCTATTTTTATTTTAGCGTTTAACTCCTAATCAAGTTTGTGATTCAAAACTGGGGGTGTGCAGTGCATCAATAATGCATCAAAATTTTTATTAGATTTGATTAAACATGCATCGATCCGGCCTCGATCACTTTATTGTGGCTGAGTCGATCACAATCAAATACCGATGTCTGTTGCCCAAACTAGAAATAATGTCCCCAGTTCTTGGAAAATAACATTGCAATTTGGGAGGGATAGAATAAGGAAAACATGACTAAAATTCAGGGTGGTCTATTTTTGCCGGCGGGGGGGGGGGGGGGGAGGAGGGGGGGAGTCGAGGGTGTAAAGGTCGGTCACAATAATGGACTGATAAGAGAAGTACAGTTGAAAAACGTGTCTCCTGTACCTCCTGAACTAGTCCCAGGACAATTTTAAAACTGGTTTATACTATTTGAGAAGTTGACATTAGGCACAGTAAACAAAACTTGTCATAACATGTGGTAAGTCTTTTGGCTGTCCACTATAAATATTTTTCTGCCCTCATGATCATCCATTTATGCTCTAGACAGCAGGGGGTTGATGTCATTTGAGGAGGATGGAAATCCCTAACTGAGGAAGATGAATGGACAGTCACTTGGTTGGCCACTTAAAGGGCAGAGCTGTGTGAGTCATACCACTGGGGACCCCTGTTTGAGCTTTTCAATCAGTTGTCACAGGAGCACGGGAGTTGTCCCTCTGAGTAGGATGCCTTATTAGAGGAAGTTCACTGCAATTACTTTATTTCACTGCATTATGTATAAGTTTTTTGTTCTTAATTATTATTTTTTACATATTATATTTGTTTTCAAATATAAAACAAAATTTAATTTTCTTACTCAAAATCCGTGTTTCTACATTAAAGGAATAACATTAATGTAATAATACATAACCGGCGTCAAAAATGAAAATTATTATTTTCTTTGTATTATCCATTTTAAATTTTCTTCATTAAATTTTTTTTGTTAGATTAAAACTAGTTTAAATGAAGATTAAAATTAACTTTCATTAATAACATGTAACTTACAACTTAGGTAGATAACTATTTGTTATTGTTTCATTTTCATTTGCATAGAAATAATCGACTAAGTTTACTAAAACAAAGAATAGCTAATTAATAAATAATAACTATTAAAGTTTATACTTTTCAGTCCCACTCATTTTTGCATAAGACCGCTGGGTAATGATGTTTTACCTACTCCTACCAAAGTGTTAGGGATAAAATTTGGCTTGCAGACCCTTAGATTATCACATTAGTACACAAAATATTATTGTGAGTTAGCCTATTAAATCATCACAGTGCATTAGACTGAGTGTAGGTTGTATAAAAGTGTTGCATCAAATTGAATCACATTGATTCGAATCAAAATTCTTTGAATCCCATTGGCGCATCGAATGAATAAAATTCCTGCATCACACACCCCTAATCAAAACAGTTTTACTTCAGTCAAGTTAAGTAACTGATTATCAGCTGTCTGTTCACACTCTATCAATCAACTACCATCGTTGATGGTACTCACAACTAAATGTTTTCAGTGCGAAGCTACTGGAAAGCCTGTGCCAAAGGCACGCTGGCTGAAGAACGGAAGGGAACTGACCAATGCTCGTTTCCGCACCGAGACTGCTGGTGGAGTCTTCCGTCTACACTTCCCAGAGGTCACAGAAACCGATGAGGGAGATTACACTTGCGAAGCTTCCAACTCGGTTGGTTTCGCTACAACCACCTCCAGAGTCAAGATCGGAAGTAAGTTTAAATCGATGGTGGATTGTTTTGATGCTTCATTTAATGAGCTTTATCATGTAATGATTAAAGTAGCCCAGCAGTTGTATGATCAAGGATCAGTCTGGGAAAATAAGAGAAATGGAAAGATGTTGTCTAACATTTAAAATATGTCCAGTAGTGCGCTCACTATAGTTTAAAAAGCAAAATATCAGAGAGAGTAAAAAAAATTATAAAAAGCTTTTCAGAAGGGTTAAGGGAGGTCAGAAGAAAGTTAGGGAAGTTAAAAATTGAAATTCTGGGAAGCTGAATATTCTAATTTCTTTATTCTGTTGTCTTAAATCATAAGTTTTTATTGTAACTTTAGTTGCAATCAAAGGTGTATTATTATTTTTGCAGTTTTTTATGATCTGCTGTAAAAATTTAGTCTTAATAACAACCATTAACTTAAAAACATGATTCTCAACATGATTCAGTGTTCAAGTTTAAGCTAGAACATCGTACTTAACAACCCATTTGGAAATTAGAGAAATAAATATCAAAGTACTCCCTCGATAACAAATATTTATCTTGATTTAGATATTAAAACACAATTACACAATCTATTTCGTGGTTTTCAGATCCACCGCACATCCATCGCGTTCCAGAAGAGTTGTACCTTCCAGAAGGAGACAACAACAAGATCAAAATATTCATTTCTGGTGATCAGCCGATGGATGTGATTTTGACTAAGGACGGATCCGAAGTGAAGGAGTCTGTACATATCAAATACACAGTGTTTGATGAGTATATAATCATCTTCATCAAGGAGGTGACCAAGGAGGATGCAGGAAGTTACACACTGACATGCAAGAACGCGTCTGGAAGTGCATCAGGAACATTCACAGTATATATCACTGGTAGGTCACAATCCCCTGTGTCAAAAATTACTTTAAATTGATCATTTTAATTGAAAAGTCAATCAATTCATTGATTGATTCACCCTGGTTTTTATCAGGTTTTGATTACACTGTCTCAGTTGACACATCTACAATGATGCATGGAAATACGTTGGCTTTTTAATCTTTATATAAATTTTAAAATGTTGATAATCTCATTTCGAGATTAATTGTGTATCTATTAAACAACTGTCAGAAAGAAATTTTTGTGGAAAATTGGATTTGAATTTCATATAAGGGGCCTAGTGTTTAGGAATATAATGTTATATTTCATTATTGTAGATTCATATTATGAAATATTTAGTTCCTATAAGTTATCATTGTTTTGTATGGACTTATTTTTTGAAAATAAAATAGCTCTCCAAAGTTCATATTAAAATAACTAATTTTATAAGTTTATTTATTGTTTATTTATTTATTTTTATATATTTTTTGCTAAATCAATTCCAGTGAATTTTGTTACTTACTTGCATGTTACTTTATTGTAGGTATATCTATTAGATTTCAAACTTTACTTTCAATTTTTAATTTTTTACTTTTCTTAAGATTGTTAGTGATTTCTGAATATCAATGCCAGTGACATTTTGGTTATGAGAATACTTAAATGCTTTTAGGAAAATCGGTCCAAACTCCTCAAGTTTTTAATAGTATTGTTTAGCATTCAGCCTTGATTCATGTAAAAATAATGAATAATTTGTCACTAAAATATAAAATCATAAAATGTTATAGTTTGGCTGCTATTTGGGTTTTTGGTACAGTTACCAAATAACAAAAAACATTATTAGTGATAGTGATGGTGAGTCAAGGGCTGTTTGTGAGAGTGAATTTCATTTAAGTAGATGGCACTTCCATGAGTGAGCAGTTAGTGGGGTTTTACGGCAGTTGCCCTCAACAGTCGAGTACGAGACTGTCGAGGCAGGATCGCCCGGGGCAAGGCCTCAACTCCCCTCGTCCGTCCCCCACCACTGGCCTCAAACAATCCTTCAGTTCAAAAAGGGATGTTGCTTTGGGTACCTATGCCTTCAATACCCACTGTATCAACAGCCCGAGATATTTATAGATTTTTAAACTGTTTCCCGTACTGATTGAAGTTTAGAAATTCAGTCCAGTTACCCAAATGATTTTTTATTTTAGGTGTCAAACTTTACTTTCCATGTTTTTTTTAGGATTTTTTTATGATAACTCAGATTATCAACTTTTCAGGTTGTTTCCTGTTTGGTGTTTTATTAGAATTTTTTATTTATCTCATATAAATTTGACTTCCATTTCCTCAGTGAGTTTTAGGTTGAAAATTGATTAGTTTTTCCATAACCCTTTCAGGTAACTGATGAGTATTTCGCATGCTTCAAATTAACCTCCAGTATACGTAATTCATATTACCTCTAGTTTAGCTATTTGCCTTCAGTGTGATTAGATGGTAATATTTAAGTTACATCTTTAAATATGGTTGTTAATTTTGCTACAGTTAATTTTTTACATTCTATATTCGCTGCACTCTTACCGCAGTTTGGTTGGTATCTTGAATATTACCTAAGACTCTATTTAAGTCAAGCTTAAAAATTTAATTTCATTTGATTATTTAAAATAATGTAAACCGTTCTTCCCTCAAAGTTCCAAGATTGGGTTTCCTGTTGGATGTAGCAAATCAATTACAGTTAAAACTTCAGCTGTGAATAATGAGAGGTTATAAACAAACATAAAATATGCCAATTAGTCTACAAATGTCAACATTTAAAAATTTGTAGGCCTATTCATCAACTTTGTAGCTCAAAAATTAACCCCAGTGCTAGGCTGTGTACAAAATTCCTCTTCCACACCAGATTTTATTAGTTTTATGTATTTTAAATGAACCATTTATTCTGTTTAATGAAAACTGCATTGTAAAGCAGACTTATCCATATCAGTCTAAATGCAACATCAAACGAGCCAACCCAGACCGTCACCAACATCTGGAGCAGAGACCACGTTAACCTTCTGAAAAGACATTATCAAGCATCATCTCAGGTGTAGAGCAGGTTTACAGTTGAATATTTGCTGCTACTCATTTGCTAACAATGTATTTCAATGTACCTTTTGTTCAGTGCATTCATTACAATTCAGAAATAATTTAATTCTTTGTATCTCAAATTCGGAATCATATACCCAGCTGGTTTATATGTCAGCTCACCTGGGTAAATACCAGAAAGATTCCCCAAAGGCCTTACCCTGCCAGATTTGGTAATAGAGAGATGTCATAGCCCTAACGACGCCTACAAAAAATTATAGGGTCCTCTGAAATAATTCAAATCTAAATTTATATTAATATTCGACCATAGTTCATCCAAATAATTATATAATTTCCTATTGGCTGTTTTGGATTTGCAACCTGCAAAAATAGCCAATCTCTGTACATATACTTAGAGTTATCCGGGTCTATAACAGTTGGTTTTTCGTTGTCCAGGTATTCCCGGACCCCCTGTCGGGCCTCTGGATGCGTCCCACATCACCAAGCACACGTGCACCCTCGAGTGGAGCCCTCCCAAGTACGATGGAGGGCTGAGGATCACACACTATGTCGTGGAGAGGCGCGACGTCAACAGCCAGCACTGGATATGCATCTCTACATCGTGCAGAGACACTCAGTTCACCGTCCAGGGACTGACGGAGGGTAACGAATATCTTTTCCGAGTGATGGCTGTCAACGATAACGGCATGGGACCACCACTGGAGGGCGTCAACCCGATCAAGGCCAAGTCTCCTTATGGTGAGAAGGAACCTTAATCAAGGAAAATTAACGAGTTGGTATTAATGTTGGTCCTTTTGCATATTTTTTTCGTTTTTGCCTAGTTGGTTAATTATTTAACCAGATACCTCTAGGCCATTGTTATCCTACATATTTTCAATGCAGATTACTAGTTTTGGGACTGCTCTCCCTATTTCAAATGTATGTGTCAACTAATTTTACTCAATGTAACATTTTTTATTGTAAAATTTACTGCACATAAGTATAATTCAACTGTATTACTACGTTATAACTTACAATTTAAATTATAAAAACTAAATATAACATTTAATTGGAAGGTAATTGACCAAACAAAGAGTATATCAGTCAACAAACAAGCAAAAGTCTGCAATACAGTTCTATATAATACTTTTTTACTATACTCCGAGTCTCTTCTCCACATAGGGACTCCACAGTCGCTATAAATCTTAGTGGCAATATTTTAGAGATTAATATTAAGTGTTCCATCCTGTAAAAAAATTTCTATTTTATACATGAATTTGAGGAATTAGAATTCAAAAGACTTTAACAGGTATATCACACAAATCTATTCTGTGTCACAGTTTTGAGAATAATTAATTTAAGTATTAATAACTTCTTGTATATCCCTACCAGCTCACAAACCATTGATTTGACTAAACCGTAGTAGACGGTGCTCTGAATAAACAGTATATAAGAATCCTGAAGGAAGTTACATATCATAACTAGTTGTGTATAAAATGCAATCTGAAAGTATTAATACATGTATCCGTCAAACTGATAACTGGTAATATCGTTTTCAGACAAGCCATCGCCTCCGGGAATACCAACAGTGACGGAGGTAGGCGGAGACTTTGTCAATCTGAGCTGGGAGAAGCCAGTGTCTGACGGGGGCTCTCGCATCCAGGGCTACTGGATAGACAAGCACGAGGTGGGCAGCGACACATGGACCAGAGTGAACCTGTCCATCTGCATCACAACACAGATCAACATCTCCAACCTGATAGAGGGCAGACAGTACGAGTTCCGTGTGTATGCGCAGAACGAGGCCGGCCTCAGTCTCCCGTCGGCCGCCTCCACGTCCGTCAAGATCAAGGACCCACTCGGTAAGCTCTGACACCAAATCGATAGTCACACATTGAAAATTTATGAAAACGATAAGTTCTTCTAATTTGTTCTTTGCTGAGGCACTAAAAATTTTTAGACACGAGTTACATTGTCTCATGCTTTATTCTCTAATTATCTTCAATAGTTAACTAAGAACTGATTGTCAAGGGTTCATCTATCAAAAAGGTTTTTATTCTTAAAAAAAGAGCAATTAGAATTTCAGCCAAGATACCTCAAAGTATGGTATACAATATAATTAATGTTTTGTTAAATTTAAAATTCTCAATTTTACAGTTCTTACATTTAACACTGGATTAATAGTCTAAAGTAACTGCAATGCATTTATCGAGAGTCAACATAGTCATGTGAGGTTCAGGATTATAACATCATAGAAAGAGGCATAGATTCAGACTAACTGTTTTTTTTCTAACTCCACTGTATATGGGCCCAAAAACTTTACATAT
The DNA here is from genome assembly GCA_030545055.2 of Neoaliturus tenellus. Classification (NCBI taxonomy): domain Eukaryota; kingdom Metazoa; phylum Arthropoda; class Insecta; order Hemiptera; family Cicadellidae; genus Neoaliturus; species Neoaliturus tenellus. Next base: position 36,917,313 of record CM061535.1, read on the forward strand.
CTCACTATAAATAAATTTTGTTTGCAGTAATGCCAAATCATGTTTAGTAGAAGCCCCCTAGTCCGACCTCGGAGGTTCAGCCGCTGGATAATCCGGCCGAGGTATTCCAGAAATGAAATGTTTAGCCCCAGGCGTTTCCTACATAAAAAATAGACAATAATCAACTTGTCCCATGTTATATCACTAAAATATATCACTTCAATTGACAACTTCCTGATGATTTGGTTTCGGATATCTTCAAAAACTTTGTGTTAGTGTTCTATTGTTCTTTGATCGTTTTCTATTAGTTGGGTGTTTCACGGCCCGATCATCGATGTAACACAGAATTTAGGTCACTAGACAGATTCTGTAGCTTTTACGGTCCCATTTATAAGGGCCTTCGTTAACAGAAGACCAGTGTTACTGTCTGTTAAACGCAGTTTCATCGCCACTGGCTGCTTGTCCGTTTCCGATCTTCATGGGCAAGTGTGATACCCTTCATTGTTGAATACATCTTAATAGTTCATTGTTGGAACACACATATAATACAGGTCTCTGTATAACCCGTTTAATAAACTGCCGAATAATACCCTAGTTATTTTGAAATCTGGCTGGTGGTCCGGTCCCGAGGTGGCCGGATTTAAGGGCTTCTACTGTAATTTCATTTTAAAAATTAATGAATGATTTTTAATATAATTGAAAATATTTACATTCATTAAGGTTTATTTGTTAGTTTAGGATAATATCTCATGGTAATCTGTTTTTTTCCAGCGGCCACACCACCTGAGATAGTCAAGCCCCTGAGAGGGGTGCAGACCATTGAAAACCATAATGCCCAGTTCCAATGCACCATCACCGGGTCTCCCAGGCCTACCATCACATGGTGAGCGCATTACAACTAACACTAACAACAATGAGTGTTGGCATTGTTGTGTCAGTTCAAATGTCAACTCATCCCTCTGATCAAATAATAATCCTCTATATATAGCAGGTCTTTCAGAAAAGACTTTGAAAAGTCACATCAATTTATTAAGAGAAACCACAGAGGTGATTGTATGTTGTCAATTTGTTGGGAAATACTTCAAATTTTGACACACATAGTTTGCTAGTTCAGAACCCACCGATACTCGTGCTTGTGGAAATTACTGTTAAATGATAGCCTTCAATTTACCTGAGAGAGTAAAAGTTTTACAAAATGTTAATGCCAATCTCAAAATGAGAATGCGGATGTTTGGCATACTTAGAAAATAATGTTGAACTGTTTAAGAAGCCAAAATTCAAATCTTTTAACAAAAGCACATGGCTAATACGCTCAATTTCAATAAAGATAGTTTTTAATGGAACTCCCACTAGTGCTTGTGTCGGGGGATTTAGAACTATTGCTGTCCAAAGGACATGTTTTAAAGTATACTTACTTGTGTGTTAAACTTGGAGTGTTTCCCTAAAAATTTACACTACAATCAATCACCACTGTAGGTTTCATCAATGAGTTTACATCTGTTTCAAAGCTTAATACTCTCTGTATTTATTTTTTACTTTTAATCAAAGTAATAATAACTAATTTTTATCACATTTACCAAATACGTAATCTACTATTATGGTACTCGTTACAATAAGGCTCAGTCTGGAACCATGATACTTTTTTGTTTTGACATTCCTGAAAACTAAATACATTGTTCAAATACTCTAACCTATGAATGAAATCCAATAAGATTAAATTTGTAATGGATCAGATCTATTTTCATGAGGTCACAAACTAGAGTTGTAATCGAACCTAGGAAATGGGGTTTTTTTTGGGGTTCCAAATGGATTAAAATGGGTTCTTGGTAATTTTTGTCGTTGAATTGAAGAGTTTGAATAAAAACAACTTAGTACTTTGAATCATTAACTTAGATTGACTGGGTATGGAGAAATAAACCTTTACTAGGAGGGATCTAAAATTTAACATTCACAAAAGCAAACTTACAATGCTAAGCCTAATGGTATTTACTACAAAATTCACAAAAACTGTAAACTTCATCAATAAATTTGCCAAGTATGGAGATCTGTCATAACAAAGATATTTTGCTTAGTTTCTACTTGAGTATTTTTAACAGAGGACATTATATTCAAACATGGTTTGAAAGCTTTAATTTGCCGGAGAAATTATTTTTCTCTGATGGTAATGGACTGTCGCGCAGGTACAAGGGCGCGAGGGAGATCACACCCGGAGCGAGGCACCACATGTTTGCCGAGGGAGACAACTACACACTCATCATCAACAACGTGTACGGGGTAGACGCTGACGAATACGTATGCCGAGCCAGCAATAAGGGCGGAGTCCGCTCCACCAAGGCGGAACTGGTCATCATGAGTGAGTATCCAACTGACACCGCTCACCGATCACCGCTCACCGCTCTACCATAGAATATTAAAATTAGATGTAATGATGAGAACTACTGTAGTATACTGGGTGTTCAAAAACTCTCCTGACTCTTTGTGGGTCATCAGCAAGAGGATGTAGAAAATTGCTAAGAGAACAATGGTATTATGATATCCTTTGATCCACAAGTGAAATGTAATGTAGGTTATAACACAAGCTCAGAGAGTGTTCTAAACCATTCACAAGTGGCTTAAAGGCTGAATAAAGTCGTAGCATACACTACTTTACAACCAATTTAAATTTGGTGAAGCATCGTAAAAATAAACTAATAAAAATGTTGATCAATTATCTGTTGGCGGTGTCTTATCAAAAACGGAGCCACACCCGATGTCGCTTGATCTAATCGTTGTTCTCAATCACATTAGATCTCACTCTTTAGAGGTTATGCACATTAACTAAATAAAACATGAATCAGCTGATGTGTGAAATTCTATTAATTTCTATTTCTATTAAATTTCTATTGAAACACTACTTTCGTCAAATGCTGAGCTCTCATTGGTCTAGAACTTGTGTCATAATGTAACTCCGTAATCATAATGAACTAATTATACTACGGGTTGGTATTTGATTTAATAATGTACCTCTTTATGATGTTACCTGTAGTATCATCATTGGTGCCTATTGCAATGGATGTGAATAAGAAAAATTATATAAGTATACTGGGACATTTTGAACACTTGGCAAAAAGCACTGTTTTAAACTCCCTTTTGATTAATCAGGATTTGGGTGATCAAAAATACTTAAGTATTTCTCAGTATTTAACTAACATATTTATTAATATGCTCCCAAAAGTTTATCACCCTAAATTCTGCTGGACTTATACTTTTAGCATTCTACAAGGCTAAAAATAAAAGCAAGGGCTGTATTTATTGTTGATTTACACCTATTATATTAAAGGCCTCTACAAACGTTGTTTTGTCCTTTGAACAGCTGCTCCTAAACTGAACGTGCCTCCTCGGTTCCGAGACACAGCGTTCTTTGACAAGGGAGAGAACGTCGCGGTGAAGATTCCGTTCACCGGATTCCCCAAACCCAAGATCTCATGGTACAGGGGAGAGGAAAAGATAGAGTCCGGAGGTCACTACCATGTTGAAGTCAAGGTAATACTCAGACTTGGAATGCATTCCAGCCTTTCAGTTACACATCGCAAAACAACAAATGATACTCTAAACTAGTACATGAAGTGTATAATTCACAACAGAGTCATAGAGTTAATCACTTTGGAAACACAAATATAATTTTACTTTCTCCCCCTATACCATAGTATATGGAGAAAGTATTGTATTCGTAAAAATTTTCCAATTCCTTTGATGATGTATATATCCATTTTGGAGCCCCCTTTCTCCCTATAAATGTATATATGGAGAAAGTATTGGTTTTGTCAACATTTTAAAATTTGAGTCGTTGGTAAATTTATCCGTTTTGGTGCCCCCTGAGTCCAAAAAAGGGGGTTTCAGAGTGATGTCTGTGTGTGTGTGTGTGTGTGTGTGTGTGTGTGTGTCAGGATGTAAACAGAACTAGAGAATGCCCCAATGGTCCGATTTTGGTGAAACTTGGTATGTAGGTTCAAACCCACGATAATTCCAGGCGTTTTTTTCATTTTTTTAAATTTTTGATTTTTAGGGGTAGTTTACCCCCAAAAACCCCAAAAAAACGTGAAAAATCAAAATTTCTCAAAAACGGCTCTAACGATTTTGATTAAATTTGTGTGGTTTATTAAGATTAAAATGCTGAATAAAATGACACCACCCGCATCTCCGGGAAAATGCGCGTTCAAAAGTTATAGAGCAAAATGTGTTAAAAAAACTCAATTTTTGGATGCAAAAACTCGTGCTGCTCACCTGGTGGCAATCCGACTGAGCCATCACGACATTATTGTTTTGAGGCTTTTAACACCTTTTCATATTCTTGGGAGAAAGTATGTGTCAGTTATCTGATACCGTTTATTTTTTTAACTATCCTTTAGAAGGCCACACCTATGAACCATGCCAAAAGTAGAGAAAAATGAGAGGGGACAGTCTTTCCTTATAAAATTTAATTTAAAATTATTTCTTCTAGGATAAACATTCCCTATAATTTATATTTTCTTCAATGTTTACAATCAACAACTAAACTAATAATAACTATTACATATTTTCTATACTGTACTTAAACATATAATAATAATATTTTATTAAGATAATTCCATTATAAAATGTAGAGTCCCACTACTCTGAACCCTGCTATTACAAAAATTTGCCTAACCCAAACACATTTTGTCTAAAAAATTCAAATTTTTCTTGACTTAAAAATAGGAGAAAACCCGATCGTCGATATAACATGGAATTTACAGTTATTATAAGCTATTCCATTGCTAATGCAGCCACTTTTCTGTGGTTCGATTGTGATTGACAAACTTTATTACGATGTTCCATCGTCTCCGCTATTTGACAAGGTTCCATCACAAGAAAATGCTTTCTGCATTCCAATCGTCAACAATTTTCGCTCTCGAGTTGTTTAAGCCTCCTTGCATGCTAATTTTCCATAAAAATACTTAATTCATCAAAGGTTTAACGTGTTTTAATATTTTGCCGGTTGAGCGTTTGTTATATTTTCCATCTAATTGTATACAAACATACATTAAACCCGTGTTTTCAGGAGCGACACGCTATTCTGACGATTCGTGATGCCAGCAAGTTTGACTCAACCCAGTACAGAATAGTGGCTGAAAATGACCAAGGTGTCGACTCCGCAATCATCAACATTCAGATTAGCGGTAAGTTTTTATTTATATACTTATTATCATGTATCACATCAAGTCCAATGTCACCATTTTCTTTTCAAAATAAATAATTATGCTGGTCGGTTCAAAGTGAATGTTGTGGTCTTAAGACTTTATTTTATTTATTAAATTGACCTCACGGTTATAATTTATATGTCAAATGAAAGAACAACTCAAACAGTCTAGTTTGATGGCACCAGTGCCCGTGTGTACGCATTGTTTCCACCGCATCCTTCTAGTCAGCATGTTAGTAAGGATAGGGACAAATGAACAGGAAAGGTTTTGCTTTTCACAGTCTGCAAATCTGTAGTTACTCTGCAACTAGTGTTCCGTATTAAGTTTTGTTATCTTTTTTGAGTGCAATTAATTTTTCCACTCCAAGAAAGAGTTCCTGTTGTCATCTCGTGTGATATACAAATATTATTTTAATTCTAAAATAACTATGTTAACATGTCATAAATACAAAAAAGATTGTGTTGAAAACGTTTAACGGTCATATTTAAAACACAATGCCAAAATACTACAAGCTCAGGAAAATGCAGTCTTTCCAATTAACAAGCCGAATCATTTCTGACCATAACAACAAGTTATCCAATAATGTGAATGTCGCCTGATCCTACCCCCCTGAAATTTTGCATGGGGGTTTATCAAACATTTTGTATACCAGTAGTGTAGTAAAATTAAGCCAAAATATGGCTGGGAAATGAAAAAAGTTTTGGACAGCCAATTTTTGCTAAAATGTGTTCTATTTCATCCCTAGACCTCCCTCAGAAAAGTCCCCTGAAATCGCCAGTGGGCAACATGCCTAAAAATGATGGGATGGCCCACGTGGAGTCAGAAATAAATCTTTCGTCGACCAGTAGGTTTACATACATCAAATTAAAGCTCTTAAGTTGTAGAATTTAATGCAGCAAAACCCATCTCAAAAGGTTGCCTGAGTAAAAAATGGCAGCCTGTCAAACTTTGAATAAAAATCTAATTTTAAACTAAACTCTTAGAAATGTAATAATATTCTAAATACTTGACCTTTTGAGGTGCGGTTTGCGGCAAACGTTTTCTTTTACAATTACCTTTGAAAATGCAGATATTTTTGCATATGCCTATCATATTACTCTTGAACAAACCTCTACATGGAAGTCCCAATGAGGAAGTTCAGAAAATTTGTCTTATTCCATAGCCATGCTATACATAATTTTAAAGGTTTCAGTAAGGAGATTACATAGCCAAAAACCAGAACTCAAAAAGTCAAATATGTCGGAAGTTATTGCATTTCAAAGTTTTGACAATATTATTTTATTCTAAATTTTTAATGTCTGTAATTTTTCTCCCGAGCGTTAAATTGAGGCCGGGTTTATGGCATTGTATTCTACATTTTAAGACCTTTAATTTGATATATATAAACCTTCTTGAATGTATTTAAATTTAGTGTGCTTGGTATAAAATTTTATTGTAACTCATTTTCGATCAACCTCTCATTTTTGGCCATGATCCCCATGTAGGATTTCAGGGGACTTTTCGGAGGAAGGTCAGGGGATGCCATAGAATTCATGTCAAAAGAAATTGGCTGTACAAAAATTATTTCATTTTTCCTGACTAACTTTACTACACTGCAAGTAAGATTATAGAGTTTACGGGAACTAATGCACAGGATTGGGCTGCAGTTGAGAGGACAACACCAAAAATACTCAGAAACTCATGGCTGGAGATTGTCCACCGATTTGACCAAGTTTTGACCGATTTGAATCAAGTTGCTTTCTTGAGAGCAACTTATGGTGATCAAGTTGAACTGTGCTAGATAAGATACCAATCTTGGTTGTATTTATGACATGTTGCATAGTTATTTTAAAATAAATATTAAATTTGTTATCACACAAGATTTTCTTGATACCTCTAGCCCCGCCACCCTGTATATTGGATGCTATTACTTATCCCAAAGATTATGTAAACAAAGGGTCATATCTGTTGTGTGTTGCAGACCACCCTGACCCCCCCAAGTATGTGATGGCGGAGGATGTAGGCCACGACTCTCTGGCGTTGACATGGAAGCCTCCCGTGTGGGACGGAGGCAGCAACATCACCTGCTACATTGTGGAGAAGAGGGAACACCCCATGTCCAGCTGGATCCGGGTCGGAAACACCAGGTACAAAACACATATTTCCCATGCCTTTACAAACTTTTATCAAATCGAGAATATTAACTGCCCTTGAACATTTTATCCCAAAAATACAGCCTTCTTACAAACAACTTAACATATCATTTACAACAACAACAACAAAATAATAATAATGTTGGACTGCATACACAGACCAGTCTCTTTCTCAGTTTCAAAATTCTGTTATATTGTTTTTACACCAAATACAAGCCACTCTATAAGTTCACCAACACATGAATTATACACTTTGAAAAACCCAGACGCAACAGTTTATAAATTAAAGCTTGTCTGTCAATTTAGTCGAAGGCCGATGAGAAGTCTATAAAAACAATAAAGTAATAATAATAATGTTTATTTCTCCACAAGGATTACCAATATTACAAAGAAAAACTTAAATTATATTGTACTTCTAAACAAAACCTTGTAGAAAAATAATTCACGCCCATGAGAAGAGCTAGTCTTCTGTGTTAGGGCGGGAGTCCCAGTTGAAATTATTTAAGTAATAGTAAATGAAAAATTCACCAGCAAATTGTTTATCTGCTGTACCAATCTTAGTTGAATCATATTTCAAAGATTAAAAATAATTTTAATTTTTTAGTATTTCGCCTAAAACCAACTTAAAATTCTGTAATTATGCTGTGTGGAACTGAACAAAAACAATTTCTATTATTTACTAGACTCAAAAATAAATTAACTACACAATAAAGGATGACGCCCTGTAACTATCGAGTCAATTTACCCTTTCTTGTGTAAAGTAAAAAACACAATAGATTTCTTGAAACTGACAGGAACCTCTAGAGGAAACTGGGTGCAATGAAATTGTACCTTTAGGTCTTTTAGCTACTTGATTTATTTTCCTTTCATTCTAATTGTTCCTCTAAAATTTGCATTCTTGATTTTCTACTGAATGAAGAGAGATCTTCCCTATCTGTTCAAAAATATTGGTTCAGGTCCAGGATAAACTTAGTCTGCAGACTTAAGAGTAGACCATCTTATAAAACAGAGCCTTTAACAAACCTTAAAACAGATTGGTTGGAGGGGTGATTCCTATTTGGGAATACACCTTCTTTGAAGGCCTCAACAGTCTCTTTGTCTCTAAGAAGAGCTACCCATAACCAAGGGCTGAACCAGGTCAGAAGAGTTATGGAGTTAAGTTCATATTTATTTTTATTTAATTTTGCTTTTTTGTATATGTTTAGGAGCAATTGCTTTGACTGAAGGATATTCTCTTTGCCTCAGTTTATACACAAGGATATTTTCATTCTCAGAGATTAACTAATTGCTCAATGTGATCAGGTTCACAACAATGGCTGTGACCGGACTGAGCCCAGGACACCAGTATGAGTTCCGTGTCTACGCTGAGAATGTCTACGGTAGGAGCGACTCAAGTGATACAACAGGCTTAGTGATGACCAAGAGTTCAGGCAAACGACAGATCAAGAAGAGGCAATATGAAGGTAAGTTATTCATTCTTGACTCTTTTGATGAGGTAAGATGTTTTAACTTGTTTTATATTTGATGATTTTAATTTGATATTTGAAAGCCTGACATTTTCTATTTCATTATTGATTTGCAGTGTTTGACTCTGTTGAGTAAGACTTTTAATTTGATATACATATCAATCTATGTTGAAATTTAATGTAGGACTTGTCATTTGGATGTCCACTCAAAGAGTGACATGATAAAAATAAACCTACAAAATAGTTTTTTTACTCAGCATTTGGGACACCGGTATTGCTTCATTTTCTCAACAAGCCCATTATAACATTCAATACAATCAAGTTTTTCTCTTTGTTATAGGGTGTTCAAAAAGTTTTTTGTTTTTGTTTTAGTTGATGAAAATGGAAAGAAGATCAGAGGAACATCAGATGAGAAAGTCAAAGACTATGACCATTACGGTATGTACCTTATGTTATTCTTGGTGTACAGTGGGATTCTTGATAAAAGCATATTGAGAATTCCACTTCTAATTTTTCTAGTTGCCTACTTTAGAGAAAAATTCTACATTATTGGAGCCATAATCATTATTCAGTCTTTTATATTTTCAAGGCAAAACAAATCCAATATTTCATCTTTGAAACCTCTTCATTGCCGATGACTTTTATCAACTGAGTTTTCCTAATGGTACATTTGTGTTGCAGTTTTTGACATCTACTCCAAGTTTGTCCCTCAGCCAGTTGACATCAAAACAGACTCGGTTTATGACTATTATGACATCCTGGAGGAGATCGGAACAGGAGCGTTCGGCGTAGTCCACAGGTGCCGAGAACGCAAATCTGGAAATATTTTTGCCGCCAAATTCATCCCTGTTTCTCACAACATGGAGAAAGAACTTATCCGTAAAGAGATCGACATCATGAACCAGCTCCATCATCCTAAGCTGATCAACCTGCATGACGCTTTCGAGGATGACGATGAAATGGTCCTGATATTTGAGTTGTGAGTATTAAATTTAATTTAAAAATCTATATTCCCCTTGAATTATTAGATGGTATCATATACTAAATGGCAAAACTTACACTCTTGTTTAAATAATAACTTAATTGATGAAATAGGCCTAATTTTATTAAAATATCTTAAGTTAGGATACAAACTTATTTATCATAGAACAAAAAAATAACTAATGAAATGATTGAAAGCTAAAAAATTAAATCCAATTGTTACAGTAACAAAATAATAACTGCCTTGCTGTTCATAAACAATTTATCACTAGGTCTTTCAAAAATTATTTTAATTTCTGTCTAAAATTTGTTTAGTTAATCTGACTGTAGGGATATACAGGTCCTAAAAAAACATGAATAGGGCAGAAAAAAACTGTGTCAAACTGATTATTAGTTAGTGAGATGTTGTATACCAAGAAATTCTTTATTAATTTATATATACTATTAATATTTTATTGCATGATCTAGATGAAAGTTTGGTAGAGTATTTCCTGATTTCTTTATGAACAAAGTCATCCCTAATTTTGGGAGCAAAAAGCATTCCTGTCTTGTCTGAAACAAAGAAATTCAATCCTATCCATCTTCAGTTACTTCTAATATCATTTAGAAATTACAAAATTTGTACCAGCATAAGTTGTAGAATAGAGCTAAATGATATTTATGAGGTTTATGATTCGTGATGTCTGTGAGTGTTGGTATGGTAAGGAAACCTTGATGTGATGTTTTTGTCTCAGCTTGTCCGGCGGAGAGCTGTTTGAGCGAATAACGGCTGAAGGCTACACCATGTCCGAGGCAGAGGTCATCAACTACATGAGACAGATCTGCGAGGCCATCAAACACATGCACGAGAAGAACATCATCCACCTCGGTAAGAATCACCAGCACTATAGCACTATATCCAAGAGTTACCTTATTAGATTTCATAATTCTTTAACTGAATGAATAGAAGTCACTGTAATGCATGCGTTGTTTTCTTAAACCAAATTAAAAAATTATCAATACTAAATTAGCATAGTAATTACTCTAAATGAAAGCATTTAAATTGAAAAAAAAAACTAAAATTATCAAGTTTAAATTTTTCTTAAGTGATTCGTTCCTACCACAAATATCACTTCTTTGATGAATGACAATTATAACTTCCATATTAATTAATTATCTTATTAGGCTACTAATTACTAGTATATTTTATTTTTTCACAACAAATTGAAAAAATATAAAACTTGATAACAATTTCAATTTTGTTTCCTTCTTATTAACTCATCAAACCTTATAGAATAACATTCTTTAAATTAAAGTTATTCTGTAAGTAGGTCAGGTATGTGGTGTTTCGTAAGTAAAAACCACTTGAAATAAATTTTTTACTCCTATATAAGAAATGTTTGACTATTTTGAATGAATGAATGAATGAATGAATGAAAAGTGCTTTATTTTCTCAACATAAATTACATTCGATTTTTACAATTTTATATACAATATAAGTAAATAAAGACAACTACAACATTTCCAGAAGCACATTCAGCAATGGTCTTACGACCGTCTGCTGGGTTGACAGACTATAACTATACATTTATGAAAAAAGTCCCTTCAACAATAAACATTTTCCAGTACATTTAAAATAAAATAAACAATAACAGTTAAATTGCAAAATCAGCCTTATCTTTGACTATTTTATTTAGATATCAAGCCGGAGAACATCATGTGCCAGACTAAACACAGCACGAATGTGAAACTGATCGACTTTGGACTGGCTACAAAACTGGACCCCAACGAAGTGGTGAAGATCTCGACGGGAACGGCGGAGTTCGCTGCTCCGGAGATCGTGGAGAGAGAACCCGTCGGATTCTACACTGACATGTGGGCCGTCGGTGTTCTGGCTTACGTTCTGTAAGTTCCCCAGTTTAGTTGAACTTTATAAACATTCTTGCCTACTTTGTGGGATCGGGGTGTTTTAAAACTATGAATATGTCCACATTGATCTGTGCATGGATCTTATTAGACTAAGTAAGGGGGTGAGCCGCTGCAGTACAGAGGTGAATGATAATGATAAAATAGAAGAACGTAGATTCAAACCCACGGCATCGCTGCCATGGTCCCGAAGTTCGGTGCGCTAACCACTAAGCCCCCGACTCACCCAATATACCAATACCAAAATTTTTAACCATGCATAACATTTTGTTTTGTCTCTTGAAGGTTTTAAACCATTAAACAGTTTTGAAAGCACCAAATAAAATTCGGATACTTTTTCCATATACCAACATGTAGTGGAATATGGAAAGATTCCATAAATAGATTTTCATTGTTGAAAATTATTTATTTAACACATTTTATAAAAAAATAAACATTCTTTCTTTCCTTACAAACGGAGAAATCCCAACCATTGATATTACGTGAAATTTACAGTTATTTAACTCGATTCCATCGCAATTTTGACCGCTTTTCTGAGCTTGACAAACATGTTACAATTGAGTATGTTACATGTTGACAAACTTTATTAAAATGTTCTATCAGTATTTTCTACAATGTAACATGGTTTCTTTGCGAGCAATTACTTTCCTCACTCTGATTATCATCGAGTTCTGGTATTATATGCCTTTTTTGAGTAAACGGCAGGAGTAAACTAGTCAATATTTATGAATTCTGCCTATTCTGAAAATTCACTAAACCAAACAGTGTCCAAATTAGTTTGTATTAGCAGAACTTTACTGTTTAATGATACTGAATGCAGAAGAAATAAGTAAAGCTTTTGTTTGTACAATAAATATTTTTGATAATTTACAGCTCCAGAATTGTTAAACTGTGTAATGTTATTTTTGAAATATAATTAATTTCAAATGTAAATTTTTTGTTACCAATTCCCGCCTTCCCCTCCAACACCCCTCCCCCTCACCACCCTGTACATATTTTTTTTATATCAGTTTATTTTACTCATATTCACTATAACACAAATGTCCAATTGTTTTCATAGTTAATTTAAATTCAACTTCTTAGTTATTAGAAATCAGTATCGTTAGCCTCAAGGTTATTATAACCTCGTTAGCCTAATTTTTTCAACATCTATAATGTTTTAGACTGAGTGGACTGTCACCATTCGCTGGAGAAAACGACATTGAAACACTGAAAAACGTCAAGAACTGCGACTGGGACTTTGATGAGGAAGCTTTTGCAAATGTGTCTGCAGAGGGAAAAGACTTTATAAAAAGACTTTTAGTGAAGAATAAAGAGTAAGTATAATTTCAAGTTGGACGTATTTAAAGAGTCAGGGTCCCTACTCAACCGTGAAAACCTTAAAAGTATGTATAAGCTGTGAAATTAATCCACTGGAAAAAAAACTTAGTGAGCCGTGAGTTTTATCACAAAACCTTGAAAATTGTTTATTTTGTTTAAAGTAGAACCCCCGAGTGACGCCCACGGAGAAAGATCATTCTCTCAAAACAACGTGTCTGTACATACCCGAATCCGCAGCAAAATATTTGGTCCGGCTAGAGGTGGATCGTTCCAGCCATAACCCTCGAATCGGAGCACGTCAATATTGAAATGGAACTAAGCTAGACCTGTCATTTCCAATGAAGCATTTTTTTTTTAAACAAGGTTTAATATCATGTAAGTTTTATTAGAACTGCTTCATTCATCGTGGTTGCAGTTATAAGACATTAAACATAACTGCTTTGTGAAACTAGTTCCACCTTTGCCATATTCTTTGTGACAACACATTGACCAGTAATCATTTTTTTAAGATCAGTAACCATGACAACCTGCCCTACACACAATGTACCACACACAAGTGGGCAGAGACGAATTCAGGAAGAAAGGTTGAATGAAGGTCAAAGAGAGGGGTTGGCGTGGAAATTACAAGAGCTTTGTCGATAGCATGTTGCAACCTGATTCTGATAGTTTGTTTTGAACATCGGGCAGCGCGATGATCGTCTGATACGGTGTATAGTTTGTTATAGTTTCTCTATCAAAAGATGCATAAAAGAGGTTAAACGATTGCCATTGTTGTGTCTGTGTTTACAGTATTTGCCTGGTACATTTTCAATCTATATATACCTAATTATCGGCTGGTAATTATTATTTTCTACGGAAAATGACTCATTTTTAGACTAAGAATGTCATGATTTTTGGACTGTGAAAACCATGAGAAAACCGTGATTTTCATTTTCAAATTGGAGTGGGAACCCTGAAGAGTATTTTCCTTTCAAGTTGATTTATGATACACTTCTCATACATTTGTCTCTGCCAATAGCTCAGACTGCATTGACTGAATAAAAATTTTATCGTAGTTTTCTAAATGACTATTAGACAATGTCATAATGCATTTTTTAAATTTTGTAATACTTTTTCTCATTTTAATATGATAATACTGATTTTAAAATTTCATTTATTCAGTATTTGTACAATATAAGTTTTGATTTAAACTTTATCAAGAAGTTATACAATAATATATTTTTCTTGTCTACACCAAGCATAGAAAATTTGGTTGATGCATATCAGAGATTGTTCACAATGTAATTAACATTTAACTCGAGTTGCATTTTTTCATTTTAGGAGTGTTCCTGAACATGTAGGCAATTTACACAACTATTGAAGCATCCAAATTATTAAACCTGGCCAAACTCAAATGTATTTTTTTTAAATGAGAAGTTTCACTTGGTCTTTATGGTCAAAATTAAGAAAATAGTGAAAACATTGTTAGAAAACTGATCTTTATTCCCACACAATTCTAAAAATTTGGTTTCCTGTATGATTAATGTCATTTTTTATTACCTTAACCTAATTTAAAAACCCTCAGACAAAATTTTTTGTATGTTTTATAAGTATACTAACTTTAACTCCTGATAATTATAAAAAATACAAAAATGGATTTTTTTAAATAATATATTTAGAATGAACAAGGAAATAAATCAAAATTAATAAGTAAATAGAATAAAATAACATTTTATTGAAATTAACTACTGTAACACATGGCAATAACAAATAATTAATAGGTTTGTTTGTACGCTTTCTTTTAAAAGAATTTTAATAGACAGTACACTATTCTCTAGTCTGAAAATACCACTAGATAGATATGGCAATAAAAGTAAGCGTACGGTCAAACTGACCATTTCCTTCACAAAAACCCTCTCTAGATTGAAGGAGAAAAGTGGAGAAGTGAGTGAAATGTGACACAGCACTCCTGAAAAGCATGTCTAAGGTACCGTTATCGCAGTTCCTACCAATACCAGGAAACAAGAAAATATTTCAATCTAACAAAAACATACTGACCTGGACATTTCAACCTATGCCAGCGCTTGCTGGTTAACTGTGCCAAATTATCTAAGCCATCAGAATTTTCCATTTGTACAACGTTTTTATTGAATTTCAGAAAGAGAATGACAGCCCATGAGTGTCTAATACATTCCTGGCTGACCGGCGACCACAGTGACCGATCAGCCGAAATCGCCCGATCTCGGTACCTTAAGATGCAGAGCAAGATCCGCAGCAAGTACGAGCACTGGGAGGACTTTGTCCTGCCACTCGGTCGACTGTCTGAGTACAGCAGCCTGCGGAAACTGCTCATCGAGAAATACCGCATCTACGAAACTTCGTTCGGTAACCACTTTCATACAGCTTTACCTAGAAATGATCACGCTGCTTCTCGTAAACTGTATTCTGTTCATGTGTGTAGGGTTTTAATGGTTGGTAATTCGGAATTTTTACATGGAAAGTCAGGGAATTTTTCAATGTCAGGGAACAAGAATAAAACCTTCTACTTCATCATCTTGATTCAACACAATGTATAATCTTATAAGGGAAACAAAAGTTGACCTGCAAAAGGTTTTATTTTTATGAAAATTGTGATTAGGCTAATTAATTTTAGTTCTCTGTATGAGAGAAAACGTGTTATTTCAACTCTTGTTTCACATGATGGAGTGCTCACAAATTACTCATAAAGAAAAAATACTGCAATTCTGCTAAAAAGACTTGGCTAGGGAAGTTTTCTAGGACAGTCAGGGAAAGTCAAGGAATTAAAATTCAATAGAAATACTACTATTTGTTATACCCAAACATTGGTCAATTTATTTATTCAGTGAAAAATGCCATAATTTTATATTACGTTCTAATTGAGTTAGCTAACAAGTCAAAAATGTCCTCACTGTTATTCTGGATAGTGACCATTCGGTCAGATTAAATTATGATTTGATGGATAGCAAACGATCTTTTGATCCAGTCAACATAAAGTATTCAACTATGTATGTTGGATTACATGTTTTATATTGTCTAAATAAAAAAATAAATAAATAATACCTATGACTAAAATATAAAAACAAATTTATTTTCAAAGAAAATAAAACATCACTCAAATAATTTTAAATGAAATCCTTATGCTATATTTTCTGCTTTAGTGGATTATTTTAATAAATAAAATCCTTTGAAACTGATTTGAGAATAGTTTCAGTATTAATAACATAACATTTAATGATATTTAAGGACAAAACTTCTCAATTTGATTGTATCACAATCATATTAATTTCCTGTTGCAAATGCTTAGTTTAAATTGTTTAGTGTCTTGTTGAAAATTCAGTCTTAATTACTCGTAAATAAGATTTATTTCTTATAAATAACTTAGTTGTATTTTTCAATTTGGAAAACAAATTGATCTCTAATCTGAAGAAATGATGGTCAACTGATGTTTCCAGATCGACGACAGGCCGCTCCGAGGTTTGTGATCAAACCGAGCAGTGCGTTTGTTTACGAAGGACAGAGTGTCAAGTTCTACTGCCGTGTGATAGCGGTGGCCACTCCGACACTGTCATGGTTCCACAACAACCAGGAGCTGCGACAGAGTGTCAAGTTCATGAAGCGATACCAACAGGATGACTACACCTTCATCATCAACCGGGTGAAACTGGAGGATAGAGGGGAGTACGTCATCCGGGCGGAGAACCACCACGGGTACAGAGAGGAGGTCGTCTTCCTCAACGTACAGCGTGAGTAGGCCTGCATACGTTCAGTGTTTATATTTATCTTATGATTACAGCTAAAAAATGTTGTTTATACAGGGTGTCCAGATAGTAGTTGTAAAGTTGACATTGAGTATGAGTAAAGTAAACGAAGTTGTCATAACATGCGGTAAGTCTTTTGGCTGTCCACTAAGACAATTTCCCTTCCTTTATGATCCATCCATGTTCTAGACAGCAGGGGGTAAATGCTGTGGGCAGGGAAACCCCTAGTTGGGACATGAATGAACAGTCAGTTGGTTGGCCATTTAGAGGGCAGAGCTGAGCCTGAAAATCAGTTGTCACAAGAGCACGGGAGTTGGCCCTCTGAATGGCCAAATGGCTGTCTGAGGTCCCATCTCTCACCCTTTCTCTTCCTTGTATATCCTATTCTTCAAGGGCTTGCACAAAATGTTTGTTAGAAGCAGACATGCTTAACGGTTAGGCCAAAGTCTCCTTATCCACCACCAACAACAACAGGGTGTGTAGCTTTGACTGTCCCAAACATTTCCATGTTGTTCAGCAAGTCAAAATAAACAAAAAAAGTTCATATAAATATATATCTTATAATTAGAGGTGTGCGGATATCCGGAAAACCGGATCGGATTCGGATCGGATTCGGATATCCGATCCGATCCGAATGTACAACAGGCGTCGGATAGGATCCGAAAAATATCCGATTTTTTCGGATAGATAGTGTATATGAGCATAAAAACCTTTAAACCCCCCAAAAACTACATTTGGAATCATACTGACGATCACGTTCGTTCTAGGTATGAATACAATGTTGGATTAAAACACGACTCAATGAATAAATTATTATCATCTCTCTCGAAAACTTGAAAATTGAAGACAGTCAGTCAACACTAGTATTGACACTCCAGGCATTAGGGTGTCCCCAAGATATAGCGCACTCAAGGCAATGGTTGTCAAAACAAATCTGATAATTAGCGACTCAAGCGGATGGAGTAAACAACCCATTCTAACAGTGGTCGTGATTGGCTGTTGAGTTAGGTTCCGATTCCAACCACAACGAGCGCTAGTGAACCCTCGCTAGCACTCCACAGCCACCGATTTGGAATTAACTGGTATGGGGAACACCAGAATTGAGCGAGTGTCACGATTTTAGTCTGTGGTTATTTGAGTCTGTTGTCCTGCGCAGTAGACGACAGTGTTTCCAAGTACACGATAATAATTGGTTATTGTACTCATTCTCTGATGTCACACTGATTTTCCTCCCAAAGATTTGTCGTAATTTTTCAAGATAATTAATGATAGTTTTGGAAAATGATTGATTTTGCGTGCCTAAAATATTACGAAATCAAATAATTCCCGACACCAATCACTAATTACATTGATAGAGACGACATTTTTGTGGCATGCAATAATTTATTATCGTGAGGTACGATGTTTTGAAGTCTGGGAATACTGCTACAGCCGACAGCGTACGAGATAAAATTTGAATTGAAGTTACGAACTTTTAATGTGATCAACTTAATTTTCTAGAATCGGATAGGCTAGTTTTTAACTACACAGTTATGGAGCCAAGACGGAAAAAGAGTTTGATTTGGAAATATTTTGAGAAAAACCAAGAACAGGCGGAATGCCTTTTGTGCAAGCTTGTTCTAAAGGTAGGCCTAAGGGTAGGGTAACTAAGACATAATAATACTCCCCGTCGCAGCAGACCTGCGTACTCAGCGAATTTCCAAATTAGTAATTTTAATTTTGGCAAGATAAACCTGTTAACCAAATATCATCACATGCCCATAAATAGGGAAATAAATGTCTATTCTCCTTATGATAAATATAGGGAAAGAGTATGCAGGTATGCTGCCATGGGGAACACTAAAAGTAGTTTTTTAGAATTAAAAAAAAAAAAAAATAGTTCGACCATATGAAGCCGTATACTAAGTTTCATCAATATCTGTCCATTGCTAATGGAGTTTGCCTATTCTCCATATGATTAACATGGGAAAAGAGTATGCAGGTTTGCTGCCATGATAAGCACAAAAACCAAGATTTTTCACCATAAATAGATGAATCTTAACCAAATGAAGCTGAATACCAAGTTTCATCCAAAAATATTGGTTAATAAGTGAAATATTAACACATTGTTATTCTCCATAAGATTAACATTGGAGCCCCAAAATACAATGTACTGTCTTTAGACTCTTTAATATCTCGGTAACAAATGGAGATAGAGCAAAGCTTCAAAATACTAAATTGTGTGTTTTTTTGAGCTAAATCCAATGGTCAAAATAAAAATTTTAAATTTTTTAAAATTACGCATGAAAAATGCAAAAAACCCATTTTTGGGGTACAAAACCCCCCAAAACTACCCCTTCCGGTAGTTCGATATGTCTGGTTTAAGAACTCATCCAAATAAACGTAGGAATACACATCTCTACCAAATTTGGTGTCGATCGGACCATTTTTACGAGAGTTATCGTGTCTAGGGACACATACATATATATATACATATATACATTCATATATATATATATATATATATATATAAAAATTTTAATGACTATTATTTTTGGGCTCTGGGCACCTAAAAACGAAAAAGTAACATGGTCCCGGGCTTAGGTCTTACCATGAGACCTACGGTAATAGCTTATTCCCTATGGGAAATTCGCTAAAATGTTCTTTGTAAAAAAATAAAATAATGTAGTTTTATTATTACTGAAATTGAACCTTGTGACTTGCTTTCACTTCATAAATTCTTTGAGATAGGAAAGTTTTTATTTTAACTAAGCTCATTGTAATAGGCCTAAAACAAATTGGGATGTAAGTTTAAAACGTAAATTGTTAAAAGTATTACATGTTACTGCATTATTGAACCTAAGTAAGCTTAGCAATCTACTTTTAAACATCAAACAAGACTGTAGCCTACATGAAGGTGTAGGCCTAGGCTAAACTTACTGTTAAACAGTAATGTCATCACAGTGACTCAAAGATATCAAAACTTGCATATAGCCTAGGCCTAATGAATGAAATAGACCTTATTTGCTCATAACTCTAAGTTATTACTCAAAATATTACCATCAATGTATTCAAACAAAAAATGAGCCTGAAAATGACCTAATTCTGAGAGAGAAAATTTTATCTAGGTTATAAGCAAATTTGTAAATAAATATCGAAAAAGATTTTCTCACCATAAACAAATAGTTACAAATGTAGCCTATTGATTGACCAACTTTAGAGCTAAACAATAGGCCTAGCCTACCTTAAGTTGAAACTTGGTTTGATACCGATAGCCTTGTAGTGAATTTATTTTGGATGAGACCTACTGTAGTTAGTAGAATATATTAAACTATACTATATAGGCTATAATATATTATAATGGGCCTATAATACACAAAATCATACTAATATGAAATGGCATCATACTTAACATAATAACTCAAGGACAACATCAAACATGCACATTAAAAACACAATAAAATTCTTTATTCATCATTGTAAAGTATTTGTCCAAAATGTAAATTATAATTCTAGTTTTGAACAAATACTTAACAAAAAAATCAATATATGCCTACATTTCTATTTTAAACAAAAATAAAATTAACATTTTTCATGCATTCCTAGGAATAAAGTGCTAAAATTTTACTGTTAATTAATTTGTATTTTAATTCTGAGTAATATAACAGTTCACTCTGTCCGCGCGAGTATCCGAATCCGAATAAAATCCGATCCGAACCCCCTACTATCCGATCCGAATCCGATCCGAAACTAGACTATCCGATCCGAATCCGATCCGAATTCAAATTTCACTATCCGCACACCTCTACTTATAATGCTTCTTAGAATTTATGTTGGTAATCCGTAGACAAAATGCATGTCCATATTCTCCCCAAGTAAAACTATGCATGTCACTGACAATTAAAACCAGTCTTACTAAAAAACCAATAGAATAAAAATAACTATTAAAATAAGTAATAGAATGACTTATAAAATAATTAAAAACAAATAATAAATTGAAACTTTGAAAATATTACCAACCATAAACATTACAAGGATCAATACCTAATAAACGTTAAGGCCAATAATGGTTTCATGTTGTTATTTATAATCGTATTTGTTACTAAATCAGCTGTTAGTTTATTTATCAGCTGTTTATTACAATTTAATGAATATGGCCATATTCTTAACCCACACAACTCTACATTCAACTTATAAATTTAAGTTTTCTTTGTTATTTATGGCTCAATTTTGTAAAACAATACATCGTTGGATCTGTCTTGAAATTTCCAGCATAAAGTTCATAGTTTTTTCTTTTTTTAATATTCCCCTTTGAAAATTTTGGATGGCCTCCATTTTGAAAATACACATTGGAAAAAAATATTTTTAATGAACATTGTTGTAATAAAGGTTTATGCCAAATATGAACTCAATACAACTATCCGTTACGTTAATGAAAATTATTAAGTATAAGAAACAAAATGGCGGCTAGTGGTAAAACAAAGCATTATAGGACATATTATATTTACACAATTTTTTGTTTATTTTGGTTTGTTGAACGACATGCTAAATTTGGGCAATAAAAGCTGAACACCGAGTGTAATCTCATGAAGAAAGTGTAAACTGCACTAATTTTACAAAAAATTCCTATTTGTAAGATGAAAATTGTAACAGAACAGTGTTGAATAGATTTGGAGAAAAATCTTGATTTTACCACGAACATCAGGCTCAGAAATTTAAGAATGCTATAATTGCAAGTAAAAAATAGTCATTCACAAATTATAATAATTAGAACACCTTAGTTATGAAAAGTATTGATTACTATTAACTTTCAAAATGAAAACCATAAACTGAAGTACAGTGCTCTTGCTAATCCAACATATATATAACAACTTGTTATAATTCAGTATGTACCTTCATTAGATAAACATTAACCTATTTATTTGATTACAATAACCGCCATGGCAGCAAACCTACATACTCGACCCTATATAATTTAATTTTTGTGGTAAAAATAAAGAAATCATTAAAGTGTATTGGAAATTCGCTTAGCATGCAGGTCTGTTGCAAGGGGTTATTTCATATACAAAGTTTTCATTTTGGACATTGTCTCTTTTGCAGCTCTGCCCCAGACCGTGCCCATGTACAAACCGGAAGTGCACCCAGTAAGGAGGAGAGAGCCGCTGCCATACACCTTCTGGCAAGAGGAGACAGAGAGTGCGCCTTGCTTTACATTCCTGCTGCGACCTCGTGTCATGCAGTTCCGCCAAACTTGCAAGTTGCTCTGCTGTCTAAGCGGCAAGCCCGTGCCGACGGTGAGCTATATCATCATTTCTGTGTCGTTACTATCGTCATCATTACAATGCTCAATAAATTTACTCCCGATAACTTATCACTTCACATAACTCGACTCCTGGTTGATGGTGAAGGTTGCACCCTCTTTTCTGTAACTCAATAATCATTAACAGCTGATTTCACAAGTCTTATCTAGTAATTGGAGGACTACCAAGAAATACTCTCTCAAAAATACTCAAATATAGTGTAAGCTAAAAAACTGTATTTTCTCCTGCCTATACGTTATTTCCCCCAACTTAACTTTCCACAAATGCAACAAAGTTTCATTGGGATAACGGTGTGTTGAGTTATCTGGACCCTGTACTTTTTTCTCTCTTTAAATTTTTTGTTTCTATCGTTTAAATTAAAAAAGGTAAATTAATTTTTTAAAAATCATATCAAAACCAAATTGTATTGGTATGTTAGTGTTTAGAATATTAAAGTAATGACATGTAACTGCTTTTATATTTTTAGAATCTTGCCATGCATGTTTAATGATTCCTCAAGCTTAATGTAGGTTTGTAGTTTAAGAGTATTATTGACTTGTGTTTTGGTCGGCAGGTTAAGTGGTACAAGGAATCTCGAGAGCTGTCTAAGTACGACTACTCGATGACACACTCGGACGGAGTCGTCACCATGGAGATCGTGGATTGCAAGCCTGAGGACTCTGGCAAATACCGCTGTGTCGCCACCAACATCCACGGAACAGACGAAACCAGCTGTGTGGTCATCGTGGAAGGTATAGTGGGACACACCATGTGATGAATAGGGTGTCTATTGTCCACTGACGGTATAGTGGGACACACCACGTGATGAATAGGGTGTCTATTGTCCACTGACGGTATAGTGGGACACACCACGTGATGAATAGGGTGTCTATTGTCCACTGAAGGTACCGTGGAACTTTCCAGGGCCTTCGCAACACTTGCGGGGTGTTCAACAACTTAAGCAATATTGAATTTTTCAGAATGATTGGAACTCAAAACAAAGCTGGAATATTGGTTAATTTAATCAAAATGGTGTTTTTTTCTTTTTTCTTTGAAGACTTCTATCACATTAATGAACTATGAAGTTTTCATGTGCATTATATAATGTTTAAATTTTTTGATAAAGTATGAAGTATCATAATTAAAATTTACAAACACAATTTTATTCAAAAAAAAAATAAATGTTTAGAATAAAACATGATCATTATTCATTTTAGCCTCTGGATTGCTTAATGTATAGTAAGAATAAATTGAAGGTAAGATTTCAATAGGAATTGCTAAGGTAAGATTTCAATTTATTCCTTCTAGAAAACATGAATAATGAATAATGAAGAATAAAACCTTGACATTGGTTTAATTTTGATAACTTAGGGCAAATGTATGGTCAAGCAGAAAATCACTTATATTGTCAATTATATTGTGGCATAGCTTTGAATTCATGCCAAATTTATTTTTGCAGAGTAGTACAAATTTAATTTTAAATATCATTGCTGGAAACTAATTTACTTAAAACTATTTAATTGATTTGACCGAGATTGGACATTTTTTGTGCCATATTGACTCATTTCAAATCTATTTTGCAGCATCAACTTTCAATTGTTTTTGTATTCTCTCAGTCTCTGATTGATAATTTCTATCTTTGATGATGAGTGAAACTGATAGGGGCTTCTACAGTTGTCCGTCCTCAAGCTATCATATTTTTCATTACTTTTTTCCAAATTTGCATTACTTTCACCTTGATTAAACATATCAAAGGTCACTCCAGTAAACAATTGACAACTGAACTCCGTAAATATCTGTTTAGTCTAATGTGGAAATGCTTTGAATTGAAATGCATGTATATCAAGACTGCGGCTCCAGTATGGCCTATTGCTTGCTATGCTGCTCAATAAACATGCAATGATAACTAGCTTGAACCAACAGATAATTTCCTAAGTCTTTCCCATCCACCTGGCTGGATTTTAAACACTACTTAAGGTCTGACATTGATAAATTGACTTTATTGTCAAAAGTGATTGACTTTTTCAAATTAGTATATTTTTCACTGTAACCAAGTTAAGAGGATGTGAAGTCTTGCGAAAAATCATTCTTAAGCTTTTCTGAGTGGTTTCATATTATTACAGTATCCCTCAACAACAAATTATATCACATCTTCAAGATTTTTACATTAGTATTAATGAAAATAACAGTGTAACAGACATTTTAATTTTCCCAATTTGACTTTTTCTATCTAAATGCTATCTAATTAAAATTTTGAAAATCAAACGGAGGGTTAAAGTTTACTATAAATAAAGCGTAACATAAAGATAAGATAAAAAACAAAGGATTAAGCTGTGATACGCTATAATGTTAAGGTGTAGATGCACGGATAAAACAGTAAACACCAGGAACGTTCTGTGACTGTTGGGTCATTGAGAAGCAACAGTCCCACCACTTCACTTTGATATCCTCTTGACACTTCTTAGACATTGGTTGATCCTTATCTAAGATCTGTATTACAGCCACAATAGAAAAAGTAGCCAAAGTAGAATAGAAACTATAGCCCGTTTACATTTTCTTTAGCTAAGGTTGAAAAGTAGGCTCGTACTTTCAATTCTAAACTGCATCTTTGGCTGTAAGTGAAGTGTTATGTCTCACGCTTTATAACTGCTGTTTTGGATGAAGCTTTAGAAACTTAGTCTCTTTGCTTTTATTCTTTTGCACTTTTTAAGATGAATAATTATTTCTTTTCTTTTCACTGATAATATTTACTATCCATTCAAATCTCAATAATTTCAGTTCCTGTTGAGATGGCTTCTGGAAACCTCAACTCTTCAATAATTTCAGTTCATTTAGCATGGGAACCTCATGATTATTCTAGAGTAATCTTGGTTCTAAATTTAACACTCTGTTATTTTAATTGAAAATATTCTAGCCTCATACCGCACATCAAAATAAAATACCTATTTTTTAGAGTTAATTGTACTTTATTATAGGTACAATATTGAGATTTGATTGGGTCTAAGCTGACTAACTTGTCATGTCTGAATATCTTTTATCTTCTATAGGCACAGGTGAAACAGATGAGCAAGCTGCGTTAGCCCATAACTTGATGCATTCAGGAGGTAAAATATACTGAATAGCCGAGTAATAAAGTTAGCGTTAGGTTAAACAAGATAAGCAGTAAATAATATGGCAGTTCAGGACCGAAATATTATAGTTTCAAATTCAAACCTAAGATGTATTCAAGTATTAGTTGCTAAGATAAGTAATGTACAAGAAAGAAAATGAGAGATAAAATAATCACTTGTGAAAACGAAATAATATACAAATAATATGACAGTTAAAGACTGTAATATCATTTAAACATATGATAAAATAAAGTATCAGCTGCTAAGAAATGTACAAGCAATCATAGATTAAATAAAAAATGTATAGCCTATCTGTGAGCATAGACTAGAATTAATAAATATATTGTTTTAATACAATAAATTTTAAGAATCTATTAAAAATACTTTCAAAAGTACACTTTCCATAGTATTGCTCATTCTCTTGAGCTCAAAAGTAATATAAATTTTTGTTTAATACATTTGCTTCGATTTTATGAGGTTAAGAAATGATCATACTTTAATGTAAATTTTGTTACTTAAAACCATCACTATGTTTTATTTTTTTTTTTTTTAAACTTCTGATCTAAAATATTAGTCGGTCCATCTTTGGCGCTTTTATTTGTTGCACAATTTTTTTAAAATATCTTAAATGCTAATTAGACCTAAGTGTTTATATTATTACAAAATGTTAGTATTTTACCCAAATGTAAATTTCATATTATATTCTTAATGTTAATCAATTGCAATCTCTCTTCTTATATGTGAATGAAAGCTATGCATCAGCTATGCATGTCACTATGGTTAAATGTTTATTAAAATGGAATGGACAGATGGGAATGAAATAGATATTTAGTAAGCATGAAATGGTACTCATTAGTTAATTTCTTACAATATAAATTTACCGTTTACAAGTAAATACAACTCTTTACCAGTGGCTTGTAAGTGAAGCCAGAATTAATTTTAAAACTTTACCTGATAAACTTCCCAATTACTCTTTAGTAGCTCTATTTTTTCATTTAGCTTCTCCGGCTATCTTCTCAGTTTATTAAATATATTTACAATATTTTGTTTGAATTTAAAATTGTCAATATTGAATTTCCGCCACATTTTGTCAGTACATCCTTCAAAAGTCTCAAAAAATGAAAAAAATAAATTACACATGTAGGGACATTTAAACATTGAAAGAGCTATAACTAATATTACTAAATGTATCTGAAATATTCAAAGTACACTAATAGCACCCTTCTATTACCACCTACGCTTGATATTACACTATTCCACTGCACAGCTTTTCTGTTTTCTCCTCTGAGATTTCTATTAACGTTTATGATTATGTTCACCTAAAATACAATATGTTAGCCTTCAGATTACAAATTATCTCAAACACATCAACACCAAATAAATACATAATATTTGGAATCCATGGTGATAAAAATATAGGTAATCTTACATAAAGCATTACTATGCATAAAGCAATAATAAAAGGTCATTGTACCTTTATACATCTTTTACATAACATTTTGTATTGCCTGAACTTTTTATGTAATTTATAGGTACCAAATGGAATTTTATTATTGCTTTACACATAAAACCAAGTGTGTTGAAATTAGTTTGTCACTTATTTAGTTGTGTTGTTATTAGATCGCAGGTTCATCGAGCAGCCTCTGAGGTCTCCTCAGACCATCATCACCAACAGAACACTCGTCACGAGCAACGTCAACACCTCCAGCTCAAACTACAACCAGACAGCTCAGGTGAGACTGTGTTAGGGATGAGTTTTTTGCAATCCTCGCTTTATCCTTGCTTTACTCTCTACACCAGCATCCGGCCACCTCACAGCCAGAGCCCAGACCAGAAAACCATTTGGCTAGATAAACCAAAGTATTATAAAAAGTGCTCTACCTGGAGAACAAAATTTCCTGTACGAGCCTTAAATTTTATAAATGATAGCAAGTAAAGATAAAATTTTTTTTACATAAATAATAGGCCTATATATATATAAACTACTATTTAAATGGACCTTCAGCTTTCTGTCATATCATGGGGATGATTCACCAACAGTCGGAAGAAAATATCTGAAATGTAAGCGTAAGTTGATATTTTCATCAAACTTAAGATCTTATTGAACCATAGCTTGGTGGCCAAGAGTTCCTCGTAAGAGGCGACCTGAAAAGAAGTCTTGGAGAAAACTTCATTGGCCTTCATCATATCACAAATAATTTTAAATGTCTTTAAATCCTGAAAAATATGCTAGAAACACAGCCTCAAAAGATCACTAAGGCCAATCTTGAAAGTTCTTATTTTTTTCCATCAGTGGCGGCTCTTCCATAGGACCCCTGGACGGCCCAGGCTATTGCGACGGACGCCAGATATGGCTTTCCAGCGCTCTTGTTTAGCCACATGGAGAACACGCATCACACTCACACAGGCACAAACAACGCCTTGTTATGTTATGAGACGCCAGCCGTGCAATGTGCAATGTTTTGCGGGGCCTATGAAAAACATAGATTTTACTATGTCTGATATTTTAACAAACCATATTTCATCCTCATAAATATTTTTCAAATGTATGATTTAGGTTAAACACATTCCTTGCTCTCCAGCGATGTGGTAGATTAAATGTACGTATTAGTGATTTTTTTTTTTTTTTTTTTTGTATGGTGGAATTGTGTGTTATTGAGGGACTTTTAATTACTCGTTTAAGGCCCAGAGTCCTTGTGTGTTTTTTAAGACAAAAATGTATATTTAGCATAGTGGGAATTATCAACCGAAACTAAATGAAATGAAAATATAGAGCAATGAATTGCCATATAGGACTCTTTAGTCCTCTTTAAAAATGGCTCTATGTACAATCAGAATCAGATCAGGTGATATTAAGGTAGGCCATAGTTTCAAATTTATGTTGGCCTATACAATATTATCATAACATATAACAAAAGTAACAAAGAGCCCTCCCATCGTCTCTACTCACCAGGTTCCATTGTTGTTCGTATGATTTTAATAGAAAGTTTGATTACCTGCCATTTTATCTACCTGTTCGGTCATCTATTTAACCTTTGGTTTCCACCTCATACTCTGTCAATAATATCTTTAATTTATTGAAAATATCAACCTATTCTTACATTTAAATTTTGCTTCTGATTCCTGGTAAGCCATCCGCCTGACATGATAGAAAGTGTAGATTTTTAGCCATAGTATTGATGTACCATGTTTTATTACTCCATCTACAATCATTCAAAAATGTTAAGTCTCTGCAGTACATTTGTACTCTCTGGATAAGCCCAATTAATTGATTGATTCTTAAAAAATTATGAATTCATTTCAAAGCCAAGTTCGAATGGCATTATAAGGTTGTTCATTGTAGTTGAGAAACTATTGAAGTATTGTTAATGGAAAAATTATTTTTTATTGTGTAGTTATCACAGTGTCTCCCCTTTTTTCTTGTAGAAGCTAGGCCACAGAAAGGTAGTTTTCTCAAGTAAAAAGTGACTTGATAGAGCAGGTCTACTATGTCACCTCTTACTGTAAATGGTTTTGCTTCAGAATAAATAAATTAAATTAGCTATCTAAGGTTACCTTAAATGAAAGACATAATTATTATGAATTCTGTAGTATGGCTTTGTTAAGTAACAAGTGTCCTTATGACTTGTTTTGTTTTAGAGAAACATTCTTGTCCAAAGTTATTACTGAAAGGTTGCACAAGATTTATTGTTAGAGATTTATGTGTTAAATTCTCTTGAATGTTTTCTAGTGTTCAGTATATTTTGTTTATCACATTTAAAGCATGTTTTTTGGCCCCAGTTCTAAAAAATCGCAAAAGTGAGGTAACAATAAAAATACGCTTAAAAACTTCAAAGAACTAAACTCTTTTTTGCAACTCTCGATTTTTAAATATTTTTCCTATTCAAGCTTTAAGAACCCTCGATCTTCTTCATATCTAAACAAGTCTAACTTTATCTCTGTTCTTAAAGTAACAGTTAATGGTATTAGTCTTGTCGACAATGAAAGAGATGTCTTGATTTTAATATAACTTGTTAAAAGTATGTTTTTTAAAGCTTTTGAAAAGACCAAATTATTGTATACCATATGTTATAACCGTTTCTTGACAATCTAAAACTGATTCCAGACAACATCAAATTACAATTCAATATCGGCATCCACTAATTCAACTTCAGAAGTCGGTAAAAAGTCGATAAAGAAGTACGGAAGCAAGTACGACAGCAAAAGCCCGTCCCGATCAAGAAGTGCGACCAAAGAACTTATATGTAAGTTTCATTCCTTTTTCATACAAAGTTAATTAGGGTCTCTAAACATCCTCCTGAGGAATCCTGTAGATTTGAGGAATATTGAGTTTATTCTATTGTGCAGTGTATTCGTGCTCTATCTAGCTTCACCATCAGGTATGTTATTCTCATTTCCTATTAAAAAAAACTAAATAGGCCAATAGCCTCCTAGCATTACTCTTAAAGTTAACAAATGGCTAATTCAATGTTTAATATCTTACTTCAAACTATGATTGTTTGGGTTTGCAATCCTGTGATTTAACTTCTTTGTGACAGATAAACGTACTGTTTCCTTTGTCTTCAAAAATTGTCAGTTATAGAACAATTACTGTTAATATATGGAGCCTTCAGTATGGCTCTTTAAAATGTTTGTAGAATCATATGAAAACATTCATAATCGATTGATCTGCTAACTATTTCACTTTTATCAACTATCACTCACACAATTATTTTATCTTTTCTGCTTCAGTATCTTGAAAAATACGGTAAAGCTTAAGAGCGCTAAGGTAAACTCGGTATTTTCATCCATTGAAAAGGAGCACAAGGAGATTATCTCCAGTTTGTTAGCATTCACTCCACCACTTGTGTGGCCTAAGGCAAAGTGGTAGAAATAGACTGAACAACTTCTCAGAAAGACTAGCGTG
The DNA here is from genome assembly GCA_030545055.2 of Neoaliturus tenellus. Classification (NCBI taxonomy): domain Eukaryota; kingdom Metazoa; phylum Arthropoda; class Insecta; order Hemiptera; family Cicadellidae; genus Neoaliturus; species Neoaliturus tenellus. The sequence goes on from CM061535.1 coordinate 36,947,347, forward strand.
AGGTACATTGTAATAGGGCAACCTAAAGGTACATCCCCCCTCTCAAACACCAACCATTGCTTGTATAAGAAAAAACTAGTCACTCAGAGGAAAACTTTATGATGTGCCGTGTGCCCAACAAAAGCTTAAACACAAATAATAAACATTTATGTGTGACTGGTTGTAGCCAAGTTCCAGTTATAAGTTTTTTAAGATTTAAGAATAGAAACAAATTTTATATCAATCGTCTCAAAAAAACAAGAAGATTACGACAGCTATAACCTTAGCATATTATTGTCCCAGGACAGCTTTAAAACTATTTTATACTAGTTGCAAAGTTGACATTGGGTACAGCAAACAAAGTTGTCATAACATTGTGGTAAGTCTTTTGGCTGTTCACTATGACAATTTTCCTTCCTTCGTAATCCATTCATATTCAAGGCAGTGGGGGATGAATGCGGTGGGCATGGAAACCCCTAGCGGGAACATGAGTGGACAGTCGGTTAGTTGGCCATTTAGGGGGCAGAGTGGGCTGTTGTCACAGGAGCACGGGGGTTGGCCCTCTGGATGGTCAAACGGCTGTCTCATGTCCCGTCTCTCACCCTTTCTCTTCCTTCAATATCCCATCCCTCCGGAGGCTTGCACAAAATGCCTATTAGAGGCAGACGTGCTTAACGATTTGGCCAGGGTCTCCTTAGCCACGAATAACAACAACAACCTTAGTATTTTCATAGCTTAAAAAGTTTACTATGTTAAAATGAAAACTTTCCCCTCTACATAACGCTCAACTGTGAGTTTGACTTACAGTACCACCGGATGACTCCATGTGCCCGCCAGAGTTCACTCAGAAACTGATCGATCGCAAGGTGAACGACGGAGATCCGTTGGAGCTAACTTGCTACATCAAGGGAGACCCCGACCCTCAGGTTACTTGGCTCAAGGATGGCAAGGTGAGTCAAAGGGGACATTGACCAACAAAATTATGATTCAGATACAGAACATTCTTTAGTCATTCAATACACTTCTATATCAATCAATCAATTAGTCATCAATCTTGTAACAACATTTTTTTACGTTAGAAGTTAAATAATTCTTTTTAATTGTTGTTGCACTTTTAATTGAGACTAGCAGGCCATTATAAAATGTAATTCTTGAATAACATGTGGTGCTTTTAAGCTAGAATATCTATGTATTTGGTATGAAAGGTTAATCTTGTGTTATAATCATGGTCATCATAATTAATAAAAAATCTTTGAGACATTTTGTTTGACAAATATGATGAAATTATAAATGGCATGTGACGTAGGCACTGAATGACGATCGGATGTAAAATAGCATTCTCTAGTGATGGAACCACGTTAAACAAAAGAAAATACCGATGTAATTTGTCTTTGACAATCGATGCATGTAAAATCGCCCACAATAGCTTCATAATGTCATCTAATGACAGCGCCATATTGACGACCGTAAATTCCACATCAAATTGATGTCAAGGATATCTCATATTTTTATAAACAACAAAATCATTCTTTCTCAGAATACTATGTTCGGAATAGGTGAATTATCTCCATAGCAGACTCAAATGCAACGTTTTAATGTTTATTTATTCAAAATAATCCTAAACTACTAGGTGGTGGCTATAACCAATGTTGATGTTGATGTTGGGTGTGCAGACGCTGAGGTCGTCGGACGTGGTGGACCTTAAGTACCGCAACGGGCTGGCCACACTCAACATCGGGGAGGTGTTCCCTGAGGATGAGGGCGAATACGTCTGCCGAGCCTCCAACTCCTTGGGCACTGTTGAGACCAAGTGCAACCTCACTGTCATACGTGAGTTAACCAACGACACCTAGCTCATAAAAACTTTTATGGGCTATACAAAACCATTCGGGTCAAGGTGTAAATGCTATATTTCACTATACTACACAATAAATAAATTTAACAGTAGTCTGGTGCCATTGTGTACTAAACTGTTAACCGATAAACAAAACATCCATTGTAAAAGGTGTTCAATTTCATTGTTATTTTCTTCACTGTTTTAATTGAAATCACAAAATAGTATGTGCGTATTATTAGATAAATAACTTTTACGCTCAAAAACAAGTAGGCAACACTGGCTATAAACAAAACAGTTTCTACCTAGGACTGTAAAACTTTATTTTTGCCTGTAAAAAGGCAATTCAAAAACAGATTATTACAGGGTAATGTAGAGAAACTGTATATTTCACACCAAGAACCAAAAGTAAGGTTTTTAGGCCCGAGACAGTATGTTATGTGCTAAACAAAGTCTTGTTTATAGAAACGTTCGATGGCTCAGCAAAACGTTCTTTTGACTTAGGTGCAAACGCCATTTTTCTTCATACTACACTATAAAATAAATTTACTGCTTTGTCATATAATCAAGAACTAAAATTAAAAGTTAAGTAATAAGCAAAATATGGAAATATTATTAATGATATAAAATTAAACTTTCAGATAAAATCTAAGAGCACTTTTAAAACATCTGATCGGCCTTATGATGTTATGTGTAACAGACCAAAACCAATTGTCTGAAAAAATTCATCCATGTTTAGGACATCTTAAGGTGTTAAAGTACACATTGATTTCATCACAAGCATATTTGTTGCAGCTATGCCGAACCCAGTTCCTCTAAAGCCGGGTGAGAAGGACAGTGCGCCCAGGATAGTCAGCCACCTCAAGTCTGACTTTGTCAGGGATGGGGACCCGGTTGTATTGTCAGTCAGGATAATAGGTAATTATCCTCAGGGTAATTAAGGCACTTAGGTAATTATCAGTCAGGATAATAGGTAAACTCTACACACAATAATTAACAATAATGGGAAAATAATAGTGAACCGTTTCCTTTTCTTAAGTACATATATATCGTATGGCTCATTTAGCCCCACCAAATGTTAAGAATAGTTAAATAAATTCTGCTGTGCAGAGTACCAAAGTCAATATATGTAAAAAAATAAACACTAAAATAGAAAATTGTTGATCTCTCTTTATAAAGCAAAATCAAGGGAGTTAAGCCATTGCAGCCCAGCTTCACTTGCACATTGCAGACCGATCAACACTTCGGGAAAAGCACTAAGTGAGGATTCATTATTGGTAAAGTGGATCGTTTTTTTGATATTTATCAACATTTATGGCCCAATTAAAAATTTGTATTTTATCATCTATGAAAACTTATGTGAGGAGCGGGACAAGATGAATTTTACGCACAAGCTAATGTTAGAATATCGAGAGGGTTTTCATTTTATTTTTTTTAGATTGTGAATAATTGGTAGAAGCAAAGTTATGAAACATCATAAATAAATACAAAATTATAAACTGTAACATAGGCTAATTTTTAAATATAAAAGTAATAAAGTAATGTCTAAATGTTATAATTCTAAAAGTGGTTACACTTACAATTAGTGATGTGGGTAGTCAACTACAAAAATCGTAGTAGGGCCTAGTCAATTAAAAAAAAAATGCTGTAGTCGACTACTGACTTCAAAATAGTCAACTACTGTGGTTCGACTACTTTTGCGTCATAAGTGAGCTGAGAGATGACAGTGCATGTGGGCCGAATCGACTTCTTCCTAGAAGTAGTCGACTACTTCCTGGAGCTATATCCTGAGAATGAGAGGGATGTTGCTGGCTGTGTTGTGCGACTACAGTAAGCACGGGTGAATAAAAAGTAGTCGACTACAAAGTAGTCGAAGGAGTAGTCGATTATTGGCTTCAACAACAACAGTCGTAGTTGGTTCTTTAAGGAAGTCTATGTGGCACTAACCTAATATTTTAATTTTTGTTTTCAGGAGCCCAAAAGTTTGATGTCATTTGGTTACACAACAACAAAGAAATAAAGCCAAGCAAAGATTTCCAGTACACAAATACTGCCAACATTTATAAGCTGAATATTGCTGAGATCTTCCCTGAAGATTCTGGTATCTACACATGCGAGGCCTTCAATGACTCGGGAGAGTCCTTCAGCAGTTGTACGCTTACTGTTCTAGGTGCGTACCTTCACATACGTATAACCAACCACAATCCGGGCTCTCATCCCATAGCGATCACTGGTGCACGTGTATCTCAAAATTTGTTTTTCTTTTTCTTAATTTTAAAGAATTTAAAGAATACTAGAACTTTGTTTGACATTAAATAATCCACAAATTACTATAGGAATTGTAAATAATTACTAGTAAAATCACTTAATAACATAGTTATCACAGTTCTAAGCAATCACAGTTCATGTGCTGCTCTGAAGGGCAAATCTGAGTAAAAATACAAGCTGAATTGTATCACTACAATCGTAAATGTAATTTAAACAAATTGGCTAATGAATCTAATCATGTAGCTGGCTCCACTTGTAAATATCCTCATTGGTTATATCTGGAGAACGTGAGTAGTCAATTACCAGAGCGCAGATTGCCTTGTGGTTACTTGACTGCAACTTCCACTTTGGTTACTCGTCAGTAACTTGTTTTCTCACCAGAACAAATATTATGGTTAGTAAGTTGCCACTCCCCTCTGATGAGTTGTTGAAAAAGTTTCTTCTGCAAGTTGATTGGTTGTCTGCAGATGACATGACATGTGCAAAGTGGCAATGACCATTTGTTGCATTCTAGGACTACACTAACCACTACAAAGTATTTGGTATGTAGCGCTCACATTCCCGGGATACAATCATTGTTCACTGTTACAATGTAAATCATCGATATTCAAACAGACTCTACGTTATCCACATTTTATAAAATCCAGACTTGCCGTTTGCCATGATAATTACTCTGTCACTATCTCTTTACAATATCATAAATACAAGTAAATGCAATCTTTATATGAAAACATCATAACACTACATTCATATGTCTTTTTTTACTTAAAAACCCTTAATACTTATAAAGCTAATTATAAAGCTAATTGCGTTTTGTACAATAACTAACAAAAGTACTAATGAAAATTCATGTATTTCAGTTCCAAACGAAGAACCCAAGAGTCCTGTGTTCAAAACATTCCCGCGATCAGCAACCGTACAAGAAGGAGAAAGCATAGAGTGTGAATGTGAATTTAAGGATACCCCGACAAAAGGTAAGCTAAAATGAATGTTAAACCCTTACATTTATTCCATGCCCATTGTTATATATATTTTAATAAAGCTTATTCTCATCCACCTTGATTGTCAAAATTAATAGTGTTACAATGCTTGATACAAAGATTCCTCAAAATCTCAAAGATCTAGTAGAATTTATGACTAAATTTTAGATACCCATACCAATTTCTTTAGAAATTAATTGAATGATTAAATCTGCTATACTAACGAGAAAGCTTAAGAAACCTGTCATGTCACGAATGTAATTTGTTTTACATTCCCAGTTATTAATGAAATAGGTATTCCCTCATTTTCTAGTTTTACATTAATTGTCATGATCTATAATATAAGATTGTATTATGAAGGAAGTCAAACAACAATAAGTTATCATTTAAGAATTAAAATGAGCATAAAAATGTAAATAAAACAAAACAAATTTTGATTTTTGTTATTTGACACAAAATTTTTATGACTTTTTCAAATTAATTATGTCGGGTTAGCTAAAAAATTTAGTTGGACATATTTAAGTTTTTTATGTAATATAAGTCATGTAGGAATTTCTTTAAACGGGAGGAGTTTCCATGCCTCCCATAAAAAGTGTAGGTTCAACACTAAATAATAATAGGTAATCTTTAAACTCTTAAATAATAAGTCCATCGCTATTGTGAATTTCAAAGGCACAGTTAGTTTTCAGTTCACACCTTATTATTTGACTAATAAATTGGACATGGACATAACAGGTGTCCATAAAGTCTTGCCCTGATAAAGAAACCGAATAGTATGAAAACAATTGTTGGTAAGATAACGTTTTATTTCCAGTTTTAACTAGTGACTTCTTAAGTTTTTTCAGGTATGCACAAACTCAATGTTCTTCTATGTGTGTGCTTGGGGTTACCTATACATCTTCTAGGTGACTTTTTAAGTTGGTTTTTTATTAACAACCATTTTTCGATATCTCCTAGTAATGGACAATACTGCATTATTCTCCTTTTTAGAGTTTCCAAGTTAAGAACTGGGGAGGAATAAATCAAATATTTAACAACCATAACATAAAGAAATTTAGAAAGGGCAAGTGGGGTGAACGAGCTGAGATGGCCATTCAGTCGGGCGATCAAGATTTGTTTTTGTAGCCTAGGGCATGTTAGGGCAATATTATGTCCCATGCATTATTGTAAATCAGTTGAGTTAGGCATTGACAAATTAACAAGAAAAAAAATTGATTAAATTCCTCCGAAAACAAGAAATGTGAGATGTGTGTGGCAAAAATAGAGTCTGTACATCAAAGCTTTGAAATAAGGGCAAGACTTTGTGGACAGCCGGTACATATTACATTAACAAATTCGAAAACTGAATGTAGTTAATGGAAGTGTTTTGTCTGTTGAAAACACACAGTGTTCATAGTTACTTTTGAAGAGTAGAACACATTTTCAGTGCAATTCTTTTATTAATTAGGTCATTAAAACATTACATTTACTGTTTAAAAAATAATTGATTCTTTTTTAATTACAACACTATTGTTTCTGTTTGCAGTTACGTGGTTGAAAGATGGAAAACCCATTGAGGAAGGAAGTTCAAGATATGAATTCGTCCAAGCAGGAAAGAAATTCCAATTCAAAATTTTGAGTAGTACAAGCCTGGACATGGGACAGTACTTGGTGAAAGCCACAGATAAGACTGGGGAATCCACGGCTGCTTTCTCTGTTAATGTTTATTCGTCTGTATAAAATTAAGTAAAGGTAATTAGCTCTTTGAAAACTAATTTTAATGTAAGTGGTTGCAATAGATTATACAACTGAATTTATGATGTTCATTACACTCTCGTTAATCCTAACCGTCAAAAATTTGGATGAAGCGTAGAAAGTTCCCTTCTACGATAGATAACCTATTATAAACTATTAACTCACCAATATTGATGAGCTAATTATGCAGATAATAAGATATTGAAACTTTAAAATAGCTACTTTATAAGAGTGAAAAAATCACAGGAAAAAAGTATCAAATCCTTTACTAAAACACATCAAATGCAATGTAGATACTAATACAGGGTGATTCACGACGAAGTGCAGAAATTTCGGGAGCTGATTCCACACATGAAAATAACAAAAAAGGCCATATGTCCTAAAATCCTTCGTTTAGCCCCTAGCCGCCATTTTGTTTTTTACACGTAATAATTTTTATTTCCATATCAAATTGATGGATTTACTTCATTAGATCTAAATTTACCTAGAAATAAAAAATATAGATGATTTAACAATTAAATTTGAATCACATGTTTATTCTTTGATTGTTATACATAGTTTGGTTTATCTGACCAAATCATTTTAAACGTTGGATCCTGAGGTGGCTTAATATGAGGGGTTATATATTTCCTTAGTTCTAAAAAGCTCTAGAAAATTTCATTTTTTTCTTTTTAGGCATCTCATAGCCCACTGTCAACTGTTTAAAATATGGAACTGAAAATACTATAGTATATTTTGGTTTAAGAGAAAAAAATGGCTGTTAAATCATCATGATCATATTCTTGAGGCAACCATATCAGGATTAAAATTTTCATGAGCAATGGTTATTATCGACTAATTATTTCTGTTTCATTGAAATATTCGAGATTTGTTTACCGTTCAACTGCCAGCTGTCCATTGCCACACTTTGATTTCAACTACTGAAATTGTAATACTGTAACAGAATCCACTTTTTCTGACAGTTATTTTCCAAGTTTAAGTTTTAAATTGATTTAATTTACTTTTGTTTCAGAACTGTCATATAAGAATCTTGCATGAGAACATAATGCAACGTGAGTGTCTTCGGCGCATTTCCTCGAATAGTTTCATCATATGCCCTTCGAAGTAAACAAATCTCTTGTTTTCTAATATTCACCAATTGCTTAATGCATGTACATTAATGTAATGTACTCGTAAATATTAAAATAAATGTAATTTATTATTTTAATTATTAAAAACTTGCATTCTTATTTATCAATCCAACATCATTTCAACAACATAGTGCATTTATTCTGGTGATAAAAACTTTAAATAATTTAATATTTAATTAAAACTTTGGCTACAGTAGCCCTTTAAAACACACGAATTACCAATTTATTTCCACGTTTCGGCAATCAAAAAAAGATTACTGGCCTGCATCTGAATTGTTTATTATATTCAAATTATCTATTTAAATAAGTTTAATAGGTTCTTAGGTATAATTTACACAATAAAACATTAAAAGGCAATGAAAGTAATTAGTATTTATTTTATAAAACCATAAAACTTCCTTACTTTTATGAACAGAAGTCAATTTATTGTAGTTAACAAAAAATATTAGGGGGACCTGTAAATGATGAAGCGTTGTTGCATTTGCTCAATAATCTCTTCTATAAGTAGAGGCAGTCTGTATGAATGTTCTTGTAAGCATTCTTGCGTACATGTATCAAACATTTTTATTGATTCTGTGTGCTAGAACAAAGCATTATTTGAAGAAGCTATGTCTTAAACTTCTTGTTTCCGTTCAATATCTTATTTTGCACTTAGTGCATAAATTACTTGATTATAGATATTGAATAAGTAATAGCCCAAATTGCAAAATACCTGTTGATTAATTTAAATATAATGTATATCAATAAGTACTTAGAGAACTTCTCATATTTTCATCAATGCTTTAAGCGTTTTCCATTAAAAATAAAATTTTTGTTTGCATGGTCTAAAACTTGTTTATGTTTAAAATTATGTTCGGTTGGTAAATTTTAAAATACTTAGCACCAGTTTTAGACAGTAAAGTCTGACTTTACCTCATTTATTGAGGTTTAAAAGTTTTGGAGTAACGTCATATTATTATGTTGTGGATATCACTACCCTTAATTAAATCGAATGTGGGTTTGCAAGTGGGTTTCAAAAACATTGTAGTCAATCTTTTGCAAAACAAGAAGTCGGTCAGATTGAAGAACTAACCGGTTTTTTATTTTCATGAAGGTTAAACATGAGCGTAATATCAGCATTTTGACTTCAGGAGGCAAGATTTTTTACAATTGACTGATGACACTATAACAACACTGTCCACCCTCCTAATGTGCAAATACAGGTCACAGAACAATTTTAGTTTTCTAATTTTTATATAAAATTTGTATAAAAGTTTTTTTATTCAAAATTTAAATGCTTCAAATTCGTCCCCCCTTTCCCCCCATCCATAGTATTAAGGTAGACCATAAGTATTAAGGTCTACAGAAAAATCAAATATCAAATTTATATACATACATATAAGAGAAAGCTTTTAATAGTTTAGTCCCTACTTAATATTAAAGTTAATTGTCATTATGTAAAAAAAAACTTTATAATAATTTCCTTATAAACCACTTATCACAAACCTGGTATTTTGCCTGAATAGCCCCCCGTTGAAAGGAGAACGTCCAACGTTGTTTTTAGATGAAGTCCTGCTAATCTGAAGTAATAGGGACCGGACCTTATATAGTTTAGCAAAATTTGCGGAATAGGCTGAATTCATAAATAATGCACGATACTGACTTGTGTACTCAAACAGGGCGTACAATACCATTCCTCATAGATGGTCAGACCGCTGATACTAGCGACGGAACCATGTAAAACAACAAAAAATACCGATGGAAAATGGTATTAAAATTTGTCAACAATAATCAAACAACAGAAAATAGGCCACAGTAGCAAAGAAATCACATATAATAACTGTGAATTACATGCAATTTTGACAATTGGGATTTCCCCCTTTTTAAGATAAAGAAAAATGTAATTTCTTAATGCAATTTCAAAAATGTTTTCCACTAAGCGGATTTTCACAACAACGGGGTTCAGAACAGCAGGACTTTACCATGCTCTTAAACTATATGCAATGGTTTATTTACCTGGAATTTTTGTTGCATTTGAATGGCCTTCTCTCTACATGAACGTGCACACTTTTCAAGACTAATCTAAAACATAATACAGTAATAAATTTATGGTCCATTTTTTATAAAGTAAAAATTAAGTCTGGCATCATTTTTACTCTTAAACCCCAACAGATGAGAACACCAAAGCTCCCACAGCATTACTAGTGATGGCAATAACCCATATTTCAGTGAAATTTCTGTTCGCATTATATACATGGGTGGATTTACAGGGAATTATAATGGGTATGACCCCCTTCCCCCCCCCCCCCCCATATTTTTGTGATAATTTTTAAACAATTGTATTGGGCTGCAACATAAAGTGTGAAAGGGTTATAGTTACATTAAATAAATATGCTACCTTTTAGGCCTAAAAAAAAGACATTTAGATTGGGGCGTTTGAATTTTTGGTAGGTATTCAATCATCTCATATTCTTTCTGGAGATTCACAACCCAGATATCAATACCTAAATACGTTCATGCCTCCAAGGGGGCCTTAAGTCTTAAATGGTCTTATGTTCATTAAATGTTATGTTCAAATTAAAATTCTCATTTAGTAGAGTAAAATGCCACAAACACAATCTTAAAATAGCGGATATTAATTGGCAATTATAAGAATTGCTTGGTTCTTTTTAAGTTGGCAGGCCAGTTTTTTCCTAACTTTGCCCTGTCCACATAGCCTAATGTCTGTGGGTGGATCCTATTAGACAAAGCAAGGGGGTGAGCCACTGCAGTACATTCATGGTACTGATAAAATTTCCAAAAATAATGTGGATTTGCACCCACGACATCACTGCCATGGTCCAGTGTGTACGATCCAGTGTAAAGTACGATTTAAAAACTGATAAATTACTTTTATTACAGTATCATTCAGCAATTCATTAACTGGCTACAATGGAAAACCACATGTTTATACTGGATCACATGGTTCGTCCATTGAAAGTTCAGTCATTTGTTTTCAGCCATTCTTTGGTTTTCCTTTTTTGTACTCCTTAAGAGAAAAATGTGAAAATTTTTAGGATTTTGGTTCAAGATTTTAATGAATTAATTTTTTCATAGCACAAAGACCTAAATAAATATTATATTTATCCCAAAATTAAGTTACGGTATTTGACAAAAAAATTCAAAATTGATGAAAGGGCATATAATTTTGTTATTACTAAAGATAGACCAACAAAACATGAAAGATAGATATAGAAAATAAAATACTATTTTAACTCGATTTCAGTAATTTCCTATCTTCCCTGGCGGACGTCCATGAGCGATCAGAAGAAAATCTCAAGAGGGGTTAAAGGGATAGAGGAATTTTTTTCTACACAGTTGCGAGAACTATTTTAATATTGTTTGCAACATCACAACCATTCAGACCAATGTCCAATATTTGGTTTTTTAACTCTGTGGCCAAAGAAATGCAGCTGTACTGTAGAAGCAGATGTGAGACTCAAGACGTAGGTAGATGATGGTAAGGAGGGAAGGGATTTTGCACGAGTCCGGCACGAGGATCTTGTCTATTGTTTGGTGTGCTGACTGTGCCAGAGGTATGAAATATACACTTGGTATTCAGAGGGACAAAATAAACAAACCGCTTAGTGAATAATGTTTTTAAGTGTTTATTTTGTCCCTCTGTTATTTTGTTCCTCAGTTTCCACTAGGCTAAATTAACGTTTTTAGTTTAGAGAGTATCAGAGGGATGAAATAAACAGCTGCCAAGTGGAGGGACGTAATATACACTTATAATTTTACTGGAGGGACAAAATAAACAGTGCTACATAAGAGGGATGAAATTACGAGGGACGAAATAAACCCTCCCTATTTAACTTATTGAACATGTTTGCACTTTCAAATAAGTTTAATTGTGGCTTTTCTGCCAATCTCCCGAAGGTTATTTAACTGCAATATGATGGTCCAATCTTTAAACTCTACTATATTTTTTTAATGAAATTTTACACATTTTGGGTTCCTACGATTTTAACTTATGAAGACTTCTGTTTTTTTCAATTGTTTTACATGAAAAATGACTTTTTTCAAAATAGAGTATTTTGATATTTTTTAATTAGCTTGTTTTAAACTATAGATAAATTTACTCTAAAAAAAAGGATTAAAATTAGGCAACCGTTAAAGGTGTTGTTGGGAGCAATGCTTATTGGTGATGAAAAATATGTAATAGTTTCTGCAGATGTAACAAAATTTGAAGGGTTTGGACTGCTTTCCCAAAAAGCGTTTATGTGTACCTATTACAAATCTCCTTAACCCTTAAGTAGGCGCGCCCCTATTTGTAAGGTAAGTGGGCGCGCGGGGTCATCTAGGCCCCCAACATAAAAAAGATTGTAAATAGCCCACTATTACTTTGAAAATGTTTATGGCTCGTATTGTTATAGTTAAATAGATGTTTAATAACAACAATCTGCCATTTTCATCATTATTCATATTTTATAATAATATTTAAAAAAATTTTGTTTTATAAAACTTTATGGAAACTAAAACTTTATTTTTATTTTAAGTACTAAAATGCAATTGTGTCATAATTTGTCACTTTACATATATAATATATGTATATAAACTTATATCATTTATATACTGAAGTAATTTATATAAGACACTCTACGTAGTCGTAAACTAAATCTTACCTACATCCTTGATTGATAAAGGCTTACAAAATAAAAGGTATTCTTTTTATTCACACAGTAACTGGTAATGTATTGCTAAAAAATATAAGTAAACAATGTAGAGACAGTTTTAAATTGTCAAATATATCATCGTCTTCTTCGGCTTCAAGTAAAAACCGTCTAATACGAGCAGTTTGTGGGTCTTCTGAACTCATAACGCACTATACTTGAACTGCCGTATTTCAGTATGATTTTACCCATCTACTTTAATTTTGTAATAAACTCAAAATAAAATAAAGCTCAATAAAGCACACATAAAACAGAAGTGGGCGCGTGGGGGTATAGATGACCCGACCATGCAAAGTCGGTAGGTAGCGGGAGTGCGCGCGTGGGGGTATAGATGACCCGACCATGCAAAGTCAGTAGGTAGCAAGAGTGCGCGCGCGGGGGTAAGAACGACCCGGGAATGACAAGTTTTATTTAAACGGACTGCAGACGACATTGTCGAACGTCAGCGCCAAACTGATCGTTGCGATCGATAAATCATAGACGTGCCAGAAGGTACCTAGGCGCTCTGCAGTGTTGGCAACCTGAAAAAAAATTTACAGGCATTTATATTCGCGTGGGGTTGTTTAGGCCCCCGTGCGCGCACTTAAGGGTTAACAAAATGCCTCCGGTGTAGATAAGAGAAAAAAGATGTCTGAGGGAGGAGGCTAGCCAGGGGATAAAATAAAGGTCAAAATTAAAAAAGCCCAGAAGTAGCAAAAGACTAAATCCACCTCTGTTCACATTTGATTTATTATCCGCTCTCAGATGTTGGAATATTATTATATTAATTTTAAGTGCAGTTGAACCTGGACCTCAAAGGATGTAACTCAAAAGACCGGTGTAAACTTTCAGATTAAACCAAAACTTCAAAATAGCCAAAAAATTTTACATCTACAATTATTTAATAACCTATGGGTTTTTTGTATTATTTTGTAATTGGAACCCTTCCCAAAACTTTCAACCGATTTTCAAGTTTGTTATTTTTGTAATAGCCTGTTATTTTTTGCCTTTCGTTGTCTCCACTAAAATTTATAAGAATCAGCTTCTCACAGGCTTTTAAAATTTCAATGTTAATCATATTAAAGAAATGTAATTGATTGAATCATTATACAGATGTAATAACAAATGCTACAAGATCAGGAAGAACAGATGTTTCAGTTACAAAATATTTTTTATACTCACTGAGCATAGACGGTCTACATCAACTGAAATTTCGGTTGCATATCAACCAGGTAGCGATCTATAGTTATATTTAAAGTGCTATTGACAAAAAGAAAGATATGAGTTGAAACCATTTTAGACTATTACTACATGGTGAATAACAGTGGCAATAAAAATTACTCTGAGTTCATTAATCCTATCTCTAGCGTAGTCTCGTTGATCTAGCATTCTAGCAGCACAAATTTCGGTGCAGTCATGGAATGGAACGTTTCTCGTGTAAGAAGCATCACAGCATTTAGCGCAGCATTCATATGTTGCTTTCTGAAAACAAATATTACATTTATGAGTCATTATGGGAGCCAACTCCTAGTCTTCCTAGTTGTAGTTACAGCAGTTAATACAACATTGATTCTTACTAGATCACCTTTTTTATCCTTGTTCAAGTAGAACCTCTTGGATGAAATTTCAGAGGCCTCTACAGGCCAAGGTCCGTAGAGGAAAAGCATAACTGCTTTCTGAAGGTCTGCTGTATAACTATTTTTTTTTCCGGATATCAAGTGTGAAAACTCCAACGGAATTGAAGTTACGTTATAACATTTACCATTACACAGCTGAAAAAGCAAATGAAGCAGTGTTTTTACAGGTACAATATTTATCATAACGACACCATATTACTCTAATTTACATTTGAGTTATTACTTAATAACAAACCATTAAAATAGTTACCAAATAATAAATTATCAATCAAAGTAAATATATAACCATAAATTCTACACTAGTTTACTTTAAAATTCCTTATTTTAGGTAGTAGTAGTTGAGACAAACAATCTCTGATGCAACCCAGAACAATTGTTTTTTCCTGCCGTGTTGGCAACACTTGCAGGTAACAAAGAGTAAAATGTTAATTTTTAACACATTTTTAATAGTTGTTTCCTCGGTGGCGGCAACCACGGTAGTCGAAGAAATTGGCACCATTGCTCTAATGAAATATAGTTCACCTGTGGCACTACAGTCATCTTGTCTCCAGGTGGGATATTGCCACCAAAAGTTGAGGATTTCTGGAATGAAAAGGTAGAACAAGGACAGTTTGTCTTGCTCAATTAGAAAGAGAGAACGTAGCCCCTGGGTGTGGTCCAAAAAAATCCCGGTGAGACTCTTTACGACATCACAACTCTTAAGTCTGCTTGACAAGAACTGCAGCCTGCCAATTTCAGTTATGTTTGAGGAATTACAAGATCATCCCTAAGCAAACTAGAGGCCACAAAAATAGGTCTCCTCCTAGGCTCCCATTCCAGGCTCAGACTAAGTATCAGCCTCAACCAGGACTCAAGGTCTAGCAGAGAAAAGGAGGAACAAAGTAAGGTGAGTTGGTAACACTGCAGCCAAAAGACCTACCAACACTGTGACAGCTTCATTTTAATGTACCCATCAATCTTTATACTAGCATTCAGCATGGACCAAGGACTCAGTGTGAGTTAATAGGCTGGCTCTCAGTGAGCCTATAAGATTAGCTCACTGAGAATCAATAAGTTGACTCGGAGCAAGTCAATCGCTTGGTTCAAAGTGAGTAGATACTTTGGTTCAGTGTGATTCAGCGTCACCTTTGCTCAGAGTGATTCGGCGTTATACCTTTTCTTAAAATTAGTACCATATACTGTATGTATGAGTATGAGTAAGTTATTCTGAGTAACCTGGCCCAGAGTGACTTGTTACCCTTTTTTTAGGGAGAGGATAAATGTGACTTTTACGCCGCACATAGGCAGTGGCGGATTTACCACTAGGCCGACTAGGCCCTGGCCTAGGGCCGCGGGCTGCAGGGGGGCCGCACGGAGTCCCAAATATACAGAGTATATATTTTTAAGGATGTACTTGCATGGTAAAGATGAACATCAGCTTTGAGCCCTGATTTTTTAGCAGACTAATTTAGTTGAAACCCCGTAAATTCACAACACAACAGAGAGACTTTGGTGAAGTCATTGTGGCGTCTGCCGTTTTCCATGCCAATTTCGGGTGATCATCAGCTACCTGTAGGTTAAGTCACATTCATATTGGTGGCAACTCTGGGCGACGAAGACGCGGCGGCCCCTTTGGGTTTTTTATTATAACTAACTGAAGTTACCTCTCTGTGTCTAAAAAGTGCACCACTTTCCAATTGATATTTTTTAGGTGCCAGTTTGCTATTGGTGAGACGCTGTCAAAATGCAAAATCTGGGTGACATTAAAACTAATGTTAGTTTAATTTAAATATTTTCTAAAACCATTACCTTTTTGTGTATCAAAATTGTATATAAAAATTTTGGGTACCATAAGTATCAAAATTCATAAAGCAACACATTTATACCAATATAGTAATATTAACAAAGTAATTCAGATCAATAAGGACCCGAATGCACAACTACAGTTTGGTAAAATTGAGTACGGATAGCCATCTTGACTATTTTGATAGCCTCCCACCAACAGCAATTTGACCAACGTAACGGACATAACATCCCTAAAATACAGCGGCACGCTTTTCACAAACGTATGAACAGAGAGTAGTGACTCCAGTTATAGCATAGATCCATTGACTATAGTTAGTCAATGATAAAGCTTAATGGACCCCATGCCCCACCCCCATTTAACAGCTGGATAATCCATTATCTTTTCAAGACGAGCTCGTTCTCAGAGATCAGAGTGTACACAAACAATTACACTTTACTGGTACCAGAGGAAAGGATAAAAAATTAAAGACCATTTTAGCTTAATTTTATGACTTTAGATACACTCATACTTCAGTCGGTGATGAAGAGAGAGGGGGGGGGGGGTAGGGCCCCACAGAAAAGTTGGCCTAGGGCCCCAACCTTCGTAAATCCGGCACTGCACATAGGTGGCCAACCTATGGTATGGGACTTCTACAAAAATCCAGTAGACTACGCACAAAAAAAACTCCCCTTTCAATTAATTTTGGACTCTAACCTGGGATTGCTTATCGCATTAAATCAGAACTAGGCCTACTTTGGCTTTCCCCTTCAGGGTTCAGTCTGAATCCAGCTGTTTCTTTCTTCCAAATATTTAGACAGTAATCCTGTCTAAATTGGCCCTCTTGGATCGGAGGACGTTTTGGATGAAATGTGACAAGCATCCTCCGTTGTCCTCACCCTCCAGCATGTTCATGAAGACTGAGTCCACCGACAGCTCTCCAAGATGTCATTTGGACTCAAGGCGTAGCCGGCCCCAGTGTGAACAATGGAAGAATGTGCATCATTGGGAACGGCCGGGCAATAAATGAAGTCAGGTAAACTGGTCTTGCCCATCATATACACGTACGAGTGAAAATAGCCATGCCTCAACAAGAATTGAGTCAGAAATTAGTCCAACTCAACAAGCTGCCGTTCCACCCAGGGTTGAATTTGCTTGATGATTCTCACAGTCCATCGACCACATCCCTCCAGATACCAGCTCTCTTGCCATGTCTGGTAGGTACACTGACGTTCCTATGTTCTTATGCCTGGTCTTTGATGAATCACCTTTCTCTCCCGTGCCAAAAGATGGACAGGGATAACTCCAACATTAACCAGTACAGCCTGCTCGGACACTGTGCGGTAAACGGATGCGACCCTGAGTGCCGTTTGAAGTTGCACTCGAACGAGCCTCATACAATAACGGTATACTTCTTAAGTTAGAGCATCTACTTAAAAGCATCCACCTTTTGGACACGTGCAGAAGCACAGACTGGACTGTGGATATCATCAGTCTCCTTCTACTTGACCGGGGACATCCCACATTGGCCATATCTTACTGAGATCATTGACGCTCCTAGAATCCTTATCTGACGTGCAGAAGATCTGATTCCTCCAGCTGAGTTTCATGTCCACTAAAACCCCGATGTATTAGGCAGCTCGCGAGGCCTGGACCACTCATTTCCCACATTCAGCGGCACAATGGTGTCAATCCGCTTCATCATGAAGACCACAACCTCTATCTTTCTCAAAGCAAGGGTCAGCCCGTGGTCACTCATCAATTCGTTGACAACGTGCATGACATGGTTCAGCTTCAGCTGGGCAATCTCAACATTTTGTGCAGCGATGAGTGCAACAACATTGTTGGTCCGGGCCAGGTATCGAGTCCTGCGCGGCACCGGATGTAACATCCATCATCTACTGTCCGTCTTTCGTATCGTATATCAGTGTTCTTGCCTGCAGGTAATCTTTCATAAGCCACAACAGACACATTGGAACACGGAAGGTGTTGCTTAACGGAAGGTGTCCAACATGTTGAGCTATCTCGCCGAGTTAAATGCATTCTTGACATCAAGCGTAACAAGAAGCACTACTCTGCAAGAGAAATGATTGTGGCATTCAGCTCTTTCTACTACACTTTGAATTTCTGCGACTTACGGGGACATAAACCCCCAGCAGATTCTACAGCAGAGTTTCAGGCGGGACGAATGAACTCCTCGCCACACAATACTTTTTTATTGATTGAAAAAACAAGTGGATAAACTATGAATATAAAATATTTCAAATATATAAATCAAATGCATGATGCAAAATACAATTAATTCAAGGCAGTTATGAGTTGCCTATAAGAAAGAGAAAGTTATGGAAGTCGTGCTAAAAAATAATTTTGCAACATTACTAGGGAGGTAATTAAAATTTACTTCTGTCTCTGCGAACCTGCTGCGCACTGAAATTCACAATGCTAGGTAAGATCAGATATTTTATCATAAAACCACTGTTTACAAAAAAAGCTAGTACAAAATAGGAAATTGAAATTCATCAAACTAATTGAACCCATAGTGGGCAGTCTAGATCACTAATTGTTTTTTACTTTGGTGTTCGATCTTTAAAAAAAAAAAATTGTTTTAAGCAAAAACTACTAGTTTATTTTACTTATTTACTATAGATTTCTCTAGATGTTGTTTATGCAGGCTATTCCGCATTTGGGCAAACTACAAACACCCACACCACAACATGGGCAATCAAATTTACCCACTCCACGGTCTGGGCATTTTGCTTTGGCCAATGTCCAAATAAAATGCTCATTTCGCAATGTGGGTATTCCGCACTGTCCACATCACAGAGTGGATAAAAATTTTGAGCATTGTCCGGATTCGGCAATTGAGTCTAAATTATATACTGTATGTATGAGTATGAATTACTCTGGGTAACTTGGCTCGATCAGAGTGAGTTTTACCTTAGCTCAGATTGATTTATTTATACTCATCATCAGGGTGAGTTTAACTCAGTGTGATGTTAGGCTTCTGAAACTTCTGACTTGATTGTCTTAAAATAGGGGTGTATGTCAACATAAACGCGGGCATCCTGTCTAGAGTAGATGAGTACACCACCAATGAGAGGCAAAGATTTACAGTGGCCACAACGTCAAACTCTTTATTGAAAAACAAAGTGAGTTCATGGAACAAAATCCTGAATTAAACTAGTACGCCACATTAAAATACTTGGGGGACCCCTAACATTTAAATCAAAGTTTGGAGGGTCTTAATACAAGGAGTCTGTTTAATATTGAGAGTACTTTACCCAACACTCTTTTAAGTTGACATCTCGAGCCATCAGCAGAATATTTACCTGATAGAATAAGTTTAATTACTATAAGTAAATAAAAGAGGAGGAGCACATAAACAAACCACCACTGAGCTGGCCCCGTAGAAAAAAGAGGTTCTGGTATGTTCGATCCACATACCTACCCCCTAGTCCTTTCAAATTAGTGTAAAAATGATAAAAGTTTTCTAAGACTAGGAATAAAATATGTCATAGTAAAGAAGTACTTAAAATAGTTAGGTGATAACCAAATAAGTACAACAGACTTACAAGTGTTCTTCTGAAAACAGTCTTGTTTAGTCGTTCTAAGTAATTTCGAACATTAGTTTCAAATAAATCCCGCCGACCATCAGACAACTTTAATAAATCGTTACTTTCACCATTCATTGTTTAGACGTATTGAAAATTAATGCACTTACTCATTGGACATTACACATATCAGATAAATACGTTAAAAATTACAAGTGTATACACGGACTTTCATTATATTTCGCAAGAATTCGAATAGATGAAAGTTTATCATAATTTGCTGTGATAACTGATAAGTTTGATATCATGACTTCATCATTGAGTAAAGACGACCATAACAATAGTCTGACTTGTTGAGCATTGAGCAAGAGGTAGGGAAAAGGTGTGACGGGTGCCTGGCACCTTATCCAATCAAAACCCATTTTGAACTAACTGTCCATTGAATAGACAATACCACTTTAACTATCTGACAAATTAGAAACTTTACAGAAAAAAAAACTTTTTAGGTTACTTTAATACAAAAATATGCATGCACAAACTATGTGAACATGGTGAACTATGTCCCATACGAGCAATGTTGCCAATTTGTTAAAAATTCAACATATTACTATTTTACAGTAAGTCTGTAAATCTGTAAGTATTGCCAACATTATAGAAAACAATTTTTGTTCTCGATTGCATTATATAGGTATTGTTCGTTACAGCAATTAGGCCTACTGCTTTAAGGAATTTTAAGATTAGGATTGATAGTTGCATATTTATTTTGATTGATAATTAATTATCAAATTATTATCTAATGTGTAATCACTAAAATAATATTTGGTGCAGTACATTCTGCTACGATAAACATTAGTAGCAACAAGCAAGCACTATCGTGTGAGAGTTAAACATATTACTGTATATCTTGCTTATTTGATGTATCAATCAACAAATGTAAGTAATTGAGTAAGTCAAATCAACAATGAGTTGTATAGTTTTATTTTCTTTTCGTACTTTGAAATTGGCTCTCTGGCATTCCTAGCGGATTTTCTTGTTATTAGAATGAGGTTGGCTCAATCCCAAAAGAGTTCACGTTTCTAAGTTATTGTCCAATAGCAATCAACATCAGATAGAATAAAGACGCAGTTAGAGATAGGTTTTACATAAATTTCAACATTTTACTCTTAAGTACTTACAGTAGGCATTGTAACTGAATAAAATGCTGGAAACCTCTTAAATGTCTGCTATATAAGAGAGTCTGCAGTACACTCAAGTAATTATTTACCTATCTAAAAATTAAATAACTTTGTAACGCATACAAACTATCTATCTAAAAGTGGAAAAGCTATAGGCCTCACAAAACAATAAATAATTTTAAAAACTCCAGACACTTTTTAAATCTACAAAAAAAAATCCTACCACTGAGGAAAATAAGACAAATTCATAGAAAATGTTGAGAATATGGCCGTTTATGTTTCATCATGTAATGTAGCCTAGAATACCCAGACCGTTTTGAAATGGTCATACAACGAAAGGGTTAACACTTAGTACGATTTATATGACCACAAACAAACAACCGCAATGTAGGCAGAATTCCGCCGACATTCACGTGTTGGTCTAATAAGTCAGCGGGAATCCGTCGATTAAATAATAGTAATCTGTTACAAAAATATATTCTGATATCCTCTGTTATCAATAAAAATTTCAAAGTGAAATGAATATTATTTACTTTGCCAAATCCTTTTGAAATATATGTAAAAAAAACATAGCCTGCGCCAACCTGAAAATTGTAATGGCAATTAAGAACAGAAATATTCATTAAAACCGTTCAGAGACCCATGAAACCACATGTTTTTTTCAATTTTATGCTAGAGAAAGAAATACATATTCGAAAAACAACTACTACAAGTAGACTTTTTAGTACTAATTTCCGTTCCATCCGCTCGAATCGCTAGTGTGGCGGTGTGGTGTTAGTTTCGGACGACGCTTGTTTGAGAGCGCCACGAGACAACTTACTACACTTTGCTTCAATATGGATGTCGTGACTATGTATTTACTCCTTGTACACTAAAAAAGGTTTATGCTCGCTGGCCATCTTGATCTTGTCTACCCGTCATCATTGACAATGCTTCCCTACTTATATAGTCTATGCCACCACATACAGTATTTAACTTTCCATATTTTTTTATTTACACAGATATAAAGAAAGAAAAAGAAATTGTATTCGTTTATTATGAGTCGAAATCAAGTATTTTTTTATTGTGTACAGATATTTAGATAATATAATCTCAGAAATGCAGTAATTTTTCCGCCAATGGCAGGTGAGCTCCTAGCTGTGGTTACCCAAGATGACTGTAGTGCCAGGTGAGCTACATCCCATAAGAGCAATGGTGTCAGTTTCTGCGACATCCGTGGATGTCGCCACAGAGGTTTTGTGGGTTATAAAAGTGTTAAAAAAAACCTAACATTTTACTCTTCATACCTGCAAGTGTTGCCAACGCTGCTGGAAACAACAATTGTTCTCGTTTGCGTAGGAGATTTTTTGTCTCAATTATTACTGAAATAACGAATTTCAAAGCAAGCTTATATAGCAAGTATGGTTTTAGATTTACCTTGATTAATAATTGTTAATTTGGTCATTACCTAATGGTTTGTTATTAACTAATAATCCGAATGTAAAATAGAGTAATATGGTATCGTTACGATAAATATCGGATTCGGGGCAAGACTGCTTAGTTCTCTTTTTCAATCAGATGTGTAATGGTAAATATTACAATGTAACTTAACTTCCGTTTTAGTTTTGAAGCTTCATATCCGGAACACAAAAAAAGCTATTCAGCTGACCTTAGGAAGAAGTTATGCTTTTTCCTCTACAGACCTTGGTGGGTACGAGCCTCCAGTGGTCAGCTGATCAGCTGACAGAGCCAATGTGGATACTGCGGATAGCGTTGGATTCACAACGTCCTAGTAGGTGGGATACCACAAATTTCACCCGGAGCCCACGGTATAGTGACGTAACGACTACTAATAGCTTTATGGTATTTATTTGATTCGATAGTTTGATATCGATACCAACACTGCCAAATACTGTGACACGAATATATTTCTCGACATTGCGATTGTTACTGATACATTCCGAGTTATCGTTTCATTTTACTACAGTAATTAAATGGAAAAAAAAACTCTATATTACTACAGTATACACTTTTTTATCGACAGTTTAACATGAGATTGTGTTGTAGTTATTTTATTTTAAAGATCAACATGGAAAAAAGGCTGTTGCCAAATAGCCACGAATTGAAATTTCGAATTTCCAGTCCAGGTACATCAGCACAACAGCATTGGAGAATAGCTGAACGATACAATTGTTACAGTAATTGTTCTGGTAGTATTTTCTTTTTCAATAGAGACAAGGATTTAAGTATCCAATTCGTTAAATTGTATGCGTTGTCCGCCATATTAGAAAATGAATTGATCGACGGGTAATTAAAAATTTAAAGAAAAAAATGTTCCTCAATCGTAATTGTAAGATATTTTTAGTAAGTATTTTTATTTTACTGGGGTTTCGAAGATACATGCAATGGAAATTTGCCCAATGTTACTCTTATGGGGCTAAAACTGAACTTCAATAGTTGCACATAGCTCCATTAGGTTTTGGAGAACATTTCAGATTAAAAGGGTCTTTGAATTGTGTACGCCTACATAATCTAAACTTGGTATAAGACGGGAAATTACTATTTTAAAATTTTGTCTTGCCCACTAAAACTCCGATGGGGGGTTAAATTTTTGACAAATCAAAATTTTCCTAATTTATGGTAAAGCGACCACCCTTGAGAGACCCTCGAGCCCCAGCGACCAGGGGCTGTCCCTCTGGTTGACCCCCCCCCCCCCCCACCAACATCTACAGTGCTCGTTGTTGGCCGGGGCCGCGGGCGTTTGGCCGGGAACTGGGCATCTCATCTCTAGCTCCGATGTAAATAAACGAAGGTTGCACAAACAAAGGTCGTTACCACGGCGCTCCACACGCAATCCGCGACATGCCGGCAAACCCACCCCACGTCGCCGCGTGAACCCACGTTTTGGACCGGGTTGATAGTTTTATTAAAAATGGTGAAAACTACAAGCTCCTGACACAAAGTTTGAAATTGTCAACAGGGCTGATCGAACATCGTGCCGTAGTCTCTTAGGGATACAAGGCCGCAGCCAAGGGGGTTAAGGTGTCAAACTTTAACCCCCCAAAAATTTTGATATATATATATATATATATATATATATATATATATTTATAATCCTAATAAAACCCCACAAACTCTTCTGAATGAGGGCAGGCACTGCTGCGTTTGTACAAAGAAAACCTGATTTTCAAGTTAAAAAAATTGGTGTTAAAGGGAATTAAATACACAATAAAAATTATTATTTTTAAATAGACTATTTCTTTATGAAAAATGTATGTATGATTTTATGTTTTATATACCAATTTATATGTTTTATGTTATTTTTACCAAATGTTTGCACGGCGGTCAAAAAAACCTTACCAGTACGGGAAATTATGATTACCAGTTTGAGGGTTAAAATTCCCGATCCTAACCATAACACCTCAGTAAAATTACTGGATACGGACTTGGTCAGATAGCACAATTGTCTAAAAAATTTGTCTAACAAAACGCCATAGTTTTGTGGCTTCATCGTTGCTAGAGATTACCGCACAACCCATGGTTAATAAACTCGATTTATTGTGCCATAAACTTTGCAAACACAAATTGACCGGATCTTACAGCGACATGCCCTCCTATTGTCGCCATTGTTGTGCGTACGATAAAGAAACAGCCACGTTTTATTTCTTTCACCGTTATAAGTCGGCGAAAGATATGCCAACTAACCCCAGTCTGTCGTATCGTAAGTTATAGTAAGACATCAATTTTGTTTAATTCCAGACTCAAATGAGTTACGAATTCAAAAAGTTTATCTGACCAAAATACTTTTGGAACTCGATAAACGTTTTTTTCTTTTTTCTAAATAACAAAACCGTTTTTTATTTAAAGAGAAAATTAAAGTATAGCCAATAACAATTATTCAACACCCTCTGAGTGCACATAATGGAGGATTTTAGCCCTAATAATTCAAATATTAGCCGCAAGAGAGAGTGCGGGACAGGAGTTTCGCGCACGCTGTACATGCAAGGTTCACTGACCTATGCCAAGGTTTTGCACAGTAGTAGGCAGCCAGACGATGTGACGTCATGTTGCTAGGCAACGCTGTGCCCCCCCCCCCGCCAGCAACACTCCCCCCTCCTTTATAATAATCATCATCATCATTGTCATCATCAGTCATCAGTAGATCATCAGGTCAGCATCATTTCGCCCCTTGTCCGGTGTAACCCATGCCCTAGTTTTGCCGCGCGAGACGATCTGAATGTGTCAATGTCTAGTTCATACACATGCTGTTCACGTCAGCCTTCCTCTTTATTGTTTATTTGTCATCAAATGTAAACCATTTAATCTTATTACCTCCACAGTAAAACCACTGGCCTAAATTTCACTAGGTTATAGAAATATAGAAGTTTAGGTTGAAACAAACCAATTATCTTATATAGTCATGTCTTGCTTGGTTTCCAATCAGTATGTGTTAAAATGCTGTTATACCTCAGTTATATTTTATCAAATATAAAATTGATACAGACGTTGGTTTTATAATTTATTTTCATAGCGTTAACATTTTCTTTAAAATAGATACCTTCGGGTTTAAAATTTGTGTCTCGTTAAAAATTTTAAATTTCAACATCTAAAGCATGTTTTTTTTATAAAATTCAATAAAAATTCTGCTAATATTTTAATTACTTTTTAAATTATCTAATCAAAAATACCAAAACTGAAAATGAAATAAAATAGTCCAGTAAATAAGAATGAACGACTTTTAAAAATATTTTTCATTTGGATGTTTGTAATAGGAGACTCTCTCACCCCCTGATATTTGATTTTCAATCATGCCAAATGCATTTGGTTGGTTCCGATATAAGATATGAGCCTTGTAAAGTTTGAGTCAGTGGTTTTGAATACTCCGTACAAATATATATTACAAGATGTGACCTACCCATAACCATGCTATTATTTAATCTACCGATTCTTCATTATTGTTATAATTCTAAACCATAATTATGTTAAATGAATGCTATTAGAAGCTTAGAAACACTTATTACAATAACAAAAAACTAAGTTATTAGTCTCACTAGGTTATTATTCTGTTTATAATAACTGATAAAATAAATAATTATGAAGATAAAAAGGAAAGTAATATCTTCGTTTTACTAGAGCTTAATGCAATAGGTTTAGAGATAACTTCTCCACATTCCCAAATTTTACCGTGCTGAGTAAAAAAAGCACAATGTAATCAAAATCTAAACACATCAGGTTTTACTTCATACAATATTATTCTCTTTGTGGGATTGTTATATATTTTACTGTATATTTTTATTGAGTATTTCATATTTTATAACATTTTACATACAAAATTGTTTGAAGCTATGTAAATTTTACAATTACAAAATTACATACGGTTTAATGTAAGTAGTTTTATGGAAAAATATCCTTTCTGCAAATCATATAATGTACATAATAATATTAAACATAAAATAGTTTCAAAATTTAATACATTAGTAAAAATTGAATTTCGACAGGGTTTGTTGCGTAAATGTGAACATTCCCCATCGGGGCCCCTTCTTTACTGGAATGTCCGCAAATAAGTTGGCGTTACTCGCAATTAAAACGACATTTTGTCTTAGTCTAAACAATAATAGTATAGCTATATTATTATTAGTTCATAATTATTTTAATACGGCACGTAAACGTAAACATTTCTCATGATTTATTTTCCTTAAACTTATAACAATGCACTAAAGGAGAATTTGTAATACTAAAGTAATGTCAAAAAATCTATTGTGGGCCTAATTTTTTGATACTATAAAAGTAACTCTGTAGTCTAGCTGGTTACTGAAATGAATCTTATTGATTGAAACAGAAATTTACAAAAACTATTACATTTATTAAATTTATAACATTTTATAACGTTCATAACATAATTCGGTTTTTATAAACTACAGTAATTGTTTAGTACTTATTACAACTAATTATTGAACTAATACCTACTAATCTATTCTTTATATCAAAATAATTAAATCCTAAGGAAAAACTAAACAGAAATCTAGTGATTTGATTAAAATATATAATTAACCAGAGAATGCCGAGTAAATAAATATTAGTATCTAACAAAAAATTGAAGTATCAAAATTGAACGTGTTAACTAAAGAAAAACAGCTGATCGCAGATAAAGTGTCTGGCCGTCTGCCTGGGGTCGTTGACCTCTCCGTCCCCCCTCCCCCCTCCCGC
Organism: Neoaliturus tenellus; assembly: GCA_030545055.2. NCBI lineage: Eukaryota > Metazoa > Arthropoda > Insecta > Hemiptera > Cicadellidae > Neoaliturus > Neoaliturus tenellus. Next base: position 36,974,253 of record CM061535.1, read on the forward strand.
CAAGCCATCGATTCGCTCGTTTTCATTCAGTGTCAACGTCGGCGGTGACGTAATGAGAGACACACGTCCTCACACGTGGACTGAACCTTGACACTAATCCCAGAATAGTGAACCGATTTTTACAAATTACTGTGACTTTTTAATTTTTTGGGTTTAATGTTGTCAATATGAACATAAATTAGGAAAAATTGCCTGTCAGTAGGATGAGGGTTGGAATGTAAAAGAGTTTATAATTTTACTTGGTCCAAGTGGTATTTTTATGAGTAAAATGCATCTATATTTAATTTTTTTATAAAAGAACTAACGTCTGCCACGTAATGTAATAATATTGGGAATGTATTCATGGTTCATGTCTCCAGAATCACATTAATCAAATAGCCTAACCTTGATAACCGTCACGATTCAACTCGACCAAGAAGTGATCCGAATTTAATCGTGACGGTTACTTAAGGTTAGTAACCTGTTATAATATTGGAAAATTGCAATAAATGGTATTAATGCTATGTTATATTTAAACATTATTCTAAAATAGCTTAAATTTGTCACAGGTACATAGCATTCTGGTTCAAGTTGAGCACATATACTGTTCACTTAATCAATCATTTACCTTGTTGGTTTTATCATTTCATTAGCTAAATGTAAAAAGAAAACGTCCCCAATTGTGTAATTGACATTTTCTTCATCATTTGTGATCTATATGAGTTCTTTACTGTGCACCTTCTTCTCTATAAGATTATTTTTTTTTTATTTGCATGTTAAGTCAGTGAGTTGTAGTTAATGATATTTAGTATGTGTTAAAATGTATGTTTTGGAATGCCCATTTTAAGAAGGCGATCTAAAGATTTGAGGAATTTTATAGGAAAGTCTCTTGATATTGAAAATCACATACTTTAATACGTGAAAGCTGCACCCCGATTGAGCTAACGCCTGCAGAGTTCACCAGGCAACGTGAGAGCTGCATCACGATTGAGCTAGCGCCTGCAGAGATCACCAGGCAATGTGAGAGCTGCACCCCGATTGAGCTAACGCCTGCAGAATTCACCAGGCAACGTGAGAGCTGCGCTCCGATTGAGCTAACACCTGCAGAGTTCACCAGGCAACGTGAGAGCTGCACCCCGATTGAGCTATCGCCTGCAGAGTTCATCAGGCAACGTGAGAGCTGCACCCCGATTGAGCTAACGCCTACATAATTCACCAGGCAACGTGAGAGCTGCACCACGATTGAGCTAACGCCTGCAGAGTTCACCAGGCAACGTGAGAGCTGCGCCCCGATTGAGCTATCGCCTGCAGAGTTCATCAGGCAACGTGAGAGCTGCACCCCGATTGAGCTAACGCCTACATAATTCACCAGGCAACGTGAGAGCTGCACCACGATTGAGCTAACGCCTGCAGAGTTCACCAGGCAACGTGAGAGCTGCGCCCCGATTGAGCTAACGCCTGCAGAGTTCACCAGGCAACGTGAGAGCTGCACCCCGATTGAGCTATCGCCTGCAGAGTTCATCAGGCAACGTGAGAGCTGCACCCCAATTAAGCTAACGCCTGCAGAGTTCATCAGGCAACGTGAGAGCTGCATTCCGATTGAGCTAACGCCTGCAGAGTTCATCAGGCAACGTGAGAGCTGCACCCCGATTGAGCTAACACCTGCAGAATTCACCAGGCAACGTGAGAGCTGCGCCCCGATTGAGCTAACACCTGCAGAATTCACCAGGCAACGTGAGAGCTGCGCCCCGATTGAGCTAACACCTGCAGAGTTCACCAGGCAACTTGAGAGCTGCACCCCGATTGAGCTAACGCCTGCAGAGTTCACCGGGCAACGTGAGAGCTGCACCACGATTGAGCTAACGCCAACATAATTCACCAGGCAACGTGAGAGCTGCACCACGATTGAGCTAACGCCTGCAGAGTTCACCAGGCAACGTGAGAGCTGCACCACGATTGAGCTAACGCCTGCAGAGTTCATCAGGCAACGTGAGAGCTGCACCCCGATTGAGCTAACGCCTGCAGAGTTCACCAGGCAACGTGAGAGCTTGCACCACGATTTAGCTAACGCCTGCAGAGTTCACCAGGCAACGTAAGAGCTGCACCCCGATTGAGCTAACGCCTGCAGAGTTCACCAGGCAACGTGAGAGCTGCACCCCGATTAAGCTAACGCCTGCAGAGTTCACCAGGCAACGTGAGAGCTGCACCCCGATTAAGCTAACACCTGCAGAGTTCACCAGACAACGTGAGAGCTGCACCCCGATTGAGCTAACGCCTGCAGAATTCACCAGGCAACGTGAGAGCTGCGCTCCGATTGAGCTAACACCTGCAGAGTTCACCAGGCAACGTGAGAGCTGCGCCCCGATTGAGCTAACGCCTGCAGAATTCACCAGGCAACGTGAGAGCTGCGCCCTGATTAAGCTAACACCTGCAGAGTTCACCAGGCAACGTGAGAGCTGCTCCCCGATTGAGCTAACACCTGCAGAATTCACCAGGCAACGTGAGAGCTGCACTCCGATTAAGCTAACACCTGCAGAGTTCACCAGACAACGTGAGAGCTGCACCCCGATTGAGCTAACGCCTGCAGAATTCACCAGGCAACGTGAGAGCTGCGCTCCGATTGAGCTAACACCTGCAGAGTTCACCAGGCAACTTGAGAGCTGCGCCCCGATTGAGCTAACGCCTGCAGAATTCACCAGGCAACGTGAGAGCTGCGCCCTGATTAAGCTAACACCTGCAGAGTTCACCAGGCAACGTGAGAGCTGCTCCCCGATTGAGCTAACACCTGCAGAATTCACCAGGCAACGTGAGAGCTGCGCCCCGATTGTGCTAACGCCTGCAGAACTCACCAGGCAACGTGAGAGCTGCTCCCCGATTGAGCTAACACCTGCAGAATTCACCAGGCAACGTGAGAGCTGCACCCCGATTAAGCTAACACCTGCAGAGCTCACCAGGCAACGTGAGAGCTGCACCCCGATTGAGCTAACACCTGCAGAGTTCACCAGGCAACGTGAGAGCTGCGCCCCGATTGCCGTGGGGTAGTGGAAGGCGTGCCCTGCCATATTTTTCAACCCGCTTTACGAAACAAATTCCAGACACACGCGGATCATTGAAGTGGATCATTCAAATAATATACTAAATCAATACAGGTAATCATTTTTATTTTTTATTTATTTATTTTTTTCTTGGTACTAGCTAAACTTTAGATCTCATGAGAAAAACTTCTTTTAGACTATCTTAATAGTCTACTATGGGTTACAGGTTATTTTACTAAGTTACAAAACATATATAAAATCTGAACTTTGGTAAGTTTTATTGAATAAACCGTAAATCACAATATTATTTATTTATGAAATATTTTTGTTGTAGCCTAATAATTTTTAATCAACTTTAAAAATTATCCAGATTAAGTTTACAACCTTTGGAATACTACTATTTTCAAAATTTCTATTCCGGTTTAAGAATTGATACTTTTTGACTATTTGTTTCTGTCTGGCTACCTAATATTGCCTAACCAACTCTAAACCGAGTGATCTACTAAAACAGAAAGGGACCAAAGGCTTAAGATGAGAGAATTTCAAATAAATGAGACAAAGCGTTTATGCAAGGGCCTATTACCATTTACTTAAATGTACCACAATGTTAAAATCGTAGTAAAATTTAAACTGTCTCCCTAGACATATCTTAAACTTTTAGGTAATTTGTTTCCCAGTTATACAAGTATATTTTACTATTCACATTTTATCTTTTGAATGAAACATCCCTTTAAAGGTTTATTTTGCCAATGTGTGATTTATTGCGTTAAAACCCCAAGAAAAATTTATTTGATCCACAGTATGTGTATGTTCACAATGTAGATATAGACCATAGATAAATATATGAAACAATGGTGTTTTGAATCCTTTATTTATACCGGCTGATACATTCCCAAAATTCGCCGTGATATTTTCGTATGAAATTATTAAGAGTCTGTAACTAGTACAGGTCACCTTGAATGTTTATACCTATAAAATTTATGTTAAATTCTAAACATCCGCTACGCTTTTAATATTGTTGGAAAAATATTCATCTTTATAATTTTAAACGAAATTTCAATATCTAGCACCCTGTATAAAACTCACGATTATAGAGCAATTTATGAGAATAAACGGCTGAAGAAACGCGTCCATTTTCGAACAACAAAACGTTGATAATACTTTGTTGTTTATTAATCAATTATTAATATAAAGCTTTCGATTTCATATGGCCTAGGTATTAAAATTTCCTTTAAAATTAGATAAAGATGAATCTTTTTAGACCAATCTTAAAGGCGTAGCGGATGTTTTAAATTTAACATTGGAATAAAATTCTAAGACGGTCGGTACTGCAGACTCTTAAAACATCATGTATAAAATAGTAAATATTCATTTTAACATGGCTTGGTATGTCGTTATTACCTACAATAAATGGTTGAGGTTCACTAACATTTGACCAATTTTAGAAACATACGATATCTTAGAAGTAGGGGATAAAAGCCGAAGGTAAGGAAGTGCGGAGCAACTGCGGAGCCCCCCCCCCCCCCGAGGACCACCCGCGGCGAACCCCCCCCCCGAGAAAAATTTTTTTTACCGCGCGAAAAAATTTTTACCGCGAAAATGTTTTTACCGTGTGAAAATTTTTTTACCTAAATTTTTTTTACCGCGAAAAAATTTTTTTACCCCAAAATTTTTTTACCTTAAAATTTGTTTACCGCGAAAATTTTTTTTCAACGCGAAAAAAATTTTTTGCCGCAAAAATTTTTTTTACTTCGGAAAATTTTTTACCGCGCAAAAATTTTTTTACCTCAAACAAATTTTTAACCTCCTAAATATTTTTACCGTTTTTTTTTTTTTTTTACTCATACCAGAATGATAGACTTCTCCGCGGCATCCGCAGCAATCCGCGGCAATCCGCGGCGAATCCGCGGCAATCCAAAATAGTAGAGGCATTTAGCAAATGCAGCTTTGAGTCATGAATAGTAATACAACTCTTTTTAACATTTGTTGTATGGCAAATCCGCGGCAATCCGCGGCGAATCCGCGGCAATCCAAAATAGTAGAGGCATTCGGCCAGTGCAGCTATGAGTCATGAATAGTAATACAACTCTTTTTAACATTTGTTGTACGGGTAATCCACGGCGAATCCGCGGCAATCCAAAATAGTAGAGGCTTTCGGCCAGTACATCCATTAATAGTAATGCAACTCTTTTCAACATTTGTTGTATATACTTTCATATTGAACATTATTTGTATTTTTATTTTAACTTTTGCATATAACACAATGTGTTACATAGACACTTTTCATTTCATTTACGTATGCTTTTGTTCTGTACTTAAACTAAGGTTTTTAAGATTTAACAGTAATCTTCTACTGCTTCTGGGACTTCTACTCGTAAGACAACTGACTCTGTACAGCTCCTCGACGACTCTTCTACTGCTCACATTGATGCGATGATCAGAAGTCTTCACTAAATTGTATTAACACTACTATTGTTTACTATTCACATCTATTGGCTGGATTGTAAAACAATATTTCTCTTGTATGTTAAGATATTTCCTTTCTTGTAATAAAAATTAGCACTTAACAAACATCATTCTTTTTATTTTAATTCGTATGTAAGTTTCACTCTTCAAAGTCAAAAGTGCATTTGTAAAAGTTTTCAAAGTCTGTTAGTTTTACCTTTCTGCAGACTCAACATTACGTTTACTATCAAAGACAAAAGAGTCTAGTACCATAGTAATTCACTTTCAAAGTCAAAAGAGTCTGTTACTTTAGTCATTGCACATCATTGACATAGCATGTAAAAGTTTTACACTTCAAATCGAAAAGAGTACTTTCGTTTAATCATTGTGCAGACTCGACATTACATGTTTACTTTCAAAGACAAAAGAGTCTAGTAGATTGGTATTTTACTTTCAAAAGAGTCTGATAGTTTAGTATTTGTACACCTCTGTGTAGACCCGTCATTTATATTTTACTTTCAAAGTGAAAAGAGTTTGATATCTTTAGTATATTTCAAAAGCAAAGAGTCTGACAGTGGATGATCTTAACAATATGTGTAAAACTGGAAAATGAAAACAAGTATGTCAATACAAACGGTCAGATTTATTGAAACAATCTTAAAACTAACATCAAGTGTATTGAAAAATGAATCAGCAAAAATAGAAACTTTATACATTATCCAACAATCATAACATTTATAAAAAGACAACAAAATTTATTTTTTCATTAATAAATATTTACAAGAAACAGCAACAAAATAAATGTTCATATCTCAGTTCATCACAGTCCAACACACTACTAATACCCGAAGAGCGCCTAAAGATCACACTCATGCGACATAAATTAAATTGTGTCTTCGTCTACGTCCATTGGTGCACGTTCACGCGCTCGCATTCCATCCGCGCGTAAGATTCAAACACGCGCATTTTTGCGGCATGCATCAAGTGTCCTTAAACGGACTCTTTAAACCTCAATATTTCTGGAAACCATGTGAATGCTCGCATTTTACTTGAGTGCGCGAGGCCGACCATCGGTATTCCTACGCCGCCAACTTGATTTTTGTTTGCGCGGTGTTCGGTGTAGCAGCAGTCCACATTGTCGAGGTGATATCCTTACGTCGCCATCTTGATTTTTTATAAGCGCATGCGTTCAGTGTATGTGTTCGAGGAGACAATCTAAGGTGGTCAAAATAATTTGATAATGTTTTGTTGGGTTTTCTACGCACGACTCGCTTCTATGTAAAAGAGTGTGCTGCATGCGAAGTGATGCTGCGGTTGAACTTTCAACCAATGTTTACTCCTTTGAAGTGATGCACAAGGGACATGTGACTTCATTTAATGTGTTAAATGTTTATGAGTCACAAATAGTTGACTAATGTTTCGACACAAGCAAAACTGTCTTTAAGTGGTTATCTTGTGTAATGAGATCTCATACCTCTTTCTCTATATTGAACTAAATGTGATGTGTGACTTCGTACAATTTAAAACACTGTCTTGTCCCCGAATGGCCGCAGTTGGTTCTAAAATTTTTGTCACTCTCGCGTTGTTGACTCATTTTCAATGAGCCTCTACACTCTAGGCATACGCTGAGATTCAAATTGAGTATAGCCGTTGATGGTCACCTGTCGTGCCGATGCATAGTGCGCGTGGCAGGCAACCGGTATTCCTACGCCACCAACTTGATTTTTGTTTGCGCGGTGTGTCGGTGTAACCGCAGTCCAGAGTGTCGAGACGATATCCTTACGCCTCGAGTTCTCATACCTCTTTCTCTATATTAAACTAAATGTGATGGGTGACTTCGTACAATTTTAAACACTGCATTGTCCCCGAATGGCCGCAGTTGGTTCTAAAATTTTGTCACTTTCGCGTTGTTGACTCATTTTCAATGAACCTCTACACTCTAGGCATACGCTGAGATTCAAATCGAGTATAGCCGTTGATGGTCGCCTGTCGTGCCGCTGCATACTATGTACGATCCCGCGCCATTTTCACATCCCACAGCGACTGTATTTGATCGTTCACTCTCTCTCCAGACTTCGCGCCGATCGGACGTGTGCTCCAGTGCTCCAGTGCTCCGTTAGCTCCGCTGCCCTCAGTCTCTCTCCAGACTTCACGGTGACCGGACGTGTTCTCCAGTGCTCCAGTGCTCCAGCGGTCCAGTGCTACTGCCCTTCTTCGCTCAGTCTCTCTCCAGACTTCAAGGTGAACGGACGTGTTTTCCAGTGCTGCAGTGCTCCAGTGCTACTGTCTTTCTTCGCTCAGTCTACCTCCAGACTTCACGGCGATCGGACGTGTTCTCCAGTGCTCCAGTGCTCCGCTGCGCCCTGTGCCATAGTACTACTGTCTTACTCCTGGGTACTCATTAATTCAAATGTAAGTAGTATTTGTAATGTATAATAGTTATCTATATTTAAATACGTATGATTTATGTGGATTTTATTTGTGTCAAATATCTTCGTTCTTTCTATCATGTGCTAACTGAAAAGTTCATAACATTATTTTCGTGTTTTACTTTGCGATATGTAAAATTTGTAATAGAAAATCAAACTTACTTATTCATAATCTCCTTGCCTTTAAATTTACACTTTGTTGAGTAGTTTAACAGAGAAGAATGTTAATAAACTACAATGCATAGCTTCTTAAGCATTTATAAACATTTCTGAATGCAAAGTAGAATATTTACTTTCAAAACGATTTTAATAGTTTTGACACTAGTGTGAAAATTGACTGCAATAACATGTAATGCAATGAAACTCTTTTACACTTGCTTGTTGTGTTGGTTAATTATAAAGAATGTTTCTTGTAATATTACATTCTTTGAGTTTTTCATAAAACTTCTCTGAACAGTTTATATTACGTAGAGTTATTTGTTTGTAGATCATGAACAACACTGTGGAACGTCGCTTCACTTGTGGGGAGTGCGGCAAAGCGTATAAGAAGAATGATCATCTTAACCAGCACGCACGTTCCGCCCACAGGGGAGTCAAGTTTGACTGTCCGGATTGTGGGAAATCATACACGAGGGATTCTGACCTTCGTCGCCACATCGACATCGCCCATCGCCAACATCCCGCATTCAGACCAGGTTAGTAACATTTGTTTAATAATATCTTGAACTTTGGATATAGTCACTAACTCCATGACACTGATCAATCGCATAACCAAATGCATATCCACAGACACTTACTTTAAGAAAACATTTCCTTTGTAATATGAAAACTTTAACAAATTATTTCAAAATGAACAAGATGATAAATAGTAATAATTTCAAATGCTACTCTGATTATAAAAATCCAATGAAGTAAATGTGTTAGTATTTACTTACCAAATATTCATCACAACTTCTTATAAATATGCTTTAAGATAAAATGTTCTAATCACATGTATGTTCGTTTGTTATAGATTTTGTTTCCACTCCTTCGGATCCGCGACCCGGCCCCTCTAACACTTCTGACCTCGAATCGAGACCGAACCCATCGCACGCTACGGATCTGACACAAGCCCCACCATCTGTTGGAGTTCGTACAACAGGTATGCATTTTTCTTTGACTTCAAACTAATGATGTTTGTTTTACTTAAAACATAGATACGACATTTGCAGTAGTAGTAACTGATTTCACACTAAATGGTTCGTTCATCATTCTTAATTTTCTAAATGAGTTCTGATGTAAAGACTTTTAACCAATTTTAACATTAAGTTAATTTCAACCATGACATTATACATTCAGAACTTTCATAATGGTTTAGAAATTGTTTCTTTTTCCATTATAATGCATGTGACTACAACTATATGTGTTTTTCAGACCATGTGTGTGGCGGGTGTGGGAGATCCTTCACGAGGAAGGATAACATGCTGTTCCACAAACGATTCCGCTGCAGAGCTGCACGTGTGAACCATCATCCACAGCAGACCGGTGGAGTCCAACCAACAACGCTTGCCACCTCGCCCACAACACCTGTCCCCTCGTCATCATCGTCGGTGGAATCAGTCCGTGACAAGACCAACAATGACAACGGAACTCCCGTCATTCCCAGTTATTTGGCACCAGATGGCTTCGTGGAGACCGAGACAGGATTTCGCGGGCGTTTGAAGACCTACAGGCTTGTGGAGCCCGCTGATGACACCGTTTCTCTCCAGGAGTTTGTCAACTCTGTACGAACAAGAATTGTCACACTCATGCGACAGATTTTATTGATAGTTCATGCCATTAAGGTTAATATCTATATCGAATGTGAATTCACGAATATTCATGGTGAGACTTGTAAGCGAGCCTTCAAGACCAAAAATGTCCCTATCCTCCAAACAAGTGATGTAGATGAAATATGTCAACAATTCATCACCAAAATCTTGCTGGAGAAGGAAACATGCGAGATGAAGGGCTCGGGATGGAGCTTTGTTAGGGTTTTGGACATGGAGGTGAGAGTGAATGTCTACAGTCCTACCAAAGGTAGCTCCTTCATCCCCCTTCCTCGCGACATCGCCGTGAAACATGCCGTGGTAAATACGTATAACGATGCGGATGAACGCTGCTTTGAATATGCCATGCTGACAAAATTCGTTGAAAATGCTCCTCGTAATCGACTTACTCCTTATTATTTCACAGCAGAGGTCAGGGCACGTTCCAATCTAAATTTTGATGGGCTGGAGTTTCCAGTTAGATTAGACAAAATCCGCTCGTTCGAACGTAACAACCCCGGCATAAGCATAAATGTGTACGGTCTGGACAAGAAGAATCAGAAGAAGCAACAAAACAAAGAAGAACACTATGTCTTCCCGCTTCGCGTCGTGGATCAGGAGCTGCCGAACCACTTCGATTTGTTGTTTCTAACTGATGAACGAACCACCCACTATGCGTACATCTCAGACTTTGAAAGACTAGTTGTTAGCCAGATGACGCGTCACGGACATCGTTTGTTCATTTGCAGGAGATGTTTCGCACATTTCGAAAACCGACCGAACAAACTGGGTCTCACCGGAGCTGAACGGTTGGAGGAGCACAAGCGTTACTGCTCTTCGCATAATCCTCTGAGGACCGATTTATCTGAAGATAAAGAGATTCGGTTTAAGCACATCGAGCGTACACAAAAAGCACGATTTACCATATATGCGGATTTTGAGTGTGCGCTCGTTCCGACTGAACCAAATCAACTTGTTCATCCCACACCAACGTCACTTCCACCATCGTGGGATCCGGCCACTTCAAGAGGTGCTAATATAAATCACAACGAGAATGCGCCAAGTAATGTGAAGAAACTCCACGTGCCATACTCGTACGCGTACTACATTCATGATAATCACAGGAATGTTAACGATGGCGATTGTGACGACAATGACCCGACTAGCAGCACATATTCAAAATTGAGACTCTACAGAGGTGAGAATGCCTCTAAACACTTTATAAACGCTGTACGGGATGACGTAAAGAAGATTGGAGATGTTTTGAATGCACGTCACAGACCCGATCACCGAGAGCAGGAAACTATAAACATCTATTTTCATAATTTATCAAACTATGATGCACATTTCATAGTTAGAGAATTGGGTATCGACAAAGGTGATGTAGAAGTACTCGCCAACACGGAAGAAAAGTACATTACATTTTCAAAACGATTTAAATATCCTGATTGGCATGGTAACATCAAGCTACAGTTTGTCGATTCGTATCGCCTGATGGCGAAATCATTAGCAACTCTTGCGTCCATCCTACCTGATGACAAAATGAAGATCACGAAAGCTAGATACCCGGACAATGGAGATTTCCGACTATTACGCAGGAAAGGAGTCTTCCCCTATGAATACATCACTTCACAGGAGGTTCTGGACGAGAATCTACTTCCACCTAAAGAAGCCTTCGGAGATGAAGTGACAAATGATGATTATGATCATGCGCAACAAGTGTGGCGTAAATTCAACTGTACCACGCTCGGTGAATACTCAGATGTATATTTACGAACCGATGTGCTACTATTGGCCGATGTGTTTGAGGGGTTCAGGGAGATGTGTCTAACGCACTATCAGCTCGACCCTGCACATTATCTTACGCTTCCATCGTACGCCTGGGATGTCATGTTGTACAAAACTGGTGTGGTACTCGATACCATTCAAGATGTGGATCAATATGTATTTTTTGAGAAGGGTATTCGAGGTGGTCTGACTCAATGTGTAACTCGGCACGTCATCGCCAATAATAAATACACTAGAGGACGTGGTGACCGAAACGGCCAGTGCGCATCGACAAGTGGAGGCACCGTAGAGAGTGATAATGATACATTTTTAATGTATTATGACGCTAACAACCTATACGGATGGGCCATGTCGGAACCACTCCCGTACAAAGATTTTGAGTGGCTAACACATCAGGAAATTGACAGTTTAGACATCTCGAGCATACCGGCGGAGGGTGAGTACGGGTACGTATTGGAAGTAGACTTGGAGTACCCGAAAGATCAAGCTCTGCATGATAAACACAGAGACTTACCCTTCTGTCCAGAAATTAGAAAATCACCAGCGTATCAACTCCCATACACATCGGAGCAAGTGCTCAACAGCGGTGCTGGGTCGTCTAAGAAATTAATGGCCAGCCTGACGGACAAGGAGGAATATGTAATTCACTATCGCTATCTCCAACAGGTGATAGAGAATGGACTACGTGTTCGTCGAATCCACAGAGTTCTACGTTTCAAACAATCGGCATGGATGAAGCCGTACGTGACGCTAAATACTGAGTTAAGACAGCAGGCCAGTAATAAATTTGAAGTGGAGATGTTTAAATTGATGGTCAATGCAGTATACGGTATGAGTCTCCAGAATGTGAGAAAACACCTAAACGTAAAACTAGTCACATCCCATAAAATGTATACTAAGTATGTAGCTAAAGCGAATTTCAATGATCGTGTTTGGTACAATGAAAACCTAGCATTGCTACATATGGCCAAAGTGCGAGTCGTACTGAATAAGCCTGTATACGCGGGAATGTGCATTCTGGACCATAGTAAACGATGGATGTACGGTTTCCACTATGACATGGTAGAGCGGTACGGTATCGAAAGGATTAGAATGGTCTACATGGACACCGATGGGATAGTCTACGCGATCCGTACCAGAGACGTCTACCGTGACATGTTGACACACCTGGACGATTTCGATACAAGTAATTATCCCAGGACCCACATTTGCTATGATGGACGGAATGCTAGGGTGTTGGGAAAGTTTAAGGATGAAGCCGGAGGAGTGGCCATTGAAATGTTTGTCGGATTGATGGCCAAACTCTACTGTATGACATTCGGCAGGTGTACTTGTAATAATGAAGTTGAAGGAGATGATTGCATCACGCCTCCCCCCATCAAACGTGCGAAGGGTGTTAATCGTGCCGTCGCTCTGCGTGATCTAACCGTACAAGATTACATCGATTGTCTGCATAACAGAACGACAAAGAGTACGGAAAATCAACGCTTTCAAAGTAAATACCATATGATTTATTCAGTGGTAGTGAGAAAAAGATCTCTGGCTCCGTTTGATGACAAACGATACGTGATGCCGGAGGATGGAATAAACACTCTTCCGTGGGGGCACTATGCAATACCACCAAGAGCACCACCGCTACCTCCAGCTCTGTCTGCACCAATGGACGTAGACGAAGACACAATTTAATTTATGTCGCATGAGTGTGATCTTTAGGCGCTCTTCGGGTATTAGTAGTGTGTTGGACTGTGATGAACTGAGATATGAACATTTATTTTGTTGCTGTTTCTTGTAAATATTTATTAATGAAAAAATAAATTTTGTTGTCTTTTTATAAATGTTATGATTGTTGGATAATGTATAAAGTTTCTATTTTTGCTGATTCATTTTTCAATACACTTGATGTTAGTTTTAAGATTGTTTCAATAAATCTGACCGTTTGTATTGACATACTTGTTTTCATTTTCCAGTTTTACACATATTGTTAAGATCATTCACTGTCAGACTCTTTGCTTTTGAAATATACTAAAGATATCAAACTCTTTTCACTTTGAAAGTAAAATATAAATGACGGGTCTACACAGAGGTGTACAAATACTAAACTATCAGACTCTTTTGAAAGTAAAATACCAATCTACTAGACTCTTTTGTCTTTGAAAGTAAACATGTAATGTCGAGTCTGCACAATGGTTAAACGAAAGTACTCTTTTCAATTTGAAGTGTAAAACTTTTACATGCTATGTCAATGATGTGCAATGACTAAAGTAACAGACTCTTTTGACTTTGAAAGTGAATTACTATGGTACTAGACTCTTTTGTCTTTGATAGTAAACGTAATGTTGAGTCTGCAGAAAGGTAAAACTAACAGACTTTGAAAACTTTTACAAATGCACTTTTGACTTTGAAGAGTGAAACTTACATACGAATTAAAATAAAAAGAATGATGTTTGTTAAGTGCTAATTTTTATTACAAGAAAGGAAATATCTTAACATACAAGAGAAATATTGTTTTACAATCCAGCCAATAGATGTGAATAGTAAACAATAGTAGTGTTAATACAATTTAGTGAAGACTTCTGATCATCGCATCAATGTGAGCACTAGAAGAGTCGTCGAGGAGCTGTACAGAGTCAGTTGTCTTACGAGTAGAAGTCCCAGAAGCAGTAGAAGATTACTGTTAAATCTTAAAAACCTTAGTTTAAGTACAGAACAAAAGCATACGTAAATGAAATGAAAAGTGTCTATGTAACACATTGTGTTATATGCAAAAGTTAAAATAAAAATACAAATAATGTTCAATATGAAAGTATATACAACAAATGTTGAAAAGAGTTGCATTACTATTAATGGATGTACTGGCCGAAAGCCTCTACTATTTTGGATTGCCGCGGATTCGCCGTGGATTACCCGTACAACAAATGTTAAAAAGAGTTGTATTACTATTCATGACTCATAGCTGCACTGGCCGAATGCCTCTACTATTTTGGATTGCCGCGGATTCGCCGCGGATTGCCGCGGATTTGCCATACAACAAATGTTAAAAAGAGTTGTATTACTATTCATGACTCATAGCAGAACTGGCCGAATGCCTCTACTATTTTGGATTGCCGCGGATTCGCCGCGGATTGCCGCGGATTTGTCATACAACAAATGTTAAAAAGAGTTGTATTACTATTCATGACTCATAGCAGAACTGGCCGAATGCCTCCACTATTTTGGATTGCCGCGGATTCGCCGCGGATTGCCGCGGATTTGCCATACAACGAATGTTAAAAAGAGTTGTATTACTATTCATGACTCAAAGCTGCATTTGCTAAATGCCTCTACTATTTTGGATTGCCGCGGATTCGCCGCGGATTGCCGCGGATTGCTGCGGATGCCGCGGAGAAGTCTATCATTCTGGTATGAGCAAAAAAAAAAAAAAACGGTAAAAATATTTAGGAGGTAAAAAATTTGTTTGAGGTAAAAAAATTTTTGCGCAGTAAAAAATTTTCCGAAGTAAAAAAAAATTTTTGCGGCAAAAAAATTTTTTCGCGTTGAAAAAAAAATTTTCGCGGTAAACAAATTTTAAGGTAAAAAACATTTTGGGGTAAAAAAATTTTTTTCGCGGTAAAAAAAATTTAGGTAAAAAAATTTTCACACGGTAAAAAAATTTTCGTGGTAAAAAATTTTTCGCGCGGTAAAAAAAATTTTTCTCGGGGGGGGGCTCCGCAGTTGCTCCGCACTTCCTTACCTTCGGCTTTTATCCCCTACTCTTAGAGCAGTGAAGTTCAACTATATTAACAAAGTATTTTCAAGTAAATGAAATATATGTATGAATATAGATATAACTTTTTAGTTATTTCCATGTGAGGTGATTAGCTAAGTTTGAGAGTTTAGCTAATTTCCCTTTATAGGGAATATGCTATTACGGTAGTAGCCGTGGTAAGGCCTAAGCTCTGGACCATAATACTTTTTCATTTTCAGGTCCCCAGAAGCCAAATCACTATTCGTTCATTTTCATACATGTGTATGTCCTATCTATACATATATATGAATATATAATATCTATCTATAAGCCCGAGGTACCAATCGCCCTTTAGAAATAGACCTCAGATTTCTATTAAATTTTGTATAAAGGTGTAGGACCAGGTCTATTTTCATGAAACTGCAAGCATAATCGGGTAGTGGGAACCGGGTTCTATGGGGTTTCAAAAGTTTCAACATAACTTGACTTGACTCTGACATAACTTGACAAAATTTGGTATGTATATTCATAGGTAAAGCATAACTTATATTTTTAAATACCCATCTGGCGGCAAACCTACATACTCACCCCATGGGCTTATGGGGGAAATAAAATTTAAAAAATAAATAACTGAAAATAGTAAAATTTAGTAGACCTATGTAACCGGCTATGGGGAGAGATTATATTATAAATGCTTACAACATCCCTATGGAAGCTAACACACGTCCTCATTCCCATCTTTATGGGGAAAATAAAAAATAACGAATTCCGTTGGAAATTCACTGAGTACGCAGGTATCCTGCGACGGGGGCATTTCAAGTGTTTGTATATCAAGGTTTGTAAACCGATCATTCTGTTTTTATTAAAACTGTGTTAGGCACCCCTTTCAACCATCGAGTGAAACAATCTTCGTAATGATGTTTATGAATCAATTATTTTATTGGTATCAGGCATCTACCCACACAAATTGTGATCATTTAAATGACGATAATCCATTGGAAATACTCTGAGCAAGCAGGTCTGTTTCGACGAGGATAATATTTAACTCCTTTACTAAAACAAAATCAAATGCCAAGGATTAATTCTAAAATTTGCATTCCAAAGTTTTGTTTTCGTTCATTCCAAAAATTTAAACAACTCGGAGACCCGACTGCGAACGATAATCGTGGTAAAGTATCACATGTGGTTGTAACCAGATACCAAACCATATTATGATAAAATTATTTATGTATTTTTTCAAATTTAACTTTGTACTGATTGTTTGGATAAATAAATAATATCATGTGCGAGTAAAACGCCAATTATATCTCTGTAAGAGAGCGCTGCAAATAACTTTTATGGTATAGAAAAGGAGCCTCTAAACAGGCATAACCCTAGAGGGGCTATATTTTCTGAAAAAAAATATATATAAATTGAATCTATACGTTACCTATAGGTCTACATTTATTATACATATTACACATACCTACTGCAGTAAACTCATTCATTCTTGAATTATGTATTGTATTGTTATTTCATCAATTGTTAGCAACTGTGTTATGGTTTCGAGTAATCTATTTATTTTCATTCTTAGGAAATTCAATGTGAGCAAAACAGTTATGCAATTAACAAAAATTATTATAAATGATAAAATCTTCTGATTTTTGTGTAAGTAATACCAAGTTTCCTTGTTTCAACATGTGTAAAAATTTTTAACAGAGGGCAGTTCACTTGGATAAAAAAACCATAAAGACGAGTGAGCTAAGCAAACGAGCTCGTTTTGGAAGGAACAAGCCTTTTTTCGGTTCTGCCCCTGAGCGCGTGGCGTCGGTACCCAGGTACCGGTACTGCCCGGGGTGCCAGTGGTGTGCTATGTGCGGTGTGCGGTGTGCGATGTGCTGTGTGCGGTGTGCGTGCGGGAGAGCGCGGACGCCACCGTGCGCGGCTGAGGTGCGCAGTCGCCGCTCCCGACCCTCCTCAACGTTGCGGTGTTGCGCTAGGTCAGTACTCTCTCCACGTCATTCTGGTGCGCGCCTTTCGCGACCTTCCTCAACCGATGCCGATCCTATAGTGAATTTTTAATGCGAATTTGTTTGATTTTTTTTTAGTGTCGTGCCAATATTTTGTGTGAAAGGTAAGATGAAAATGAATTGTTGTTTTTGAAGTTGCAAAAAATAATATTCGCAAAGCCGGTCGTTGACCCCGCGTTGAGTTCGTTGACCTCGGCGTCCCGACGACGGTGCCGCCGCCGCCGCGTCCTCTAGCGGCGGAACGCAGAGACCTGTCACAGTAATGTTATCATCTCTATCATGGTTACATTCGTATATCAAACTACCGTTTACGTTGCCTCCATATTCACACCTATCCAGATTTATCATTATTATTTTTTATTCACTGCATGACTGTCTTTACCAAAATTATTGTGTAAGGCAGTTTTTTACAATCGTTTAGGCCTATTTATTATTTTCTAGTTAAAACACGCTATTAAGTTTAAACAAATTAGTTTCGCATAGTAAAATCTGATGATTTTAGTTGGTTGTAAAACACATCTAAGTTCAGACGATAAAGGTTCTTAGACGTCTTGAACAATAACGATTTAAAGTCTACTGAAAACCCCCATCACACCGTTCGAATTCATAAACCACCCCATTTTACATCCACCCTTTACACAGCACATTAGAGGCCAGCAAATATGTACTACACATTTGCCTCTATATATGTGGTAATTAGAGAAAGTATTATTTTTGATCATGTGAACATTATTGTTTATTTGCAACAAAATGTTTAAATATTGATATTAGGCCTATGTAGGTATATCTTATTAAAATTATGTAATATCGAAAGACATTACAGCAGGGTACTCCAAACGGAAAAACAGTCTATGATATAAAAAAAATAAACCATACTTTTTCACTTCCATGATTATGTAATATATTCCCTACAGATTAAATTTTTTTGTACTTTCAAATAAAAATAAAAATGTATATCATCAACATCCAGTTTATTTTTCTCTAAGATTTCTTGGCAGATCGTGGGTTGAAAAATTATATAACAAATATGAAATTCGTCTACGAAATGAATAACCTATAAAAGTAGAAACTGTATGTCAGGTGGATCGCTAATTTAAATTGGCCGGTTGCAAGAACACGCTGCGAGACCGGCGCTAGTTGGCGAGTTGTCCGCCACTAGCGCTGCGGTCGCCGAGCCGATAAAAATACTTGAGACAAATAATTCAAGTCACTTTCCCACACTTTCATTTTGCATCACATGTTGTAAGATTTTCATTTAATCGAATTTTAACAAATATTAGCAAAGAAGACTACATTTTTTCGAAATCCCTCTAATCTGTTTTAACAGCCATAATGGTAAATAAACCACTATAATTGCCATTTATAGGTTTTTTCGTATAAAGGGATAGAAAAATACTGAAAACTGTATGCAATTTTCTATAAAGAGTACCTAATTCACAATTTATTCACATGAAATTTATTTTAATCTTTGGGTACATGTTATACTGTCAACAAATTCCGTGGTGGTATCAGGCATATTAAACAATTGAAACACACACTAGCAAATTAGGACTTGCAAATGTAAGTGGGTAGCTTTAATTCATCATTAAATTAATCATACAATAGTTTAAGCCAAGTCAGAATACCAGAGGCAATTTTGCCTCAGAGAGGGGAGTTTAAATGTTCTATGCTTTTTCTGCTTCATCGTTGAATATATCTCTAAATTAATTAATCCTATGCCAGAAATGTCGCTAGGGTCACTATTCAAGTAGTAGGTGACTGTAACAAGAGATTTGAAACTGTAGAGCCACCATTTACATCTTAGGCTAATAGAAATAGGTCAGTGGGTCAATAAGTAGGTGACAGTTCCAAATTGTCCTACATTAAAATATGTACTGTGAAGTCTATGTTTTACAATGTTTTTGAGTACAGTTTAAATCATTATCATGAATTACACAGAAAAAATATGGATACAGACTTAGGCCCCGACGTTCCATAAAGGACTTCTGCCTAGCAGAGTAGTCTATAACAGTAACGAAATGTTTGAGGCATTTACATTTACTGTACTTATATTGCAGAGGGTGTTAAACTATAAAAGGACAAATTTACAATGCTACCTTCATTAAATGAATAAAACTTGCATTCATTGGCCCACTAACCATTCACTAATTGACACATTTTGCGGGGTCCCTTACAGCTATAGTTTTTCGTATAACTTTTTGTAGTATTGATTTTTTGAGTCTCTCTTATGTTCTATTTTACTTGCTTCAATGAAATCCTTTATATCGAAGGATAGTTCCTATTTCATTGAACCAGTTTATAAAATATATTTCGATTCAATTTAATTTTCTAAAAAGGTATCAAATAAAAAGATGATAGCTTTAGGTAAATATCACTGAATAACCATGGTGAAATAGTTTTGAAATTTGAATACGTTTTCTTCACATTACGACTTGTACAGCAGGGCTTTAGTTAGTTATACAACAAGGTGCATATAACGCGTTGCACAAGCAGTCAACTTTACTTTGTTCGTCTATGACTCCACACGTCAAGTGCAGTTGCATCGTTGCATCGTGTTTTTCGTAACATCAGCTGATGTGATGAGTAACCTCAATGCAAACTGCACCAAGTGCGAAGTTATTTTTGTTTCTTTTTGTTCAAAACGATTTACCAAAGTGCGTGAGTGTCGTGGCCAACATTGCCTCATCTGGTCTTGAAATGTCCGTAAGTAATTATTATTTTAAGGAAATATCCATTAAAAGAGAGCCAATACTACATGATGACGTTTCATGCTTAAAATTTCAGAAAACCCTTGGGTGCCCCGAGGACTAGGCCAACAAACTATTGCAACTTGTCATCCAGCATGAAAGTTTCTTGAAACGTTAAGATTGCATTAATTAAATGTCTAATAAAACTACCACATAAAATCTTTAGTACTCAAATCACTTATGTGTGAAATTATATCACTCCAAATTATTTAAGATCGATAAACAACTAATTCATTTTTTATATTTTTATGCGTGAGCAGTAAAATTTTAGAACCTGATAATTTTCTCAAAATGGCTTTAATATGAGAGTTATCAATTAATGACCATGTGACACTACTTCCAATGAGTTGCATGGCCTCCAAAAACGTTACGTGAAATCAGAAACTTTGAAAACAATGAATTAACTTATACGATGACATAAAATAAACTGTTTAGGTATCATGCTTGATTTATTCTGGTTATAGTTTTTACTCTGGGGGCCGTTATTCTTGGTGTCCCCACAATTAATTAATACATTTGAATTTCCTAATTTCAACGAATAATTTTGATTCCACCAGTGTTAAAACCTACACAAGGAGTAGCCAATACATGCAGTCATTATAATCATCCGACATTTTGTGCAAGTCATAAAGACTTATGTCCATTGGGCGACTTGCAAGATCTCCTGTAATAATGAAAAACGTACAGATCTGGTTCATATACAAAACACGTAGAAAATATAATAGATAATTGTATGATTATAAAATCTGTAACTTAAAGGTAAATATATTGTTGGATTAGGCCATTACGTTTTAGAAATTTCTAAAAACACATGCACCATGACAACAAACCTATACCAAGAAAGAATTCTACTTTGTGAAAAAATTCCTCAATATTCTAAAGCTTTTAAGTTCATAATATATTTGAATTTGACTAAACAAAACTGGTTTATTAAATAAATATTTAATTAATGGAAATGTACATGTTTATAATAATCTTGTTGTAGAAGTTTATTCCTCGAGTTCAATAGGTTAAGTATTTGAGGATAAATAAGTCACAACCTCTGGTCGATAATCCTTAATTAGGATAAAATAAATCCTACCGTGTCATCATAATTTTTACTGTGTGGACATCATATAAGCTGTCTCTCTTTTAATTTTGGACATAGCGATGATTTCCTTAAATATATTTTTTAAACGATTCGTGCAATTTTGCTCGGTGAGGTGCGTTTGCCTCGCATTGTTCACACATAGGTGTTTGTTTACTCGGATGTGCTTGGTTTTCTACTTGGTACTTGTAATACATAGTGGATATAAACACCCCGACGTAGTAGACCAGCAATATATTAACATATGCCAGAAATTGACGGAGATATAATCTTTTGTTGTTTCCTATATAGTAAAATCGTTGGAAACATATTTTCAGAATTTTCCGTAACCAGTAAAGATTCAACCAGTTAATGATCCAAAGTAGTATTCATCAAAGATCTTCCTCCAGATTTGCATTAGAAATCAGAAATACATATTCTTAGAGGACAGAGTTAAGGTCAAGTGTTTGTGTTACAATTGTGTAGGAGAGTGTGTTTATTAGCTTTAGGTTTCAGTCCTCCACTGTAGAAACTCTTGAATGGAGTAGAAGGGTCGTTGTACGAACCAGATTTTCAGTGCTGGCACGAGTTCTCTTTCTGGTAGCCTTCTAAAGTGGTCGGGAAGGGTGTCGGAAAAGATATATACAATGTATCTGAATACTTCTGCAATATACTGTGAAGGATAAAAGATAGAAGGGTAAAATTGTAATATGTTTCTTGGTAATAGATGTGACCTTTAGGGTTACAAGTCATATGAAATATTAGAAAATAACCTTTTGCTAACGCGTTATTTTTAGTAAATGGTATTCATAATAGCCTGCCGAAAAGAACTTTTGATCCTTTTTGATATATAGATATACACGTATCCATGAAATCAATTTACTTGTACCTCGCTGTTTAAATCAGTAGGTGGAGTAAATGATTCACTTCGCTCATTAAAATACCTCTAATGGAAAAAGGGCTTCTTAAGGATTTAATTTTCTTAGACTTGAGAGTCCAAATAGTTATTCAAACTAAACTTATTAACAGGTAAAACTATCCTACGCCGAAGTGTCTTCTCCTATAACTACATATTTTATCTAGCTATCGAAATATATAGTTTTGAAAATTACGGGATGACTAGGAATGGCATAAACAATTTAATCGTATCCTACTCCTAGATGTTGTAGGTAGGTGCTGTTTGTAGAACAATATCTGCACTATCGCTGATTCCAAGAATGAGCAACGGAAATGCGTCAGGAAAATTATTTGTACCAGGAGCAGGACAATACGTCATGCATCCTATAAAAGTCGTCTGACCCATAAACCTGTTCAACATTTTTTACTTTAGTCTCTGAGTTTGACAATTATGCATCTATCCAATATGGCATTTATTCAAGAGGGGTCATCGTGGGTGAAAGTTGTATAATTAAGGAGGAAAATATATTATTATATTTTGATCTTATGACATCAAATTTTGCTTCTATTTAATAATAAATACATTTTCAAGATTAATTAAAAATTTTAACTTTTTAAGTTTTCAAGTCTCTATTTTAATGCGGCAATGATTTTTGTCACCCAGTTAGGTCTATTAGTAACCAAACCAAAAGTGGCTGAAGCTAATTTGTTGGTTTGTAAAGTTGAATTACTTTCCAACTTATCCAATCTGGTTGGTAATTATAATGTGGACGTTTTACTGGTCTTACCCTACCTACATGACTATAGTACTCTGCTGGCTTTTTGGTTATATTAGGCACCACCCACTAATTTCAGGTTATAGTGAATATAATTATATACAAAACACGTTTCCTTAAAGCACTAATTCTTGCTAGTATTTTATCGCAAATGTAAGGTACAGTTTTTCTGACAGAGCTACAGAAAGCGACAATGTCGCCAAGTTGAGTGGAGTGTCGTCGGTTTGGCGTGGTTAGGTTAGGTTATGTTAGCACTTATAAGTCAATATTAGTTCCGTTATGTTAGTTCACTCAGCTTTAAAGTAAAACTACATCAAAATAACAGGGTGAGTTTTAAGTCCCTTCCCCCTATTTATTTTCTATACGGTATAAGTTAAAATGTTTAAACTCCGCACATCCATGTTAGACCAAAATACCTTTCCTTTCATGGGTTCTTTGACTCTCCGACTCCAATGGGGGACGGTCCACGAGAAGTAAGGCGAGATTCTTAAATGTAACCATAGGGTAATATGAACATCAAATTAAAGTTCTCTGTTTATAAAATGCAATGCCGAAAACCGGACCTCAAAAGCATGACCGAGTCAAAAATGGAAGACGATCAAAATTTGCATTAAAGTCATATTGCTGAAAATAAAAAATACAATAATTCCGGATAAACTTATTTTTTTGAGGTCCAGGTTTGTCTCAAATTGCTTAGAATACAAAGCCCTTTAAAATGATGTATGGTATGAGGTATGCCAATGAAATTTTTCATAAGACTCTAGTGACGTCCATACAGGAAGTCGTCAGGAAATCTGCATTGGCCTACTCATATGACACATCATTTCAAAGGGCTTTGCATTCCGAGCAATGGTCCACAAATCCGATCTCAAAAGGTCGAGTGTATCGGGAGTTATTGCATTTTTTGTTTTCCATAGCAATATGATTTTAATGGAAATTTTGATCACCTGTCACTTTTGACTCGGTTATCCTTTTGAGGTCCGGTCTTCGGCACTATATTCTACTAACAAAGACCTTTAATTTGATGTACATATCAACCTATGCTTACTTTTAAGAATCTCGCCTTACTCCTCGTGGACCGTCCCCCATTTGAGGTGAAGAGCCAATGAACCCATGAAAAAAAGATATTTTGGTCTAACATAGACGTGCGGAGTATAAACCTTCTAACTTATACCGTATAGAAAATAAATAGGTAGAAGGGACTTAAAATTCACCATGTGTAATCCACAGCGTAAATGAACTAATCATACGCACATGATGTGTCTAGTAGCCACAGAACAGGGCTAACAATGAGCACCTGACCTTGAATGACCTTTTCATACTCGTAAATCAGACACATTGATCGGGTTCACGTCCATCCACCGCATCCACTGCAACCGGGATTTAGATAATAACGTGACAAATCCCAATGGTCATTTGATAAATCCTGGTGGACCCTAGTGACGTCATTTTGCTGCCGTCTTATGAACCCATCGGGATTTTGAAAGTTGACGTTCACGTGTATCTGTTACTCACCGCAAAAAAACCCTCAATCTCAATCCCGTTCCACCACTAAGAAACGTGAACCTAACCATTGTTGTCAAACAAACTATAACGAAGATTACGGAAGCCAAACTGACAAATCTATACTAACCTGGCTAACCATATTTAAATTTGGTGGTGCCTATGCCTGAAAAGTATACCATCTGCTGGGCTAGAGCGACACTCAAATTCTCAGATATTGTGCCCCAACAGACCATATAGGCTGCAAAAATAAATAAATTCTTTCAGTGCCTAAAGTGCCAAAATGGGTAACCATAATCATATTTGTTTGATAATATATAACAAAATTTCAATATAAGTGCATTTAATATTTTCAAACCAACATGAATAATTGTTTTAAAGAACCCACAGATTCAGTCTCAGTATTGTATTATTTGAGGGTAGTCATCACGAACTGTTGCAGCCACTAGTCTCTAGTGTAGTGAGTTAGTTTACATGGGAGTGGTCATCATGGAGCGAATACAAAGCGAGCAAACCTCTAATTTTACATGGAGTAAACTACTTTAGACTGTTTACAAAATTCGACTCCAGTATAATGTGACGGTACTGTACATACAAAAATGCTAAGGGAATTTAGTAATGGACGATAGTGAGAGTGTAATTTTATCATAAATCAGTTCATAATAATGAAAAAAACATACTTCGTTACACCACGAAATAATTATAGTAACAATCAAGTTTAAAATATAAGACCATTAGAATATTTTTAGAATAGATCCATGGAGTGAAACTGTTATAATTGTTAAATTGAACGATTTTGAGTGTTTAAATGTAGAGATATGTAAATAAATATTAGCGTCCTAGCGTACATATTTAACATAGGGACAGAACTAAAAGTTTCGTTGTTGACCGTGTGCGCAACGTCGCCACCCCCAAAAGGGGTTCCTATTTACCGGGCGCAATGGCTCAACCCTTCGCCCTCCGCATCGTTTTCTAACGGCGATGAACAGGGTTACAAGCTTCATTTATGAGCCCGTGCTGGGGAATTCGGTCATACACATAGCCCTTTCACTGTCACCACGACACTGGGGTCAACCCGAACATCTGACCTTTCCGCCATCACTATGTGTGGCCTCTGTCCCTCCCGGGGTTTGTCTCCTGCGGTCCTTTCTCTAGTGGATCATTTGAGACAACCGCCACTTTTTTTCTTACAAAATGAACAGAACGCCTTTACTGTGTTTGGTTTTTTAGGATTTCCGGAAAAATTGTTCGTCCAGGGATTTAGATGGCTGGGAAAAACGTAGTTACAGTGCGCCAAGGAGAAGGCTCGGTTATGACTGAAAATACACGGCAAGCGGTCGGCTGTGGTTCTTTTTACGAATGTTGATGGAGAGTTTTTAAATCCCTCGTTGAAGAGTTGTGATTAAAATTTTGTTTTGATACTGTATTTATTCTAAGTAAACTGGCATTCGATATCGCGCATGCATGGTTCGACTTTTCTGTTCCTAAGCCAGTGGCCGAAGTTCTGAGAACCCCTCAACGCTCGGAGCGGCGGAGCTTCGAGTACGGCACTACAGAGTAGGCGTTATTGTAGAGTGGCGTGATCGCAAAAAGTGCTAAATTAACAGTCTCCGTAACGGGTAGCAGAAATAGTGTTGTTATTGTGAACAGTGCTAAATTGACACTATTTCAGTGGTATACTCAAAAGAGTCTCATAATCGTAAAAAGTGCTATAAATTGACAGTCTTCGTCACGGGACGTCTTTTTAAAATTTTGTTCGATAAGAGCAATCAACATTATGGAAGGGTTTCTTAACTGAGGACTTTAGAATATGGCCATTTTGAGTTTTTCTAAAAATCAGTGTTTTACTTGCCGCCGCCGCCACAAACCATATCGACTAGAGTTTGTATTTTTCGGCCGATTGATGCAGAATAAACTGTGTTAAAAATTTATCTAAATTTACCGTTCCTTTAGCGACATTGATTCTTTTTACTAAAATTTGTAAACAAGAGAAAATTTAAATATGTTTTTATTTCAAAAATAAAAAAGTATACTTTTTACAAAAAATTATTCCTTGCAAACCACATTCGTCTTGGTCTTAACAAAGACTTTACTGGGTGCTATAAGCGATTTCTGATTCCAAAATAACAGAGCTATTGACTTGGAAGTTAAATATTGTTCTTATTGGTAATGGATCTAGGCGGTCGGCTCTTTATATACCAGCAATATAAAGGGCGCATCGCTAGAGATGCGCCCACATAGTTCTGGGGACTGGTATACACCCGAGTTGGGTCGTCTAAAGGAGGAAATGCTGGCTCTAAAAGACAGAGGTAACATGACTGATCAATAAAAGTATACCATTAGGTATAGACAGGTAAAGACCCATTACAAGAAGGAAGTCGAGCTAGCAAAAAAACAGTGGACTGCCCAAAGGATTGAGCACCGAACAAATGTAAAGCTGCTTGGGATGTAGTCAACACCCATAGAACCTTGTCCAGAAAGCGTATTGACTTTGCGAGTCCCGATACATTTAATAACTTCTTTGTGGATTCAGTCAAGGAGATTGTTGATGACTTGCCACCAGCGACACAGGATCCCATGTATTTTCTGGCCTCTAGAACGAATCCTGCTCCAACAAACCTCCTGGTTTTTCAACCTATTTCTCCTACCAACCTGATTAAGTTGGTACGCAGTTTCAAACCTTCGAAGAGTCCAGATGTCTATGGTATGTCTATTTTTATGCTCCGCATGGTCATTGATGAGGTTGCAGTTCCTCTCTCCGCTGCCATACAGGAATGCCTGGCAGATGGTGTTTTCCCGGAATTTCTAAAAACATCAAGAACAATCCCAGTCTATAAGAAGGGGGACCATTCATCAGTGAGGAGCTATCGACCCTCAATAGTACCCACGTTTGGCAAAGTGATCGAGTCAACAATAAAGCCCCAAGTTGAAGCCTTTTTTGAAAATAACCACCTTTTCACAGACATGCAGTTTGGTTTTCGCAAGGAAAAATCTACAGCCTATGCTGCTGCAAAACTTGCAGAAGGTGTAAACGCTGCCTTTGAGGGCAATGAGTCCATGTCTCTGACCCTGTGCGACTTAAGCCGGGCTTTTGATTGCGTTTCTCATTCCATCCTG
This sequence comes from Neoaliturus tenellus, assembly GCA_030545055.2. NCBI lineage: Eukaryota > Metazoa > Arthropoda > Insecta > Hemiptera > Cicadellidae > Neoaliturus > Neoaliturus tenellus. Next base: position 37,001,555 of record CM061535.1, read on the forward strand.
ATCAAGAAACTAATGTACTATGGACTTGGCGGTGCTGCCCTTGGTGTCATTGACTCTTACCTAAGTAACAGGACCCAACTTGTTTCTATTGATGGGGCCTCCTCAAAGCCACTACAAGTTGAATATGGTGTACCACAGGGGTCTGTCCTTGGGCCCACCCTCTTCTTGATAATGATTAATGATTTGGACGAAAGTGGCAAAACGTTGATGTTTGCAGATGACACCACCCTTTTGGCTACCGGTGAGAACGTTGAAGATATACGGGGCATCTCAGAACAACAGCTCTTGTCTGCCACTAACTGGTTTCTTGCCAATAGATTTCAACTTAAGGAGGACAAAACTCAGCAGATTATATGCAGCTTGTCCAGACAGCAACAGGAGGTCCAGGACCCTGTAAAACTTCTTGGCTTCATTATTGACGGGAAACTCAGTTGAGAAAACCACATACAGCAGACCACCAACAAACTGTCCCGGATATGTTTTCTGCTCCTGAAACTTAAAAACTGTGTGACGGAATCTTACCTGGTCATGATATATCATGCACTCTTTCATTGCCACATTGCCTGCGGTCTACTTCTGTGGGGCCATTCATCACATGCTCTTGATGTGCTCAAACTACAAAAGCGGGCTGTAAGAATTATTACAGCAAGTGAATACCGCGCTCATTGCAAGCCACTTTTTTCTAGGCTTGGAATTTTCACAGTGTTTGGACATTTCATCTTCCTGAGTTTGATGCATGTCAAGAGCAACATAAACATCTTCTCCACTCGTGGTGACTTTCACCCCTACAACACCCGGCAGCGTGGCAATTTAGACGTCCCTAGAGTGCGCCTGTCCAGGTCTAAAGCTGCCTACAACATCTCGGCAATCAGTTATTACAACCACCTCCCATCTGAGGTTCGTGAGATGGAGTTGCCGGCTTTTAGGAGGGTCATAGCAGACTACATCAAAAGGAGAGCCTACTACTCCACACATGAGTTTTTAGAGGATAGATTTTTTGATCTGAGGATATGATTCTGAGCCACCAACCGGAAGTTGTGTCAGTTTTCCTCAGGTTTTGTAAATATATGTTTAAGTTTTATGTATATAATGTAAATATCTATGACGCTGTCAATCCCACAGTGGTGGGTAACAGACGAAGAAGAAGGTATCAAGGTATCAAGCAACTCCAGCGTGCTCGCGAGGTGTTGAAGGTGCAATGGAGGTGTGTCAACAAACCATCAGGACGGGTCGAGACTACCTGTGACAGTCTTGGGGGCGAGTCCCTTCTCGTGCCGCTGTCAACTCTGGTATTTTGGGTGATAGCTTCAAAGATGAGTAGGATACAGTGACCGTTGTTGTTGGGGGCAAGTTTCTTTTGGCCATGGCCGCGCAGGGACTGAGGTCACTTCTCATCAATCAGCCACCGTTCTTATCACCTATCACTGGTCAATCCACTATGATATATCATGCAGGAATCCTCATAATGATTTGGACAGCCTGACCGAGTCTGCAACCATCACGGTGCAGTCATTCCTAATGCGATCAAAAACACTTGAATGGACATTTTCATCGTGTAACTTATTTGCTATTGATTATTATGAATCAACTAATTACTAACATCTTACGATTTAAGTTTATTTTTTACTCCTAAATTAAAAATACGCTTAGAAACCTTTTGGTTTCACCGTTTTACTTATTAAGTAATTCTATGTTACTCATTGTTAAATTAAAATTTATCAGTGGTCGTCCTAATTAATAAGTACGTCCAAGGTACTCTTGGATATTTTGTATTGTAAAATTCATGAAAATGTTCAAATAGGAAGGTATTCATATTTTTGGTTTCCGTGAAGCTGCATACAAACAGTATACATTGATTGAAACTATGAAAACAGGGTGACTGCAGAAATTCGCTGATTTTTCTTGCTGGTCCGGTCCAAGGGAATCGCGAAGACCGTCGGAGGGGAAAATTGAGATTTCAGCGCAGCCCAAGTCTTCCTTGGCACTTTTTATCATCCTGTACTTCTCATGAACTTCCAGCCCTCCCTCCGGTCAGCAAAACTAACCACGGGACGAGAAGGGATGTAATCAACTTGGGCCATGCTTTTTGCAGAGATAAATAATTGTCTAGTACTGTGTAATTCGCAGTTAGTACGTTTGTGAAGACGATCCTATATCAAGTGTTAACAACCATTCTTAATAAAGACGACAATTAATTGATGGAGAGAGGTACTGTAACAGAATTTTCAAACTCGGCTTTGATTATACGACATACGAGCACTAACGTCAGCGGGTTAGTAGTGACTGACAGTACAACTGGAAGACCGTTTGGGTGATGATGTTTGACACGGAAAAATGTATTTATACAGTTAACGAATTAATAAATTAGTTTTTTATCTATACGACGTAAAGTCGCAGTTATAGCATAGACAACTGAAGGCACAATGCTTTAACGATGTTGGGGAGGCCATTCAAGAGAACTAAAATAATAATGGTTCCCCATCGTTAGGTTCCCCCATCGTCTTGAATTCTTTTGATAATACGATAATACTCTTCCATGATATCTAAAATGTAGTTGACACAACCTAAGTGGATGGTGTCCATCTTGTAAATAAAATGTGCCACGAAAGCAATTACGCCCGGAAGACACTACATATGACAGGTACCCAGCGTTGGCGGGACGGCTTCAACGCGACGCATTTGCCGCCACGTGACATGGACTTTTTCCGGCGCTATCTCGACGGCATCTGCGCGACGGCAATATCGTTCGTATGACATGGCCCTTAGATTAAATACCTACCTAAATATAGAGATAGTGATGTTTCCAGACACTTTACAGAAATAAATGTGATTGTGTCTAACATCCCAATTACAGCAGCTATGAAATATAGATTTTTTTTATATAAAATCAAACCTATGACACCTTGAAATATGGTATTTGTTTATACATTTTAAGTGTTTTAACAAGTCTGTGCAGTCTACTCGTAGAAATATGTTGCTCATGTCAATGCTGCTTAAAAAGTTTTGATTAACTGCACATATCAATTTAGTTTTTATCGCCAGAGATAAACTCTTTATCGCTTTTGAGAGGTTGATGCACTTAGATTATCTTTCCTTGATTCTATTGTCTGTCGCAAGGTTTAATCTTAGGTAACAAAATATGTGATTTCCTGTTCTTAATAATTACAACATTAAAAAATTCCTTAAACCATATTATAAAATGAATAAATTAAACTTACCATAGACATTAAATTATGTAGGGCCTATAGGTATATAAATTTAAATTCTTTGTTGAAAAATCTTCATCAAAAGGGCCGGAAATCAAAAGAGAACTTTCCATGATTTAAACAAACAATGCTGGTCAACAAGCAGTACAAGACTCTTGTATAAATACGAGAAAACACATTTTACAACAATTTTGTACAACAGTTCCTTAAAAGGTGTTATCTAAAAAGGTTACGCAATCATACGCAAAAAGCGTTGATTCTCTGTAGCACAATTCCGTAATATAAAATTTTACAACACTATTTCAGTGTTTTTTTCTAAGTAACTAGATTTTTTCAGGGGGGAGGGTGTAGTAGAGGGGCGGTGTCCTCCTATTTGCGGACAGTCCTATTTGCGGACAGGCCAGTTTGCGGACATGTCTGGTTTTACGAGGGGGGTAAACAAGGCCCTTGGGGTGGGAGGATTCCAGTTTGCGGACAGGTCTCGGTGCATTATGTAATTTTTTCCCCTTCTGAGATTGCCAAGCCACTTACATGTTTTTAATAGGTTAGGTTAGGTTAGGTTAGATTAGGTTAGGTTAGGTTAGGACGAATTTTCTTGATAAAGAGAAACTAAGAAAATTAAAAATTGTATATACATTTAAGTAACCTTAGCACTTACTAGTAAAAATTATTAGATTTGTTTAATTTTTTTCTTTTCCTTTTTGTTAATTTTTTCAATATGCGTTCATGTAAACAACATGAAATAAAAATTATAATAACACAAACACCTACAGCGTGCGTTTACTACCTGCTTCCTTGGGTAAATGGTTTTTATGACAGGATTAAAATATGTGTCCGCAAACTGGACAAATCTAATTAGTGCATTCCACTACATTTTTGGGTTGTCCGCAATCTGGAAGGTTTTGCCCTTGACCGCAATCTGGACTGTCCGCAAATAAGACATACAACCAGAGGGGCGACGGGGGGGGGAGGTTTGGTCAGTATCAGGCATTTTAATTTAAGCCCTTTTAAAGACCAACCTTTTGCCAAGACAAGACAAGACCTTTTTTTGCCTATTAAAAATAGTAGTATGGGCTAGTTTCCTTTGTAAAAACTCCTCATTGCGTAAGTCCTTATTTAATGGAATTTGTGGGGTTTTACTGTATGATAAATGTTTATTACTAAATTTGAAGGGGCTTTGACTCCCTAACAACCCCCCTCGATAAAGCTATGTTTGCTGCATAGTATGAACGCGACTAAAAGTTACACACACGCTTGCAAAAGGTGAATTGAGTTTCCATAAAGGGCTTTTTACGTTTCTCTAAGTTTTCAAACCTAGGAAATGAAAGTAAATTGAAATAAAAACCAATAAAAACCAAGGAAATGTAAAATAATTTGAAATGATACCAAATCGAAACACATTTTTTGATAATAATCTTTCAGTGGATTTTCACAAAACTGTATTTTTACAATAATTATTAATATATTATTTACAGTAGCTTATTAGTTTCTTTTACATGCGTTTAAGTATTCTGTTCACCGCAAAGATAGAGATCAAAACGTATAATCATTTCTTGTCCATATGTCAATCTATCTGTCTAGATTACTTCGATTTTCAACGTCTCCAAATCATGCAAAGAAATAAAAGTCAAATATATATTTTGTTGTGTTCTACCATACTTTCTCTCTGTATCCCACTAGCAACTCAATCAAAACACAGTAAATCGTAAAAGTCCCAACAATTCAAACAATTTCAGCATTTTTAAAAATGTATTCTTTTTTCACTTCGATACATTTGTCCTCTCAAATAACTTTCTGACTATTTTATAACTCATTTTCAAGGACGGGTATAAAGTTTTTTTTAGGATTAGTTTAATTTACATATATATTGTTAATTGTATGTTTAGTGGATAAGAATAAGTAATAAAGTCTTGCACAAATTATTGTAACACATTCTTAAGTAAAATGAAAGTATTTTTTATTTGATTTTTACACTGCGTTTAGCTTCAAAAATAAGAGCTTAATATAGAAAAATCTAACTGTATGTAAAATATGTTATTCAAACATTAAAAAAATACTAAGGTTAGCCTACTTACATAAAAGCACTTTTCTGGCACCACTATCAAGTTATAACGTGCTAATGCATTTTAGTTTTTCAAATATTTTGCTTATTATACATTGCATACCCATCTGTTAGTGGGGTAAGATGGGAGAGACTAGGTATTTGGAATGCATCATTCATTGATTCAAATATTTGGTAACCCCAAAGAGAATTACTTTTTTGTGGTAACCCTAAATTATCGGCATCTTGGAAGGTGTCCGAGCTATGTTCTGCGGATAGAGTTGGATCGGCTCCGCTCAGATAGTTGCGATGGTCTCCGAGGAGCAGCGCTGCACGTCGCGTCGCGTCGCGGTCGGGGCAGTCCCCAACGTTACTGTACATCTTCATGCCGCGACTAAGTAATTTGTTCGAATCAATAATTTAGTTACGAAAACCCGATATTATTCGTAATCAGTAGTAATTGCTCATCTAGACGGTTACCTTGGGTCCGAAAATGTGACATGATTGTTATAAAACTAGATTATTTTGCAATTACTAAATATTTTGTAACAATCAATAACTGAGACTATACTTGTTAAATATTAATATATTCATATTAATTATTAATATAACTATATTAATAGTTAAGATCTTTATACTTTTATAAATACTCGGTAGCAAATCTTGTAATATGAGTACTGAATATGAAAATCAATTATTTTTATACTACTGTGACACTACGTTCATTCCTTCCGTTTTGAGTAGACCTTTTTATGGTAATTACAAATCGTTTTGGAATACTTAAGCCATATAACGTATCGGAAGTGTTAAACATAGAAAACAACTGTTTCTGTCTTCATCTTAAATTAAAAGTCTATTAAAACCATTTATTAAAGGTTTTTTACGATTTGATTTTTTTTATAATCTAGATTTACAAGATGACGTTTTGTAAGTGTACAGCTTACAAAGATGATCGCTGTTTTTCAATAATCAAACAGCGAGCTCAGAGACATGCTGTTATCCAGTTTTAACACTTCGGTTTTCCATTGTTGTGCCAGGCTCTTCTACTATCTAAGTGCATTTTCTCTCTTAGTATGATCGGTTTGATAAAAAAAGTACCGCTCAGTTCCTAACAAAATTCTCATTTTTTATTTGTTATCCAAAATTTAAAGTATTCTTGTTAATTGACTTGTAAATTTTTCCAAAACGAATAATTTAATTTGCTTAATCTCTTGATTAGTTTGTATTTAAAAATACAAAAATTGCTGCTATTTGTGTGTCAAGAGCGGCAATGATTCTTATTTGTGCTCGTAATACACACAAGATTTCTTGCTTTCATTGAGTTAGACAGGATCTCAATGAGTGGAACATTTTCAGTTTCAGTGTTCTTATTGTCATCAGTGTGTTTCAGAAACATATTCTCTATAAAAACAACATCTCTCGCGATTTCAAGTCTTGTAGGATTATCAGGATCTATTAGTCGATATCCCTTAGTATCTTCACAGTATCCGACAAATACATATTTCTTTGCTTTCGTATCAAGTTTCTTTCTACATTGTTTAGGTACGTGTGCGTAAACGACACAACCAACTACCTTTAAATGTGAAAGATTAACTTTCTCACCAGTCCATAATTCTTGTGGTGTAAATCCTTTAACTGCTCTGGATGGACATAGATTCTTTAGGTATATTGCGGTATTTGCTGCTTCTGCCCAGTAGCAGCTACTCAATCCACTGCTCTGAAGCATACAGCGTACCTTTTCAATGATAGTCATATTTGCCCTCTCAGCAACACCATTCTGTTCTTTAGTGTACTTTACGGTTTTCTGATGCCTGAGTCCATTTTCAGAAAGATAATGATCAAAATTGAGATTAACATATTCCGTTAAGTTGTCACTCCTTACACATTTTTTCCGCAAATCCGTTTCATTCTCAACCATAGCTTTAAAATTTTTGAAAGTTTCAAATACTTGGTCCTTTAATTTTAAAAAGAATCCAAACGTCATTCTAGTAAAATCATCAATAAACGTTAAAATATACCTGCATCCACTTATGGACATATCATTGATTGGTCCACACAAATCAAAATGCATGACTTCAAGCTTGTGAGATGCTCTGTGCAATACCTTTTCTGGAAATGGTAATGTACTAAGCTTACCTTCAATACACGCCGCACAAGGACCCAATTTCTCGCTGCCTGAAAAATTTAATCCTATGGCCAAGTGTTTACGCAATACATTCATGCTCAGCCAGTTGAGGTGACCTAGACGCTCATGCCAAAGTTCAGCGTCTGTTCTGGCTTTCGCAGTATTTACCTGTTCAGTCTGTGTGCTTGTCTCTCCTTGATGAACTCAGTCCAGTTTGAAAATACCTCCTACATCAGATGCTGAAGCCAGCACCTTGCCATTCATTTGGCACTTAATAAATGCTACAACCTGTATTAGTGAATACTACAGCTAACCCATTCTGTACCATTCTTTGAACAGAGAGCAAATATGCAGTGAGGTTTGGTACATACAATGCATTAGAAATTACTTTCTCCTCGTTGTTGGAAAGTATTACCACTGCATTACCAAAACCTTCACTTAAATTCTTTTGATTATTTGCGACTGTGACTTCCTTCCTCACATTAGGGTTAAAATCTACTAACCAATCTTTACAATTAGTCATATGAGTACTTGCTCCCGAATCTATGTACCAATCAGTTGACGATACATTTACTGCTAAAGCTGTTAATAAAGTGTAGCCGTTATTGCCATTCCCCTTAGATTTACTGGTCATGGCACTTTTATCATGCTGTCTGTGACTATTTTCATTAAGTAAATGTTTATCAGTTCCCGAGCTTCCTGAAAAACCTATTTTCAAATTACAATACTTAGATACTTTAGATACTTTATTTGAAACACCGACGCACTCTGTGGTGCGTATTTTAAGGTGAGTATGACTGAAGGGGTGAGTGTGATGATTGTAATGGATCAGGTGTAACTTTGTTACTGACAAATATCAGCTATTTCATTTGTCAGGATCATTAATTATTAGCCCAATGACCAAAGGCAATATCGAACCATCAAAAGCACCAACATTTCTCAGGATCGAACCGGCAACCTACAGATCAAAAGGCGAGCTCTTTAACCAGTCAGCTACCCAGCATATCTTGGCAATGTTTGCCAATATGTCCCAATCCGTTACATTTGAAACATTTTATACCTGGAGCTTTACTTAACCTTTTATCTTTGGATAATAAAGCTGAAGACTACTTACTGACTTGTCTCGTTTCACGTCCTCTTGAAGAAGTCTAGATTTTACATATTCAGTTGTAAGTTTGATACCTGAAATCTCCATAGCCATCCTCATTGGTTTGTACTCATCTGGAAGTCCTGCTAGCATAAATGCAGCCATGAAGTCATCGTCTAGAGGTGAGTTGCACTCCGCCAGTCCCTGAGCTACATCCATGATCTTCGTAATGTAGGCTTCCATATTCTTACAGTTTTCTAGGTATTCATAAGAACTTGAAAAAGATCAATCCTTGAATTTAAACCTCGATCTTGATACCCGTTAAAGGTTGTACCATGCTTCCTTTGTAGTTTTAGCATTACGAACATGTGCAAATGCTGTCGGCTTAACCATTAGACAAATTTTGGTTCTTGCCTTTATATCCTTCCTTTTCTTTTTATCAGAAAGTTCATCATCATCAGCACGTTCTATTCAGTCCCATAAATCTTCATGCATAAGGTACATTTCCATTGAAAACTTCCAACTTGAATAGTTTGCCATTCCATTAACCTTTTCAATGCTTGGTAATGATCCCATACCTCGCTTATCTTCAGTCATGTTTATAGCTGAACAAAATGCTATTATTAAAAAAATAAGATTCCTTGGTTTTCAATCCTGGTTTTCCCTTCCCTCTGGGCCGATAACCTGTCGTTTTATTACAATAAAGTTAAAAACGCAGTGTTAACAAGAGTATTTTATTATAAACCATTAATAATAATTTATCAACCTTATCACATGTTAAAAACATAACAGTGCCTTAGCAATAGTTACAGATTATAAACACTTAGAAAGTATATTATAACAAGACTTTCCCTTAATCTGTACACTATTGCTTGAGTTTATTATTCCAAGTCCCTCCAAGCAAGCATTAGGCTATGTATTTGTTTATTGAGACCTTTTGTTAGCAAGTCCGCCCACATCTCTTTAGTTGGTGAGTAGTCTGTTATCTTATAAAGTAGAGGTTATCTGTCTTGAGAGACTTGTGACCGCGTGCGATTTGAAAATGGGGAACAGAGCGCCCGACTGACCATTGGCACATCTATATACGGGACTTCCAAGGGTCGACGGTAATCCATAGAGGAATGTCAAAATCATCGATGGAGCTGAACCCAGCACCGAACTAAGGAAAGTGGTGAGAGAGTTAGTTAGGGGGCTAAAGACAAGAGAAATAGGGGTAAGACGGTGCTGTGGAGTGGGGACTACCTGAGGCCACTGCAAAACCAGCCTAGTGCGGACTTTCATTGTGATGGCATTTATAACTCTCCGATGGTTTTTGCCGTTGAACAGGTTTTGGTGCGGACTTTCATGGTCGCCGCTTACAACACCAGTATGGCAGCAAACCTACATCCTCATTCCGATCATGTTTTTGGGCAAAATAATTTAAAAAATACCTACATATGTTGGAAATTCGCTGAGTACGTAGGTCTGCTGCAAGGTGGGTGTTTAACTTCAGGCCGAAAACCAAGATTCCTGCTATCCAAAAGACATATATCATCTAGTTGGTTAAGGAATCGGGTGCAGCGTTCGGCGTGAGGATTGAGGAGGCGCAGATAAACGCGGCCTACCGAGTTCCTACCTTTCCACCAAGGTTCCTACAGCTTCCGCAACGACCGCGCCCCATCCCTAATGGTCCAGTTTAACGCCCGAGCAGAGAGAGACGATTGGCTCAAAAAGTTTAAAGAGTATATGAAATCTGCAACTGCGGACAAGATCACGAACATCACTGTCGATGAAGTCATTTAGATGACCTCATGTGACAATTAATCATCTGCTAACCTGTCAAAACAGTTTTTGATGCCGCTTCTTGTAACGGTACCTCAAGCCTCATCAAGACGTCAATCAAAGGTCTTGAATTGATTAAATTGAATTGAACCTTGAATTGAAAAATTGAACCGGCCCAGCAGGCTCAATTTGACTCTACTAGAGAGCTCAGCATGATGATGAGTTAACGGAGTAAATGAGTTCGTCTTGCAAATAAACAACCATGATCGAGCTCGGCATTCCAGCATGTATGTGGTTGTGACTGCTACTGCAAATGAATGGATCAGTCCAACGAGAGTGTCCCCGGATCTCCAGGCAGGCCCTACTAACATCTCAAAAAACATTTAGACTCAGTAGTAAAATCTAAATTAGTAGATTAACTAATGAACAATATTGACGTCATTGTCTCCCAGTGGTTATATTTAAAAATCCCTTTATATTCCAATCGGCCCACTTCCGTCGACTTTTTTTTAACCCCGGCTGCCGATTGGAGGAATTACACTGGCTCGATTGGAGGAATTACACTGGCTCGATTGGAGGAATTACACTGGCTCTGCAGCCGTTAGTTTCTGGGGAGGCTTCTGGTGGATTTTCCTTTATATTGTGGGGATTCATAATAACACTTACAGAAATCCATTGGAATAGTATACGCGATAATATCTATTGTATGTACCCTGTACGCAATATCGTAGACATGACCAAACCCAGGCGACAATAGACCTTACACCCTTGCACAAGTTAGGATTTTTTAGGTAAACCAATAATATAAACCAAATTAAACTACATTATTTTATATACTTAAATTTTGGACATCTCCTTTTTGATTTGAAGATAGTTAATATTTTTCATGTACATCGTTATCCCAAATGTTTAAATATTTTTTTTACTTTTTCCGGATTTTAAATGACGGAATATTTCCATGTAAGATCTACTCAAAGTTATATGTTCAATATTGGAGTATGTTTCAGTGCTTTAGAAAATGTATAATTTTATATTATTTAAGTTTCTTTAGAGGGGTCTAAAGCGTGTTCCTGATAACTCTGCAAAACGGCAAAAATGCGTGACATTTGACTGTTTTCTAATGGGCACTTAGAGGGTTAAAGTTATCTCCTGGAAGATTACGTGAAACAATTAACCGAATCACCAGTGATGTTGCGTAACTTATGATCCGTTGAAGCTCCATTTTCTCAGTCCTTGTTCTCGCTTATTTTAATTAATAAAAATCTTTAGGTAAATTTAAGAGTAATGCTCTTTATGGTTTCTAATGGCACTTTAATTTGTTTAAAGCCAAAATTGGGTTGTATATCGCTCAATCGTTATACTTTTGAGGTTCTTAAAAAGTGGGTCAGTCAGGATGTTTTGTTTAAAAAAAATTTGAGGACCAAATTGATTCCCAAAATACTGCCTTACCTACCACGTTATATTATAACTTATACAGATTTTAACTTTAACTGTTCAATCTTCTGGAAAAACTCGACAGCACTCACGCATTGAGAGAGAGTGTTAGTATGGGCTATGAATATCTTAGAGTCGAATTCAATTAATGAAACTGACGCAAGAAGATCTTAAACCTTTAAAAGGTATTTTTTTATTTATGCCACTTAGAGGAGTTCTATTCAATTGTGAAGTTAAATTAGCACATTCCTCCTCCTCATAAACATAGCTCAGCAACTATCGACGTTAACTATATGCAATAAGTTCACTCTATATAAGTTTGGCACTCTTTAAGTTCACTCTAACTATATGCAGTGCTTCACTCTGTGTTTAATACTGTAGGCCTAGATTATCAATAATATTTTAAAATTCCGTTATGAATATTAATTTATTTACAATAACATTTTAACACTAGAATTCCTAAAAACTATAGAGCTATACAAAAATACTACTGTTACTACTAGCTAAGTACTTACTTTGTTGATATAAAATAGCTACTACAGTACAAATTAAATTATTTCCTCAACATTTTTTGCACCCGGCAATCGCTATCGCTATGCAGTTCAAATGAGAGTGAACAACTATTTTTTAAAGTTAGTTTAATACCATTTTCTGACATTTTTTATAAAACTCCTTGAAGTACTTGGGAGCATGCCTAAAAATAAAATTGTGTTGGCCCAAAAGGAATTAGGCCTACCAGAAAGTCTAAAAAAGTCAAGTTTATAGGGTTTGCTAAACAGCCAACAAAGTAAAATAATAATAAAGCCTGCCTTAATCTTCGCTGCTGTATAGTGCAGCTGAGTATATTGAAGTAAAAAGACTGAATTAAAATAACATATTCTCCTAAAAAAATGCTAAATAAAGGGCTCTAAGAAATTACAGATCAGCCTCAATTGTATGTGCTAACCACCAGCCATAGGGTAGGCACTTAGACTATAAGATCCATGAAACTAGTCCGATGAGAGTAGATGCATTGTTGCGAAATCTATACCCACAAACTCATTTATATTCTATGTTACACACTACGAAAGACAACATTTCGGGGCGAGGTGGGGGTGAGAGAGGTCACAGCTGTTAAAATGTTCAACGGACTATTTTTGTGAACCTTACTGTAGTATAGGTACATATCATTAACTATATGCGATCCATAGTTTGATGCTCCTCGCAACTATACATGGCTGGTCATGTGTCATTTTCTCCTTTAAATTTTTAATTATTACATCTTTTCTCACCGGCATGAAAGCGATTGAGTGAACCCAACTGGCAACAAAAAGTTAACTAATGCAATGAATTAAAAATTTGTAAACATCCTTACAACAGTGAAATTATTGTGTATTTTTTTTTAATTAAAATAAATTTATGCATGTGTACTTATGCATCTAATTTTTCTTATACACAATGAAAAGTCTATTTGTGTCGTTTCATATATCCCAATAATTACTTTAAATTTTTTCTAGTTCTTTACACATTTCCTGTCTCTTGATTTTCGATTATCGACCATGGCTTTGTTCAACCACTAAAATTTCAAATGTAGGTAAAATGTTCATATTTAAATCCAAATATATTTTCTGTTGAATTAAAAACTACATTTAAACATGTATTACACAATATTTATAAAAATTTTAAAATTTAAACCTTGTAAAATTGTAAAAATTGTAACATAAAAATGAATATTAAATCTGCACTAACTAATAAAACATTTAAATGCAATATTTTATTACGTTTTATTTCATTTATAGATTTTTTTATTTTAGTACTTTATATATATTTATGTGCGAGAACCTAATTTCCAGCTTTTCGGTATTTTCACAGTGACGTATGTTGAATAGTTTATACAACTCGAAGAAGGGGAATATGAAAGACGTGAAAAATCTACCCCCACAAACAATCATGCACTTTAACAAACTGGAAAAATTACGTATTTCGTGAAACATTCAAATAATTTATTTGGCGGACCTTTCAAGACCAACTTTTTTGCTATTCCAGATCCTTCCCGCCCTTCAGTTTCAATGTGTACAGCCCCTAGCGGACTGCAACCCTCAGGAGCTGTTCACCTATTCACTGCTAGAGCCTCTCAGCTGGTCTAGGGTCTAGGTCTAGGAGGGAGCGGAGCTCGCTGCTGATTCGCCGCTAGGATCCAAGATGGCGCTGCCGTCACTATCGGCCATCACTAGGCCTAGCCTAGTCGCCTAGTCGCCCTCTCCCGCGCCCGCCGTGCCGTACCGTGCCGTGCCGCCCAAGCGCCCCATTCATCTCTCCTGTTTTTGTTTCAGGAGTCTCCTGGGTCGACACCAGCTTGCATCTTTCTTTCAGTAAGGTATGTCTGACACTGAAACTATTACGTGGTTTTATATTCTTATTTAACCTTATTTTCCAAAATGTATAACCACAGTCCATGAAATTATGTGACAACTCTACATTTTGGAATAAGGTAAAACCTTTGACTATAATATACACTAATGTGAATAGACTTCTCATAGCATAGGCATGTTTGAAACCTATTGACTGTGGTGCGATCTTCTGTGGCGTACATGAAGTACAATGGACATATGATGGATAAATCAGTATTACCACCTTCATTACCGAAAATGAAACATTTTATAGGTGAGGGCTATGTTTATGCTGTGGTAAAGTGTTTTTGCATCACTGAAAATCCAGCTGATTAATTACAATATCAATTCCAAAACCTCTGGCGCGGCGTACACGAACCTTCCAAATTTCGCTATCAAATAAAATGCATTGGATAAGAAGTCTATTCACGTAGTGTAGCCAATGGAAAAACTATCATTCTAATTTACCATGTATCTTGTGCTTGCTCAACTTTTTTCTTCGGTACCTTTAGGTTTTATTCAAAGTATTCTACTTTTCTCAAAAACACAACTGTTATTCACAATTTCAACTGTTACAAATAGTCGCATACACTACTTTATCTACGATCAACTTAAATTTAGTAAATCACATTAAAATAAAGTAATAAACATGTAGAAAATGTATGAGTTTAAGTGGTTCACCCAGCATCAAGCGTGTAGACACACCCGATGTCACTGAACCTAATCTTTCGTTCTCGCTAACATTGGATCGCACAGATTTTGTCACTGAACCTAATCTTTCGTTCCGCTAACATTGGATCACAGATTTTGAGAAGGCACATAAAGAAACTAAATATGAATCTAAATGTATCAATCAGCTAGTGTACGAACCGCGTCGTTTCTGTTATAATATAACACGCCTTTCGTCGAATCCCGAGCTCTTATTGGTTTATAACCGCTATTATATTGTGATTCCTGGATGTTTAAGAGCTCATTATGCAAAGGATTTGAATTTGGTTTAATAATGTACCTTTTTGTGACGTTTCTTGTAATATCACAATTGATGCTTATTACAACGATCGTTTATGAAAGTCTTTAAAGCGGCTTTGATATAATAACCAACATTAAGGGGCACAAGTTTCGTTTCGCTGGAATTCCAAATGCGCGATCACATTTCATATTCGACTCTTTTAAAAGTACATTTAATACAAACATGTGAATAGAATAAGACTAATCTTTAGCGAGAAAAGCAAAATCTTACTAAAGTATTTTGGGGCCTATTCTGTAATTGGTTTATAGCTTAACATTATTGCTTTCTGATTCAATATACGTAAAATTAATTAAGCTATACCGATTTATATGCCACTATACAACTTTTTAAATCCAAAATTTAAAAAGATATAATATTTAGTTTGAAATAAACTAAATAAGATATTGGGATCCGCGTGCCGAAGTCACATGATCTATGCGAAATACAGTATGCATCCTGTAGAACATCCTTGGCAATTAGTTGTGAATGGTTGGAAGCCGAAAGTGTCCCTGCAATAACTACACAAAAAAGTGTCGCCCGACCACCACACTGTGCATTGAAACTAGAAAATAAATACTTAACTTTTATACGTATACAACATCACATTAAATCTCCTTTTATTCTGAGCAACTGTAGGGTAATCTTTTTTCTAGTATATTAAAATAATAAAAAATGACATACTTCCAAATGACTTATTTTGTTAATTAATAAATGAAATTGCTTATTAACTGAGGCGAATAACAAAACTTTAATGGATATACTGTCTGTTCAGTAAATATACCTTAGAACTATGTCTAATATTAAACGTGCATTCATTTGATGGTTGAAAAGAGTGGAGAATGTGACACTCAAATTTGGAACATCCTTTAGTTTTATAACGAACAAAGTAGGAAACGTTTTTCGTTTTAATCATAGTATTACCTTGTCTTAAATAAATTCAAGAATTCAAGACACGTGTGAAAGACGCGTTTGATTCCTTATGTACTAAAAGTCATTTTTTACTTTGCTCATCTTTTGTAGCTGTTCTATCTTTCAATCTGTTTACATCAGTGAAACACAATAAATTCAACTGAATGTAAACTCGGCACTGTTCAGTAGGATAATCTCTCGTAGCCTCGATTAGGCCTACTCGCAGCACCGTTTACTCGATAGGGCCGTGTAATATCGGCTCTCAATGACGACCGGGCAGTGTAATATCGTCTCATGATGAAGATCGGGCCGTGTAATATCAGCTCTCGATGACGATCGGGCCGTAATATAGTCTCATGATGAAGATCGGGCCGTGTAATATCGGCTCTTATGACGATCGGACAGTGCAATATCGGCTCTTGATTGGGCCGTGTAATATCGGCTATCGATAACGATCGGACAGCTGAAATTCGACAACTATCGATCAGCACACATAAATTACCAAAAGTCGATTATCGAACATGTAACAATGTTAGTTATCGGTCATCATTACGAAGAAAACTGCAGCAGTAGCGGCGGAATCGCGTATAACGACAGTTAAGATGTCTACGACCGGGCCGTGAAAGACCCAAATCTCGAGTACCGTACTCATCCAGCGCGTAGCGCACGGCCGATCGCTGGGGTGCTTAGGTACGGAGGTGTCGATCAACCGGGAGTTATCAAGACTCGAGTTTGCGGGGTTTCAGGCCCCTGCCTATGTGGGCGACAGAAGCGACGCGACTAGAGCGAAAAAATTTCAAACCATAAGCACTGGCGCGTTTTTAGTGTGCGACAGGGGCAACGCTTTAGCACCGTGCGTTGCGAGCGTATTTTGAAATTTCAAACTATTTTCTATCTTGTTGTTGTCGCTCGTAAAAGTGGTGAAAACAAAGCTCTAACAATTTAAGAAATTATACACGCTACAAGTGACAATTAGGCGTTCCTCCAATGAGATTGGTTTTTTAAAGTTAGTAGTTTTGAAATTATTTCTTAAACCACTAACAATATAAATGAATGTTTCAATCGAAATTTCTCTTATAGTTACGAAATAATTCAGGGTACTGGCGCAGTATACTGTAAAGATGGTGGAACTCACCACATGCGGATCTTTCCTTGTTAATAATATTGTTTCCACTTCTTCCGGACACCTTCCGTTAGTACGGAACTTTCTAGAAGCATAAGCTTCTGTTTCTCTTAGGTCATCATAGTGAAACTTATTGTTTAAAAAAATTATACGCCCCTGTCGCTTGTGTCGCACGCAACGCCAGTCACGGAAAATACAACATTTTACAACATACACACCTCAGACCAATGATGAGTTTTTCTTCCCAAAACGTTAAATTGTCCGTAAACTTGTGCATTTCCGTCGACGGAACATTAACAGCATTTTGTAGCACTAGCCGTTCCGTTCTAAGAACCCCACAGCGCGATCACTTTCCAGGAACAACTACAGCACGCCTACCAACTAACTAGCAGCGCTGACTATTCGTCACTCTGCAGACAGCACTTTCTATTGTGCTCTTTTAGTCAACGCCTTTTTCAGAATCGTTCAAGGTCTTAGATAAAATAATTTCAGTGCCGTTGATTTTAGCTTAGAATAGAGAATTTAAACGTAGCTGCATTAATTTTGTAAAAAATTGGTCATACTGTTGTTAATTGACCTTCATCTTGATCATAAGTCTAAATTCGAAAGCATTATTCTTGGAAATTTAATTGAAATCTGTAAGTTTGCTATTTATATCTTGAAAATTTCCACGGCAGAGATAAAACACGGCCTTTCATTAAAATTGGGAAAATATTTTATGACGTTTGGCATTATTTTGATTATGTGTTCAACAACTAATACCGCTACCGAAACCCCTTTTTTAAATCCTGTTAAATGTGGCACGAAACTCAGAATCAACACCTCTTTTCGCCATCGATGCACCATTTCGAATTCTCAGCTTCAGACTAAGTGTAACTTTAATCGAGTCCTGATGCTGAACTCAACATCTGAGCGACACTACTTGGTCATGTTCTATTTAAGAAAACTACTTTCCCCCTTTATCCTATAACCCACTCATACTTTTTGTTCTATATTTTCTCTATGGTTTTCGATCTAAACTAATAGTTCATTATCGTCTGATAAGGTTAGCCAAATCTACAGCTTAGATAGAAACACTGTGTTGAATCTAAGGCGTCTATAGATAGAAATATTGTGAAATTAGCTTGATTCTTCTATCGATTTCGTCTATTTGTCATGATGGAGCTAAAATCTATATAATCAGCGAGATCGAATTTGTTTTCTCTGTGCTGAGCCTAACAGTGACCTCTGTGAAAGTCAACACCGTCAACAAAGCAGTTTGCTGCCGCTGTAGCGAACCTCGGAGAGATGAGTGTCGTCAGTGGTCAGCAGCTGACGTTAATCGAAATTCCTCAGCAACTCGACGCTGATGACTGACTGCTGATGCTGACAAACAGAAACACTATCCTCGGAGCCGAAAACATGAATGGACTCGTGCCGATGTCGGGTTACTCTAGGCTACATCTGGGCAATTTGAACCCCTGCATCGGCAATTAAACGCAGAAAGGCACTAATAGCTTGACAGCCTATTGTTAATTTGGACTAATTGTTAGGTAGGGTGAAATAAAAATACGTATTCCAACACTACTTGATATATTTACTGTTACACCGTAATTACATTTAGGACGGTAAATATATCTAAAAGATGTTGTGATGGAGATCGATTTCGATATATTTTCACATCGGTCATCATCTGGCGCAAACTGAAGGAGAATTAAAAATTAGGTACCCAGCGGATTGGTCATAACATTACGATATAAACCCCCAGCGATGTAAGATGAATTGGTTGAAAAAGTCTTAGTTAAATACATTGTAGTTATACCGATGAATAACGGGTTTCATATGAATGAGAAATATTTGAAAAAGTGTCGGTCTGTTTTTGTAAATATAAATTAAAAGAGATTTTATGAATAGCTGTCTCACGCTAAGTAATGAAACTTCGTCAAAAAGTGTTTCAGTGCGGGGTGCAGTGGATTTTTGGTGAAACCACAATGCTGCAGATGGGAAAGCAATGGCCAAAGCAGACATCCATGGTGGACGTTCCTTAGAGGGTGTTTAAATTGAAACTTCTTTAGCCCTGTCACATCATATATCATTTTAAACGTCTTTCCATTGGGAGTAATAAGCCACAAACCCGACTTAAAAAATTCAAGTATTAAGAAAGTTATTTCTTTTTTGTTAAGATTTACCCATATAATTTTAATTGAAACTTGGTCTGCCTGCTATTTCCGTCTCGGTCATAAATTTGAAATCTAGTTTGCAGCATTGTACTCGGTTAAGTGAGACCTTTAATGTGATATACATATCAACCTATGCTTACATTTAAGATTTTCTTTTGTCTCCTGGTTTCCCCCCTAAAATGACTCAACATGTTTGATACTTTTTGGTAACTTATTATCATTGCTCAAATGATCATGTTACCTTAACAAACAAACAAAATAAAGGGGGAAGGGACTTCTTTACGCACTGTATGTTACACTGATACAGTTGGCAACAGTGATGAATAAGTGACTCATTAATGAATTGCTCAACCTAAAAAGTGACATGCATCTCCATGTTTAGGCAGTTTAGTACAGTGAGCTGAAACAGAAACTGGGAGAATCAAAATAGCTTCAAGTATAAAACCACGCTTATACCATTGGCTTCCGAAAGTTCCGAAACGAAGTTGAGATAGGTTCCGGCAGGAATCGAAGTTCACTTGTTCGTTGATCAACGTTTTCCTATGTTCCCACTTTTTCTTTAAAAATATGCGATTAATCAAGCATCCCAAGCATTCAGTATATTTACTGTTTTATAGGTATTGATCACCTTGAGGTTTTCTTCAATCTATATATTAATAGGCAAGCATTCTTCTTTTCCTTATTTTTTTTCTTTGATTGTGTGTATCGCAGGAGAAATCCGCGCATTCCGCTAGAAAGTTATGGTCCAGTAGATGAGCAGAAACCCATTAAAATTCACATAGGCCCTCAGAGCTACGCCCTACATTCTTTCAAAGTTTCAATGTTATGTTATAAAATAATTGTAATTGATTGAATCATTAGACAGCTGGTGTAATAACAAATGATAGCAAATCAAGAACAACAGATGTTTGAGATATGAAATATTTTAAACTAATTGGGTCCAGATCAACGGAAATTTTGGTCACATTGCAATCAGTGGGCGATCTCTAGTATTTGCTATTTTATGGCCATTTTCCAGTTTTGCAGGATTTTGCAGCTTCAATCTTTCCAGCTTCTTGTCCCTCCAAACCACGTATGTTTTTCTTTTACAAAGAAGTCGTATAACAATCGTCACAGCTGATTTTCGTAGATGTAAGGTCAATACAACTTCTTGTCATCTTCGATTTGAGATCGAATGTTGCAAAACACAACAGCAATTAAAGACTACTAGTGTCATTTCGGTTATAAATTTACATGAAATATTTGAGGACAACAGCGTTATACCGATTGATGTCCTCCTTCCCTGATTAATTGATCAGTGGCTACCGAGGGAACTAATGGAGTCCGACTCTTCTTTCGATTCTTTTCTTCTATTTATCTTCTTTCTATTCATTGCTATAGACGTGCCGCATCATACGAATACAACTAGGGGGAGCACCACCAAATAAGGGGAGTGCAGGCTACAATTTTCCCTCAACCAGTTTGGAAAAAAACCCACATACAGTAAAATTATAATTGGACTAATTATTGCTGTATCTTAATGGTTAAAGAACAAATAACTAATATTGTTTTGCAAATTTTTAGAGACTTACAACGTTATGCCGTGTATAACAAATATGTTTTTAAAAACCAACTAATACCAACCATCGTTCTAGGAGTGACCCTTTCACGAAGTTGACATTGCTCTTATCATTCAAATTCTAAGAAGAAGTCAGGTGTCGGAGACTGTCCATTTAGCACTATCGCGATCACGCCACTCTTTTTTTCTACCGGTGGAATGGAGTGTCAATTTAGCACTTTTACTATCTCGCCACTATTTCGGCTACCGATAACAGAGCCTGTCAATTTAGCAATTTTCTCCATCATGCCACTCTTGAACAACGCCTCCATTGTAGCGCGGTTACTGGAAGGCTGGCCGAGTCTTGAGGGGTTTTCAGAACTTTGGCCACTGTAACTTTGAAGTCTTATAAGTCTAAAATATTGAATATTGTTGTACTATTGCATCCAATATGGGGCCGTCCATAAATTACGTCATCGCTTTTTGGATATTTTTGGACCCCCCCCCCGCAAATCATCCTACCATCATAATTTGTCTGACCCCTCCCCTCCTCACAAAAAAAATGACGTCATTTTTAACAAAACTCCGTTTTAAGTAAAAATAATGTTTTTTTCGTCAAAGACTTTTTAACCCCATTTTGGCGGTAGTTTATTGAAAGAACTATTCAAACCGGATATTTTTATTCACAAACCACTGTAGTACCACATTATTGATAGGATAGGAAGTTGTTGAATGTACTACGTATTCCAATACCCCCCTCGTTGGATATGTGGCATCACTACTCCCTCCCTCTCCTTCCCTTGCAGGTGCCAAGGTCATTCACCCCGGCCAAAAAAAAACATAGCCTAATGCTCAGTTCACGTTGTATTATTTTTTTAATCTTTAACATTTTATTACTTGTTTACATAGATCAAATCGTCCTCTCGCCCTCACGCTGTATCACTACTTAACCTTGGTCTGACGATGAACGCTACCTGATAAATTTAAAAACATTGACCAATCAAATCTGAATTAACCTTCCGAAATAAAGCCAAAATGACTTTCTCAATGACTTTCAATATACTATAATAAACTATAAAACAACGCCTAAAATAGTCTAATTTATTTCCTTATATAATTATTTTATAATAGTTGAATTGTGTACGAATTTATCATTGTTTTACCGTCAAAATTTGATATAAATCATCATTTTTCAAATAACGTCATATCAAAGACGACCCCCCAACTTGCACATCACCCTGCAATCATTTTAAATTTTAACTCCACCCCCCCCCCCCCCAGAAAAATGTGTAAAAGATGCCCTTTTTGTGAATTTTTATTTTATTTTATGATAAATTGCAAAGGTTTTTTTACGTATCCATTATTGTTTTGATTTATTACGTATCCTCCATATTACGTATTATCCATATTACGTATCCAAGCAATGTAAACAGTTATGTCTGATTTAATATAACCGGTACTTTATACTTTTCTATAACCAGGAAAATACTACCACAGTCCCGTGTGGGGTGCTAGAGGCTGGGATGCCCCCCTTCCTTAGATGAAATGGCCCGTTTTCGAGGATTTCTTGCCATTGATGAAATTATATACAACTTTTTTTTGGTGTCAATTAGACCACTGAAAAATAAGTTCAAGGTTCCACGAGTTTTCTTAACTCAGACTCAGACAATTAAGAATGGAAGAAAAGACACAGCTGACCACTTCCTGTTCCTTTGACTTAATCTACTAGACAGAAGGCCTCTTACCGCATTCAAATACCTAATACTATGTGTTATAACTGACTTAACTGAGAGCGGTCCATAGGCGCTCCAGACGAGCGGAAACTTTTCCGCTTTTTTTTTGATTCGTGATGGTGGAATGAAGGGGAATGGAAATGGGCATTTTGGTCGTAGGGCATAGACCTTGCAAAGCAAAATACAAATTTTACCGAAACAAGTTTTGAAATGACAAATTACCTTTACATTTTTATCGAAAAATTAGTTATTTGCGTATTTAATTTTTAGAATATTTATCAATCCATAGTTGTGCAAAAATGTTTTAACATTTTTATATTAAAGCTAATTCCAGCAATTTTCTGTAGATTTTTAATAAAGGTCAAGTAGTTAAGTTTTAGGCACTTCATCTTCAGGATGACAATCTACCCATATTTAATACGACCACCTACAGTATTTTTTAGAAAAGCAAATATTTATTACTGTGTCCAAATATATTTTTTTCGTAAAATGTCAGTACTTTCTGGAATGAGTTAAATCGCCTGCATTTGTTAAAGAAAACCATTTTAAAATTTATAGGCCTATCTTGTACATGATTGGCCGACTTGAAAATCATTGATATACTGTATATCGAAGAACATTAGAATTGCATTAGTTTGATGATTGTTATAAAAAAATCATTTAAGATATTCCATACCTCTGAGCTTTTTAAATTGTGAATCAAATATATGTATCAATATTACTTAGGACAAGGCCAAAGGGCTAATCTTATATAGGGATAATCCATTATGTAAATATGAATTAGCCTTGTATGGTTCCTAAGGGTAAGTGCACAACCAAAAACTCGTATTCGATAAAAGATGGATATTTTTTTAAATAGAAATTAAAGACAATTTTCTTCATCGTTATTAAATATAATGATATTGTTAGCTACTGTAGCAGTCGAGAAACTTATAATGCAGTAGTTATTAATGTCGTAAACAATTATTTCAGTAGTCTAAACAACATTGAAAAATAATCAATATATGTGTATATAGCGATGGACTGTTTAGTTCTTTAGGTTAGGACCAAACCTCTGCATGTACACCCCGAAAATCACCATGAAATCAGAAGATTTCACTGCCCTGAGAAAAGCTCTTTAGCTATGTGTTTCCGTTCTCTTGAAAATAAATTTCAAGGAATTTAAAAGTCAATTAAAACATGTTCGCAGAAATTACAAACCAGCCCTGAATAGGCAAAAAATACGACATTGCAATGTCATAGGATTTGGTTACTTATTTCAAATTAACGATGACTTTGCTATAGTAGGATTCACGAAAATAGTCCATTGAGAGTCGATACATTGTTGCCAAATTCTTTCTGAAACACTTTTTTATACTGTATAACACATGGTAAACATAACCACAAATGACAACATTGCAGGGCGAGAGGGGGGACTCAGCTGTTTAAATTTCCATCGGACTATTTTCGTGCATCTTACTATAAGTGTATTTTATCACTGTCAAATGAAATTTAGCTGTAAGTTGTAAGATTTTCCTACAAAGTGAAAATGCAAACTAGTCTTTGGTGTGAAATGCACATTGCATTCGATCGATTTCAGGCTGTAGAGCGGCTACAAATGAACTAGTCCCATATTATGACTCATTCATCGTAGGATGCTTAAGTCAGAATAGTTACACGGTTGAATGTAATTTCATGTAGACTATGTTCAATATTAAAAAAAATGTTCATATTCTTCATAAAAAATGGTTATCTGTATTATCTCGACACTTAAATGTTTTAAAATGTTAATCATTTTTGTGAATATTAATGAACAGCCACGTCTATGTTATTATGTATATTTTGGCAAAGTAAAGATGACGATGTTCAGAAAGGGTGTATATAAACAAGTAAAATATTTAAACTTATCATGTTTCGACTGAAGGGAAAGTCTCAGTTAAATGAGTTGAGAGTCCAAAACATATTGGTAACACTTTGCAAAATGCGCCACATTTGATACATAGACTAAAGCTGAGAACAAGAATATTAAGGCTACGTTATAACAAAACAAACCTTAAAAAATGTTTTTGTTATAATACGGTAGATGTATGTTCAAGTGTGCTAGACTGAGCGAGCCATTTAATTTTTCTTGATAAATCATTTAAAACGGGGAGGGGGGGGGTCACCCAATAGGGGTTTACTTTGAGATTTTGAGGGTGTCCCCAAAATACCCCATTTCGAGGGCCGAGCCAAAGTTGTAACTTTGACGAGAAAGTGCATATTTTTATTTTATGTTAAAAACATGTGCCGAGGTTGGTTTTCTTATTGCAATTCGTTAAAAAGTTAACTTCAGGTGTCCAGACTTTTGCCTAACCCTGTATATTATAAGTGTACGTGTCCGTTTACACGATAAATTTGGAAAGAAACCTTCGATTTCGATGAAATTTGGTCTGATGGAGTAGCGCCCTTCATGTTAAGTTCGGAAACCAGCAGGTTGATTGGACTATGGGATTGGGTTTTTTATGGTTTCAAAGGGGTCAAAATCGGGTGTTTGGCATTTTTCATCCTTAATTTTTTTCATTCGCCTAATCTACCAAACAGATAATTCAAAAGTGCTTTAAAAAAGGAACAAATTTGTATTTTGAATCATTTACTTGCTATACGAAGAGAATACAAAAAAATTGCATGGTTATTCTCATGGGAAATCAATAAAATCCCCTATATCGCTTATTTTTTACATTTTTCCATAGAAATTTGGTATGATGCGTAAATAATATTTGGTCAAAATCACCCATGGCAGCATACCTATATAATAAATCCCAAGGCATTTTCAAGTCAAATAAATTTATAATGGGAGGAGTCATAGAGAGAGGTGTCTGAACCTGAACATATGAAGTCAGTTGACCAGCTGACTTCCTGAATTTTTCATAGTAATTTTATCATTTTGTTATTTATAAACAGATCATTATTTTAAATTCTAGCTCTGGTTATGCATATGTTTTACTTTTTTAAACTATTTTTTTTGTAACAAAATGGGGATATTAAATGTGAATTTACTATAATGATATAAAATTGTTGAGATAAAAATTACTTCAATGAATTTCTCACTTTTAAAACCAATTGTTTTGTTAATCAAACAAAATGTCTATTAGAAATTTGCCAAGTGCGCATATCTGCTGCGAAGGGGCATTCTTTCATTTTATTTCTTTTTTTAAGAACTTCCACTTTACGTCAGCATGAGGCCAATAAGCTCGCGTGGTGATCCAAAGTTGCTGTCTTTGGTAGGGTCACGGCATTAAGTCACATAGGCTAGCCAGTGGTGACCGCGCATGTTTGTGCGTGTAATGTCGTCGCCCGGGATCGAATCGGGAACCTCACTCTGGCTTGTGAGGGCAGAGCTCTACCACTGATATGCTGCTGCACTCCCGTAAACTACCTGCCTACTATCTGTTTGTTACATCGACTGGAGAGAACAGATTGTTGAAGTGGAAAAGCTGAACTATATTATGAACTATAAAAATATAAACCGTGAAACGTAAATGGTGTTTGAAGAATGACATTTATTTCTTTGACATTAATTAGATATTTATCACCATAAATAATATAACATAAATCATACTGTGTGAAGTATCTTCATGCTAATTTAGCTCGAACACATACGCTATATGAGTTTTCATTAAGACTTATAATTTAATGAAATATAAATAAGTAACATTCCTATTGTTCTGACACTAAAACATATATTACTCATGTCTTAGTGACTATTATACGCAGAGAGTTAATTAAAAAATAGATTAAACGATTTTTGTCTTCTTGCTGATGTTTCCACTTCCAATGCTGCTCTGTAGGACCACTTCTGAAAGACATTGCACTTTTAACGTTAGCTAAGTTAGATTTTGACCTTTTTAAGACGAACTGCTCATTTTGTGCTGGTTACCTAAAAAGGTATATATGTTCTAAATTAGTATGTCATTTCATAAATGTCTGTAAAATAACATACGTAATGGGAAAGGACAATTTACTCAGGTTGTCTATTATAGAGAGTTGCAGAATTTTTATAAAGCAATTCAATAAAGAGTAATAGGATCTTATAAAAATTAAAATATATTTGTTTCTATTTCCGTTTCTTTCGAATATCATAACAAGCGTTTTGCAACGGGTTTAAGGGTGCCATTTTGAAAATATGAAGTTTAGGTGTTTTATAGAGACATAATTTTAGGCATAGCCTAAAACCTATAAATTAATTATAAAATGCACAACGACCTTTAGATGGCATGAGTGCCAATGAAATTACACCACAGAACACAATCGTCAGATGGTTACGCTACGTATTCCTGTGTGGTCCGTTGTCCCGGGCCATTGGGTTGTCTTCCATCAGTCCCTCATAGTCCAGGAAAATAAGGGAAACTAGTGAAAATGAATTTATTTTTTACCTTAGTAGAAATAATTGATAAACAACAACATACCCATTATTAATTGCAATTTAAATTAGGCCTACATTGAGTGCTACTGGGCGAATTTTTTAGTAAACGATTTCAAACAATCCTTTATTTTAGGGTGATTATTTACATGGTGTAATCCTTTTACAGTTGATTTTATTATAACAAAGTATCCAGCCTATAAAGTGGAAAAATTAATATTGTCTTCTATTATACATCAAGGTGTCCCATAAGTAAATTTGCAAACCTAATGAATGTTTTTATGAGTCAGAGAAAACAAATAGGTTATGTTTTTCCTCCATTATTTATGTTGCAAAACAATTTTTTATCTTTGAATCTTTTAATAGACCCTTAAGAACTTGGTTGCCAAGGTATGAAAAGACATTCTCTTGAATGAAAAGACAAAGTCTTGAAAACAATTTAAACTAAATCCAGTCTAAAATTTCTAATTTGCGTCTATTTGAAGGATTAATGTTTTCCCGCCATTCAAATTCTTAAAATAGAAGTCATATGACATTTTGAGTTGGAACAGGTACCCCCCCCCTCCCTAGAATAACTCTATATGCCTTGACATAAATAACATGTTTAATCAAGATTAGTTGATAAAATTCGACAAATTTTATGTAGGAAATACGAATCGGTGGATATCTGGTAAACAAGAGGTTTTACTAGAAAACTGTATTCTTGTTTTTGACTCATAGAACTATCTACTATTGTTTGACTCTGTGGAACTATCTATAGAACTATCTACCATAATGGGACACCCCATTAGGTTGAATATAATAGTTTGGCATGAAGAGAAATTTGCGCAGATTAACAAACTTAGGTGATTTGTTAGTTCAAGCCCGGCAGTGGTCAGCTCACCACCTAGTCAATGACGACGACGCCTTCAATCACCCCGCAGGCAATCGGGGTACTGCGATCTTGTTGCCGGTTGACTCGTGCAGGCGTTTCGACAGTCCAAGCCCGGTAGTAGTCAGCTCACCACCTAGTCAATGACGACGACGCCTTCAATCACCCCGCAGGCAATCGGGGTACTGCGATCTTGTTGCCGGTTGACTCGTGCAGGCGTTTCGACAGTCCAAGCCCGGTAGTGGTCAGCTCACCACCTAGTCAATGACGACGACGCCTTCAATCACCCCGCAGGCAATCGGGGTACTGCGATCTTGTTGCCGGTTGACTCGTGCAGGCGTTTCGACAGTCCAAGCCCGGTAGTGGTCAGCTCACCACCTAGTCAATGACGACGACGCCTTCAATCACCCCACAGGCAATCGGGGTACTGCGATCTTGTTGCCGGTTGACTCGTGCAGGCGTTTCGACAGTCCAAGCCCGGTAGTAGTCAGCTCACCACCTAGTCAATGACGACGACGCCTTCAATCACCCCACAGGCAATCGGGGTACTGCGATCTTGTTGCCGGTTGACTCGTGCAGGCGTTTCGACAGTCCAAGCCCGGTAGTAGTCAGCTCACCACCTAGTCAATGACGACGACGCCTTCAATCACCCCACAGGCAATCGGGGTACTGCGATCTTGTTGCCGGTTGACTCGTGCAGGCGTTTCGACAGTCCAAGCCCGGTAGTAGTCAGCTCACCACCTAGTCAATGACGACGACGCCTTCAATCACCCCACAGGCAATCGGGGTACTGCGATCTTGTTGCCGGTTGACTCGTGCAGGCGTTTCGACAGTCCAAGCCCGGTAGTGGTCAGCTCACCACCCCTTTCCTTGGCCGTCATTCTCTACAGTGGTCTCAATTTCTCTGATCACTAGGGATGTGCGAATAGTGATTTTTGGGTTTGATTCGAATAATTACGTTGAAATTTTTTCACAAGTCATTTATTTCAACTGAGATTGACAGTAAAATCCAGGCAAGTAGTATTAAAAATATAAGCATTTAACCACCAAACTGTATCACAAATTAATTGATCGAAATGAAGTTTTTTTATTGTGTTAATTTGGTTTTGGTACCTGTTCCTGGTTTAGAGCTACAATGGCAATTTTCAGCACAATGTTTACATTAAAATGAAAGTATAGGCCTATGGAAGGGGCATATAGCAAATAATAACAATCAACTGTTGAAAAATAACTAAGAAAAATATTTAAAATTTTATATATAAGTTTTTATAATTTTATTGGTTTTTAACAGCTTCTTTCAAACACATCAGCAACACAACAAAAAGGACGTTACTTTTTGAACAGATTAATACTTAATCTATTCAATTAAAATTAAATTTGTTTATGTTTTAATTAGGTCGAAATTGATATAATTTCTGTCTAATTAACAAACTTCTGCAGTGTGTTTGTTTATAAACACACTTTTAAATCTTAGGATCGACTTTTTTGGTAACCATAAACTCGTCGGTAAATCTAACCACTGTTAACGGAATCCAAGCACTTTGGACAGCAAAATACCTAAATGTTTTACTACAAGTTTGATAACCTACTTTTTTATCACATTATAGTTTAGTTTCGATTCAAAATCACAACTTAATCACAAGTTAATTATGACGACAAAAAAACTTGAAATATTACCGCCGAAAAGTTAAATATTTCAACAACACAGCTGATCAAATAAACGTGATCGCCATTTTAATGTTTTAGCGCGTCCTTACTTGGCAGACACAGAGTACGATCGGGGCCATTATAATTAATGAATGGTATACCCACCGTTGGATTATAACATGGGTGACGTATCTATTCTTAGTTAGTTAATCTTCGTGAATTATAATTCAGGTTGAAATAATAAAACGTTTTTCAACACTACTCGATATATTTACACTTATACTGTAAATGTTTACAGACGTTAAATATATATAAAAGATCTTATAATGGCGATCGATTTCGACCAGTCACCAGTCATCATCAGGCCCAATCAGAAAAAAAGACGTTTTATTATTTCAACCTGAATATCATTACCAGCACGTATAATGCTAATCAAGAAGTGAATTATAATTAAATTCATCACTTTTGACAATACTGCAGTTATTTTAAAAATCAGGAATTTTCTCTAATAAAAGCTTTTGAATAAAGTTTATGTTGTTATCATTATTTATTATTGTATCAATTACATTTGTTATCAAATAAATCACGGTTAGCCTATCAAATCCAAAATATTGGCGTACATTTTAAAAGATTATGTTACGATACAAACCATTGTGCGTTTATGTGATGCCAAAATTAAAAATAATATTTGGAAGACGCTTATTAGCGAAATGTACATAGTTACCATCTTTAGTTTCTGTCTGATTAGATGGATTAGGATTGCCGGGATTCCATGTAGTGTTTTACACAAAACACCCCTTTCTTGACGAGAAAAGCACAGAGTTGCTTAGGGACAACGTGTTGTTTTAGTCACAAACGCTACTCAGTATTACAAATAGTTATAATTCCCCTTATAGGGGAATCCACTAAAAAATTAACCTGTCCATAAAATCACCTGACTATCAAATTACCATATAAAAAACAAAACTCGCATTACGAGGGGGTTAAAGTAAAGGGATAGAGCGATTATTTTGTCTGCGCAGTCAAGTGGCCGTTGCGGGAACTACCTTGATACGGTTCGCATTGTTGCACGACCATTCCAGGTCTCGCGGGTCAAAAATGCATCATGCAGTGCTTCACCTGGTCCCATTTAGTGCCTTTATTTTTAGCCCAATAAAGGTGAGAGAGGTTTTTAATCAAATATATAGACCTGCGCTTTTTTTATTTATTTTGTATTGTGAATCCTTACTAAACTATAATGGTTCAAAGTTGGTTCACCTTTGAACCTTAAAACTTATGGATTCAAAATATAAAAAGATATAAAAGAAAACAATCAAATATACTGTCTTTAAATTTGATTTAAAACCTCTCCCACTTTTGGACTTAAAATAAAGACACAAAACGGGACCAGGTGAAGCACTGTATGACGTTCTGAATCTCAAAATAGCGAATAAATACCAAACGTTTGGGTGTGTAGATGAAGCTTCATTACAAACTAGATCAGATAAATGACCTTAAATGAAAAAACGTACTCTAAAATAAAGGGAAATATTAACTCGAACAACAGTGTCTTTACGGCACAACCGCAGTGATAGGGCTGACTTTGCTTCCTGGGCGGTACGCCTTCGACTCTGAGTGCGTACCGCTCTTTTGCGACATGATGCATTGTTCTATAATGTACTTTTCCTACGACTGTCCGTGAAAACAGTTGTTTACGCACTCAATACTCGTCGCAAAACAGGTGATTGCCGTATTCATTTTACTTTGCGCACGCTAGATTTACTTTGCGCACGATAGATTTATTTTGCGCACTCCAGTGTTTAAACATCAGAACACCAAACAATTTGCATTAGCTAGCAAGGAAACGTTGATTAGTCAGGAATTAAGTTGGCAACACTGGATATAAACATCTGATCTATTGTTGTCCATGTGGTCGTTTTCTATAATAAATATAATAATATAATATAATATAAATAACTATTATGCAACAAGTGCGGAAAGTGCCGATTTGCTGCACTCGAAAGAAATGTTTATGCACGAGCCGCAGGCGAGTGCGGAATAATTTCTCTCGAGTGCAGTGAAGGCACTTTTCGCACAAGTTGCATATTAAATTTTTCCTACGACTGCCAAATATTTCTTAAATAAGTATAAATGTTTAATATTCATGTTGAAATACCTACTATGTTAGGCCCCTATCTCCAGATAGTGATAGCCTGTATTATGCACTTCCTACATTTAGTTAACAATTCATTGGATTTTTCATGCAGAAGATTTAACGCCACTGTTTTAGCAGTCTTAGCAAGATCATCAGGGAATAAGTCACTTAAATCACTAAAGTCACTGTCATAGTTAATCATTGCGCACCTAACTTACGTACCGGTAGCTCACCTGTAACTGGTTTGTGGTTATGTTTATGTTGGTTCAATAGAAAACGACCACATGGACAACAATAGATCAGCTGTTTATATCCAGTGTTGCCAACTTAATTCCTGAATAATCAACGTTTCCTTGCTGGCTAATACAAATTGTTTTGTGTTCTGATGTTTAAACACTGGAGTGCGCAAAGTAAATCTAGCGTGCGCAAAGTAAAATGAATACGGCAATCGCCTGTTTTGCGACGAGTATTGAGTGCGTAAACAACTGTTTTCACGGACAGTCGTAGGAAAATAACTATTATACGGGTTCTTGCTTTAAAATTGTTCTCGTTTATTTTGTTAAATGATCATTTATATAAATTTAATGTAGTGTCGTCTTGTTTTTTACATAATTTACTGTTATGATGTTTTGGTTTATATTTGCCTTTTTGTCATCTTTATTATATATTTTCGTACATCTATAAAAAAAGTTGGTATGTATATTACCGACACCGATACGTAGGCTATAATACGGTACCGATGTCAAGGGGTTGGGAGGTTTTTAGATCCGATTTGTTTATGAACACAACAAATTTGCAAAAAATCTAAATAATAACTGTTCCTGCCAGCTGTTGAACATTAAAGTAAAAAAAAAAAAAGTAGTAAACCAACTGAAGATATTATATTGCATTCGTACATGCATTTACAGTAAAATAATGCGTATAAACATACACCTTATGAAGCACGGGGAAACAGCTAGTTCTTAGACTCTAACGAAACATTAAATTTCCTGTTTTCAAGTATAATTTTGTATCACTGTTTATTTCGCCTACATTGTGAAAGGATGTCAAGTCAAATATTTTTCCCCAAATGAAAAATAATATTTACCGTGTGGACAGTTGAAACAGATTTTGCCAGGAAATTCATCTGGGGCATTTGACATAAATGTTTGTTCATGTCCTCGGGGAAAGGGAGTCTAGACAGAATTTTCGAAACCGGTTGGGTTGAGGGCCGGCCTTCACCGGTCGCGGCGGCGGCGGCGGCGCAACAGACGCTCGCGGGTCGCAACACAGGCGCAGCGCCGCGCCGACCGTAATTAGCCCACTCTTACGCAATCCTCTTGCGACGAGACGCTGCTGGCAATTGACTACTTTTTGAGTGGGTCCTACACGCGAATTTTTCGTTTGTGTATGTAAATGGTAAAAGGCTCAGACGTTGCGAAATAGCTTAGGGGCTTTAGTGTAGTAAAATTAGTCGGGAAAATGAAATTGTTTTTGGACAGCCAATTTATTTTGACATGTGTTCTATGGCATCCCCTGACCTTCCTCTGAAAAGTCCCCTGAAATGCCATATGGGGATCATGCCTGAATAAGAGGGGTTGTCCCATAAGGAGTTACGATAAATCTTTATATTAAGCAAGCATAATAAATTTAAATACATTTCAGAAGGTTTATGGATAGCAAATTAAAGGTATTAAATCTATACTTATTTAATACGCTAAGGGTTTTTTGTCTTGAGAACTCCTCCTACAATTTTCAACCGATTTTCAAGTTTTTGGTGTCGTTGGCTAGGGCTTGGTCTTTAGTTGTTTCCGCCAAAAATTGATGAGAATCGGACTGAAAATAAAGGCGCTATCCAACATTGAAATCTCAAAATTTCCCATTAAAATAACATTGGGGACTGAATAAAGCATTTGAAACATCTGTTAATAATCAGCTGTAAATACTTGTAGTTATTGGCGATTAAAGATATTCACATTATTGGATTAGTCGGATGTCATTGATTTAGAGCTAAAGTAACATTTGTACTGTATTTAAATAAATTGCTCGATTTCGAGCAACACGTATACTAGTGTAGAATACAATGCTGTAAACCCGACCTCAATCGCTCAGGAGATAAATAGCAGACGTTCAAAATTTAGAATAAAATAATGTTATCAAAACGTTGAAATGCAACAACTTCCGACACGTTTGACCTTTTGAGTTTTGGTTTTCGGCTATGTACTCTCCTTACTAATACCTTTAAAATTATATGTAGCATGGCTATGAACTAAGAAAACTTTTTCAGAACTTCCTCTTTGGGACGTTCATTTAGAGGGTGGTTCAGGGTTATATGATAGGCATATGAAAAGTCATCCACATTTTCAAAGGTAATTGTAAAATCTAACGTTTGCCGCAAAACTCACCTTAAAAGGTCAAGTATTTCGAAAATTATTACATTTTTAAGCGTTTAGGTTAAAATTAGATTTTTATTCAAAGTTTTACAGACTGCCATTTTCGAGTCAGGCAACCTTTTGAGATGGAGTTTGCTACATTAAATTCTACTACTTCAGAGCTTTAATTTGATATAAACCTATTGGTCAACGAAAGATTTATTTCAGACTCCACGTGGGCCAATCCATAACCTTTTGGCATGTTGCCCAAGGGGGATTTCAGGGGACTTTTCTGAGGGAGGTAAGGGTATGACATAGAACACATAATAAGCAAAAATTGTCTGTCAGACCTATGGACCTAATGGAAAGTTTTTACATTTTCCAGCCATATTTTGGCTTCACTAGTTTAGTCAGACCTAGTAGATGGCTTACAGTTAGGTTTTTTTATATAGTTTTGTTTAGGGGCCCCCAGATAACAAACTTCAAAGTAAATTTATTAAATTATATTTTATGTACCTTTTTTAATCACGTCATATTAAAATCCCAGATCTTGATAAAATTTTTATGTCAAGTGCTGATGGAATAAGAGAGGTTTTCAATCTACGAAAAGCACAAACTTAGCTTAGCTTAAACCACAAAAGAAATCCACACAACGGCATTTTTTATTAGAAAAGGCCTAACTTAATTCATCATGCTATGCTAAAAAAAATATAATAATAATAAAACGCCATGCCTCAATTATATGTCAAAATAGAACGTATTTAGGGCTAGCTCGTCCGATCCCCTCAATCGCCTTTCGGAGTAGGTCGTTCGCTTCGCTCACCCGCCTCTCAGTATATATAATACACTCGTCTGTGTTGACTTGTTAAATCTTTATAGATTCATAAAAAAACCTATTGGAGCGATAATCTTGTTTGTAATCCATTGGCGTTGGCTAGAATAACATCAAAACTAGAAAAGGTACCCTACTGGGGCGAGGCCTGTACTCGGGGGATGAGTTAGTAGGTATATTTTATTTTGATGTGTTACATTTCCACAAATGAAAAACTGAACTTCCTATGAAATCCCATATGGGGATCATGCCCAAAAATGAGGAGTTATTCCATAAGGAGTTACAATAAATTTTGAACGTTTATGGGACCTTTTTGGATTTCTATAGAAAATCGTGGGTTGTTTTCGTTTATACCATAAAAAATTGGGGCTTCGTATTTGAAATTTTTGAGTTAAGGGTTGTGGTGAGGGGGTTAATGAGGGGATAAAATGCTCTTTTGAATTTTAATTCCCAAACGTTGATAGCGTTAATGGGGCGCCGGAATTCTACCCCCAGGAAAAGTACCCCCATGAAAAAACGCTACGTCATTTTGACGTCACAGGTATGGGGGTAGTTTTCCGGCCGCGAACTTTTGAAGAGAATACATTATACTCTACTTCAATCATTGGTTACGCACTTTTATCATTTATTTCTATAATTAACAATTCAAGCCATGTTTTGTAAGTTTACAAGGGGTGGAAAACTACCCCCGGAATTCTACCCCCGGAATACTACCCCCAGCAAAACTACCCCCGGCAAAACTACCCCCGGATTTCTACCCCCGGAATACTACCCCCAGCAAAACTACCCCCAGGAAAACTACCCCCGGAATTCTACCCCCAGCAAAACTACCCCCAATGGCTTATAGACCGGGAATCCTCCACCCGCGAAAGTACTTCCACGTACACAATTCCTTAAGTATTTAACAATTGTTATTTTATGTACGTGTTCTGTTTATTTTTATTTTTTATTTCTATTACAAAATAATAACTAGTTGTTGCCCGTCGATATTCGTCGGATATAGCTCCATTAGTGGTAAATGAAACGCTATAATTGTGCAAACATGTAAGGTAGTCTATAAAATGTACTTCTTTGACCTGCCATACCAAGAACAATACTACCTCTGTAGTATATATTTATATATTTTCTGTAGTATATTTTACAGAAAATATACTACGATTTTATTTGGAGCGTCGGAAAAGTAGGCCTATTCCTTAAAACCAATATAATGTTGCATCCTTGTACTTATAGGCCCTACTCTTTAA
This sequence comes from Neoaliturus tenellus, assembly GCA_030545055.2. Lineage (NCBI taxonomy): Eukaryota > Metazoa > Arthropoda > Insecta > Hemiptera > Cicadellidae > Neoaliturus > Neoaliturus tenellus. The sequence goes on from CM061535.1 coordinate 37,037,505, forward strand.
TTTGTATTTTATAAACATGTCAATTTGATTGTTTAGGTAGGCACAAACCTAATTAGCCTAAAGAAACCGTTCTATTAGGTTCAACAACATCAGAAATAAGTACACCAATATCCACTTGTAGGCCTATTGGATAAATTGTTCTTAACAGTTTTTTCAAGAATTAGGAAAGGCCTACAGTGTTGTAACTTATGATGGTTGGCTTTAGGCCTAACAAATATTGGTATTAGGGTAAGATAGAACGTAGAGAAACCATTTATAACCACTTTCATATCGCAATATTTATGCTGTAGTGTGCAAGTTTCAATAACTATCCAAATTTAAGAATACTAATTTGAATACATTGAAAAAGTCTGAAAGCTCAGAAAAAGGAAGCTGAAAGGCGAGTGAGTGGAGCGGACGAGTTCGTCTTGAACAAGAAATAAGCCTTTTTGCGCCGGGATGTCTGTAAATTATATTACTATAAAACATATTACTGTTTAAGTTTACCGAGCTAATGCTTGGCCTCAAGGTACTGAAAATTATAAACATAATATCAACGTATATCATGGTACGGTAATGTATATATTTTATTTGATGTCAATAAAACCATACAGCTTAAAGCCTGTAAAGGATTGAGGAAAGATTGGTTATATAAAACTAAAGCATAGGCCTATTATAGAACTTGACGGCGAGTGAGGGTAGAGAACGAGATCACCCGAAGGGCAAGTTTGTATTAATATAAACTTAACATTTCTATTATTTTATAATAGAAATGTTTTAAATACCAGAACACGTGCATAAAATAACAATTGTTAAATACTTAAGGAATTGTGTACGTGGAAGTACTTTCGCGGGTGTAGTATTCCCGGTCTAGTCCATTGGGGGTAGAATTCCGGGGGTAGTTTTCCGGGGGTAGTTTTGCTGGGGGTAGTTTTGCTGGGGGTAGAATTCCGGGGGTAGTATTCCGGGTCTGGTCCATTGGGGGTAGTTTTGCTGGGGGTAGTTTTGCTGGGGGTAGTTTTCCGGGGGTAGAATTCCGGGGGTAGAAATCCGGCTGGTGTTTGGTTTGCTGTAATGTTAATTTAGAACGACCAAATTAAATAATAATGTATTTATAAAACTGGGGGTACTTTTCCGGCCGCGAGCCAAAACTCCATGCCACTTTAAGCTCCGCCCCTCGTGACGTCAAAATGACGTAGCGTTTTTTCATGGGGGTACTTTTCCTGGGGGTAGAATTCCGCTACCCCGCGTTAATAACGTTCATGTTTATGATAAATATGAGCTGAATTAATCAAGTTTGTCTTGCACGGTTGCATAAAAAATCCAAAGAGACATGAAGGCTAACTAATATACTAAAGATAGTTTTTTATCTTGGTTCTGCGAGAAAATCGGGGCAGAAAGAGGGGTTGACATACTTAAAATGTCAAAAATTAAACATGTAACAAACAGTTTTGAGTAACATAATTTCTTTCAGTAACACATAATCAGCTGTGTTATATTTTAAGCCAAACTTAAGTCTTATTAAAAATTAACTGTTTTAAAGGATAATCATTAGGCCTATTAGAAATTAGAATCAAAGAATAATTTTGAACTGATTCACAAAATGTTGCGATGTAAAATTACCAGCTGATGCGCAACAGTGAAAAAAACAACAGAAAACAAAACAATGAACTTTCAATAAACTTTCTAATGAACCCGTGACCAAATTTTTTTATCATAAATAACCTATCCATCTTTCATAACTAATAAAATCATCCAGCCAGGTAAATGACCTTTTAAGATATGAGGTTTTCATAGTGGTGCTCATTTCATAGCACTTGAAGGCCATGAAAATCATCGGTCATCGAAGGTAAATCTGATGGTATCTTACCATGTTGAACTTGACAATTAGAGTATTCAATCATTGCAGACAAATTTAGGTTAATTTATAAAATATAAAAAATCAGTGACATCAAATACATTCCTCTGCCATTTACAAAAAGAAAAAAAAAAAAACACTGATCTATAAATTATTATTTTATTTGAGAAAAACGGCCGTCGCGATCGACGCCACAAACGCCAGCAGCGGACCGCTATCGAAGAGGTCCCTTTTGGGGGCGCCGCGCCTCCGGCCTTCCAGCTGACTCTACGCACCTCCCATTGTTGAGCAACTGTTATCTTCCGCTTTCGTGTAAACATACATACTATCAATGCATGTTCAATGCATGTTTCCGTTTCGCGTCTCTTGAAAATGCATATTTGTGTATACGACCAAATATTTATGTAATATGCTACAAAAACTATGCTACAAAAAAAAAAAAAAAACAGGAAATATTAAGTTAATTAAAAGAAATATACCCAGAATTAGCCTTTAGCAATATTTGGATAGTCAGTACTTTTAATTTGGAAATCTCCTACAAAAACTATCCAGAGAGAACATACCATAATAATTAAAAACAGGAAATATTAGATTAATTAAAAGAAATATACAAAGAATTAGCCTTTAGCAATATTTGTATAGTCAGTGCTTTTAATTTGGAAATCTTTTAGTGAAGATCTATTTATTGATATCCCTATAAAATTAAATATCGATTTACAAAAACCATGAAGTATAATCGCATGATTGTGAAATTGTATTCAGCCTCAGATAGTACCGCCCCGAGTAAATTATAGAATACTGTTTAAATAATAAGAAATTATTGGTCAGGGTGATGTAGAGGGAAATTTGAAATTGTTGAAGACAGTAAGAATGTTAAAAAATATTTTATTTTTAATCTGGTTAACTTCAGGCATAATCTTTAAAAGCATCTGTCTTCCCACCAAAACTGTTCAAAAGCTGTTTTCCCGTAACGAAGGCCAATGGCGCCAACAATCTAAAGGAAATTAAAAGGAAAAAATAACAGACACACTGAAGAAAATAATCTTCATTTCCAAAGAAATTATTCCTAAAATTAAACCATGGAAATATTGTCGCCAATGTCTTTTCATTTAGGCACTGTTAAATAATAGACTCAGAATAAAAACAGAGAGTAAAAATAGTTTTTAAATGTCTTAGGTCGCACCCATTAGCTTCAATAATGTCAAAATAATTTTTAAAATGTAACACAAAATATCCCCAAAACTTTTTTGGCATAAGAATGAACCACAAAAAGTACATATTTTATTTTGCTTGATATGAGAAAAAATTTGTTAAACATTAAAGTTAAATACGGTACGTTTTCAATCCGTTTACATTTACATTTAGCATACCATAATTTATTACTAGTTGTTACGTCGTGTTTTGGATCAGAAGTTTAGGAAAAATATAATTTAAATTTCAAATACAGTAATAATAATAGGACGAGCTCATTCGCTTCGCTCACTCACCTCCAGAATTAGCTCGCCCTTCGGTCACCCCCCCCCCCCACACTTGGTAGTCAGTGATAGTGTAAAAATAAATCCGTTTTGAGTGCTGCATTCTTCTGTGCCTTATAACCGTTGAACTGTATCCATAAATAACTTCTGTTCTAATAATCACCTATTTCTTATGAAACCTGCGTCCATAGCATGGGCGACCATGCGACCATGGGCTTTCAAAGGTCATGGAAACCATGGACCACATATAAACCTAAAATATTTCCAAATTGAAAAAAAAAGTTTATGATAATCTCTGATATTTTTATAAATTACACCAAAATATTAACATAATGACTACTGTGCTTCTTTGCGTAATAGACTTCCAAATTTAAAGACGTCCATAGAAGCTTCTTTATTTATAACACGAGTAAAATATTTTTTATTATTTAATTATTTGTCCATCAATAGCATCAGCAGATGTAAAAGAATTACAACATAGTACTAATACAACAGATTAGCATGATAAGACGAAGATGACTTGATAAAAGTAATAGGCCTATAGTGATTCTTACATGAATTAAGTCACAGTTTACAATTTGATAAATATAGGCTGTTATACCCTATTACGCTTTGCTTTACATATTTCAGTACTTAAAAATAAATGCTCAAAACATAACCCTGACGTATGCCATATGTAACAAATTTTTAACTCTGCCAACTGTTCAGCTTATTAAAAACATTGCCAAAAATCGCCAACAAGATTCACAAAAACAAAATAACAAAACTATGCAAAAAAATAATCAAATCGAAAATATCAAGGACGGCAAATGTTAAAGCTACAAACACCGAATGATATGGTCAATGAATCACATTGAGTACATCTGCAATCATTGAAATAGGCCTACGTGAACTGGGAAACTAGAGGTGTGTAAAGTAGGTTTGTGGCGCGGCAGGACGAGGGGGGAGCGAAAATCCGGTTGTGGGCCGCGGGGCCTGGGTCGTCGGCCATTCCGTCGCGCCTATCCCCGTTCGTCGTGCGCGCTCGCCTAGCTCTCGCCTAGACACCAATAGAAGACCAGCTAGCCGCTCCTATACCGAGAAATAGACCCTCTCCCCACGCCTTTGCGACTCACTACTTTGCTGCTATTCTGAACGCACTGTATCATCATTTTATTTCTTTTGTCACCCTCAATTTTGCTGATTTTGTTGTGTTGCAAATTCTAGAAAGGGCTTTCGTGGGACGCAATTAGGGATTAACTCCTGTTTAATCGCCAGAATAATTTATCAGGGCGGAAATAAATGTTTTAATACGTCGCATAATTAATGTATATACTTATTCATCGACTTTTCTCATTAACTTTATCATCTTGGAAACCGTAAATCAACAAAGATTAGACATGGAGACATTATCAATCCTTTCGATACGTTTTTGCATTAACTAACTGACGTGTTTTTTAGTATGAATCAAGTCATCGAAAGGGACTAAATAGCGAGAAATATCGCCTACTTTAATTATTAGGGTCTGATTGGAAGACAAGTTAGATATCAAAGAGTCGCCACACTAGAGGAACCATCTCCTGTTGTCGAGGTAAATATCGATCTCATGTGGACCGTGCATGACTGAACAGGAGCAATCTGGCAAAGGAAAGCAATAATATGCAGAGGAAAGAGAAATAGGGTTGGGCCAAAGCTATGTTCACTTTTTAATGCATTGAAATAAAGGTAAGATGCAGAGGAAAAAGAATCATAGGTCATCAACATGAAACAATCAATGGGCATTTCAGTAGGCAAGCTATCTTAATTCATTGAATTAAGTCATCGAATTCCGACCTTATTTTTTATCTTACCATGCATCACTGAACTGTTGCAAATAAAAAGTCGGTTTATTATTACAGTAATTGGTTTCAACAGAACTTCATACACCTCCCCTCTCTCTATACAAAATTGAAAAGGTCATTGGCCAAAACTAATTGAGTGAGTAGCCTATATAGATTGGTCAACAACAATCGCCAAATGATAATTTTGACTCTGTGGGACTCAGTTGTTAGTGTTGCTCAGTCGGTGACTCATAATAGACTGGAAGCTAGCTACTATGATCAATTGATACAACAATCAACATTATAAATTTAAGTAATCAATTCTGACACAATAGTAAGAATTATGTTACTTAAATAATGAGAACCAAATACATCAAATTTATCAGGTAAGAGTTGAGTAATAAGGAAAGTGAATATAGTGCCGGTACTGATAATTAGAACAACGTACAGTATAAGGGGTAGCGGAATTCTACCCCCAGGAAAAATACCCCCATGAAAAAACGCTACGTCATTTTGACGTCACGAGGGGCGGAGCTTAAAGTGGCATGGAGATTTGGCTCGCGGCCGGAAAAGTACCCCCAGTTTTATAAATACATTATTATTTAATTTGGTCGCTCTAAATTAACATTATAGCAAACCAAACACCAGCCGGATTTCTACCCCCGGAATTCTACCCCCGGAATACTACCCCCAGCAAAACTACCCCCAGCAAAACTACCCCCAATGGACTAGACCCGGAATACTACCCCCGGAAAACTACCCCCGGAATTCTACCCCCAGCAAAACTACCCCCAGCAAAACTACCCCCAGCAAAACTACCCCCGGAAAACTACCCCCGGAATTCTACCCCCAGCAAAACTACCCCCAATGGAATAGACCAGGACCCACAATGGACCCGCATTTCCACGTACACAATTCTTTAAGTATTTAACAATTGTTATTTTATGTACTTGTTCTGGTATTTAAAACATTTCTATTATAAAATAATAGAAATGTTAAGTTTATATTAATACAAATTTGCCCTTCGGGTGATCTCGTTCTCTATACCCTCACTCGCCGTCAAGTTCTATAATAGGCCTATTCTTTAGTTTTATATAACCAATTTTTCCTCAATCCTTTAAAACAGGCTTTTAGCTGTATGGTTTTATTGACATCAAATAAAATATAGACTAGGCTATACATACATTGCCGTACCATGATATACTTTGATATTAGGTTTATAATTTTCAGTACCTGGGGGCCAAGCATTAGCTCGGTAAACTTAAACAGTAATATATTTTTGATAGTAATATCATTTACAGACAGCCCGGTGCAAAAAGGCTTTATTTCTACTGTAGTTCAAGACGAGCTCGTTCGCTCCACTCACTCGCCTTTCAGCTTCCTTTTTCTGTGCTTTCAGACTGTTTCAATTTAGGCCTACGGGTCTCGTGTATATTTGTTAAAACACATGTTGAATGTGTAACACGTGGATTCTAATTATTTAGTTAGCTGGTGTTTGCTTTATTCTTTCTAATGCTTTTGTTTTTAAATTCAAATGTAATTATACAAATTGATTTGTTGTTTTATATACTTTTACATTACTTTTATTCTTAAAAATATTCATAATCAGCAGTATGAAAAGTACTGCTGACGAAAAGCAGTTAAAAGTACGATTAAAAAATTATAGATTATTTTCATCATAAAATAGTACCATTTAATAATTTAGTAATTTGCTGCCATGCAAAACTACATGTTTATACTGGAACACATAGGCCTATTCTGCACTTTGACAGTTGAGTCTGTTGTTTTTATTATTTATTTATTTATTTTTTAACTCCATAAGACCAATGTTAAAATTTTTTAAATTTGAATTAATGATTATAAAGAAATAAGATTTTTTTCTGGCATAGAGACCTGTATTTATATTAAATTCATCCAAAACTATGTTATCTGCAATGTTGGAAGAAAATGGTTTTAGCTGTTTTTGAGATCCGTATGCAAACATACACACATACAAATATATAACTTACTCGTATTACAGTATAGGATAGGATACACTTTATGTTTATGTAACTTAACTCACGTTTTGTAAATCTAGATAGTCTGAAAAGTATATAACTCAATATATCTAGTACAACCAGTAATACCGTAATAGAATTTTACTGCTGAGTAAAAATATTGTCCATCTCGGAGGCAAGTGATCAGAGTGAACAAAATTCCTTCAGATTACTGTGAATATTATTATTCCGAGTTTTCTCTATTTAACTTTCAGGTTTGAAGCACATGAAATAATGATTTATTCCTTCAAATAAAGTCATAATACAATAGTAACATAAATGACTCAGGAATTATTGTAGGCCAGTTACCAGTATTTGGCCTACAAGAAGTTATCATAAAGTCCATAGTTCACTACATGTTAATGTGAGTTCAGCACCAATTTAATGACAAGATTAGAGAGCAGTTCTCCGCAGCGCCTGCGCACACTTCTTATCTATTTACATTCGCTAATTCTTATTCAAACTTACAATCTAACTTAATAATACTTATTATGAATAGTATTATTAAGTTATTATTAAGTAGTTACATAGGGCCTACATTGTCATCTAATAAATATTATGTAACACATGAACATGACTGAACTTTGAAGGAAATTTCTGTGTTTTTTTTTTTTTATCAGTTGCTGCATACACATTTTTTCAAACAATTTATAAAAAAATACCTTAGATAATAATACCAGTAATTAATTATATTGTTTTGTAAAATATAACATTAAACAAATAAAATTAACTCACCATCACCCACAATTACATTTTCACACAAAAAAGGCATTTTCAAAAACACACAGCTAAAAGCCTGTAAAGAATTACTGTAAGGGAAGATTGGTAATATAAAACTAAAGCATAGGCCTATTATAGAACTTGACGGCGAGTGAGGGTAGAGAACGAGATCACCCGAAGGGCAAGTTTGTATTAATGTAAATTTAACATATTATTATTTTATAATAGAAAAAAAAAAAAAAAAAAAAAAAACAGAACACGTACATAAAATAACAATTGTTAAATACTTAAGGAATTGTGTATGTGGAAGTACTTTCGCGGGTGGAGGATTCCCGGTCTAGTCCATTGGGGGTAGTTTTGCTGGGGGTAGAATTCCGGGGGTAGATTTCCTGGGGGTAGTTTTTCTGGGGGTAGTATTCCGGGGGTAGATTTCCTGGGGGTAGTATTCCGGGGGTAGAAATCCGGGGGTAGTTTTGCTGGGGGTAGTATTCCGGGGGTAGAATTCCGGGGGTAGTTTTCCACCCCTAGTAAACTTACAAAACATTGCTTAAATTGTTCATTATAGAAATAAATTATAAAAGTGCGTAACCAATGATTGAAGTAGAGTATAATGTATTCTCTTCAAAAGTTCGCGGCCGGAAAACTACCCCCATACCTGTGACGTCAAAATGACGTAGCGTTTTTTCATGGGGGTACTTTTCCTGGGGGTAGAATTCCGGCGCCCCCAGTATAAGTTGCTGTAGCGATCCTTGAGGACTGCCTGATTTATTCTAACAGATTCTTACGTAGGCCTAAGTCTCGAAGTCAAGTCCGAGTGTATAGTCATGCGTTGCTCACACTCATTCCGAGTTTGCTTGAGCAGCACCTCAAGAACAAACAGAAATCATCCTTCTATACGACGTTAAAGCTTGCGGTGAAGATAGTTCCTGAAGATATAAAATGAACTCGAAATAGAAAAAAAGGGAATGGGTGCTCGGTAACCCCATCACAATCAAAACGTTATTCCCCTTTTCCAGCATACAAAATCCCAGCATTAATGTGAATCCATTCGTTATGTTGCTCTATTTTTCTAATGCATACTTCCGTGCAGACCTGCTCTATGAACCAATTGACCACAAATAACACGCGTATGATGCTCCTTACGAAAATAGCGAAAATAGCGTTAGGCAAGATAGTTGCTAAACGTTACCTTATTTGAAAATTATATAAAAACCCTTTTTTTCCTCTAAACTCTTTAGAGAGAGCATTTGAAAAAAACAATGTTAGCACTCACCAAAGGATTGAGTGATTTGGTGTCAAAATTGCAGTGTATTCATGTAAAACCCATATAATAAAATTGGCAATAACATCGAACTGGTTCTATATCTCAAATACCTTTAATTTATATCTTTTCTTAATCACCACAAAACAAATTCAATTAATAGTGGTTTTCGTCGAACTTTTAAGTACTTCCCCGTACTGCACTGTTAAACATGGGACATGAGGGAAAATCGACCAAATAGTCACATTTCAAATACTATTGAGGTGTGCTGAATTTGTTTTCCTTTATAAAAATTAGGGGCTCTCCAGACTTCTATTGACATTGTTATGATTTTTTTTGCATATGATAAATTTCCTAACGGGCATTAATAAATAGTGATCATGCTGAATCACTTTGCGTATGCAAGTCTATACCCACAAAACTCTCTAGGGCCGCGGGTATCCAAGCTGGAACACTTTCGTATAACCTCAGTCTGGCCGCGTGTCTTGCATCATGACACCTAATTGACTCACCCAGGTAACCCCCATCTCTCTTCATTCGATGGACATTATGGACGTAGCAAGCGTCTGTGCCCATTACCCCCGTCTTCCAGAATGACACCGACCGCGGAATCTGGCTTTCCCGCACCAATGCACAATTGATGTCAGGAGTCTCCTATCTTCATCTTAAAGTGGTAAAAGCGCTTGTTCTTGAAGGTGTGACAGACATCTTCTTCCTCCTCCGGGCAATACGAGCTCCGAGATTACCTCAACCGTTTCAGGTGGAGGTAGGCCTACTTTTACAGTAGCCGTGACCCGGTAGGACCTGACAGAGGAAGAAGCCGACTTCCCCGTAGCCACATTCATCCCAGGAAGTTAGAGGTGAGTTTAGATACTACCCACCACCTCTTGCCACTTCGTCTTCCAAAATTGCCAAGTGGTTGCTCTGGCGATTTACGCTGCTAGGTTTTCTGCCCCGCTTGGGGGCCTGCGACAGATAGAGTGCCTATCAACGGAAAGAATTTTGAGAGGGATCACCTACGCCACAACAAAACCGCCAAGGTGGGACAAAGAGAGTGCGGTAGAAAAAGCGACCCTTGGTGGCTGGTAGGCCCTACTTCGTCGAACAGTGAGCGTGCGCTGGTTCTCCTGCCTAAAGACTTCTTCGCCGTAAAGAGGAATGGAGTTTGCCAAGGACATGAGGAGACTTCTTTTGCTCGGCCTACTTCCATCACGTTCCCTATCATCCTACTAGCACACCCGAATACCTCGCTGCTGTCTCCGTCAGGACCTCGACATCCACGACAATCATAGGAATCGCCGTATAGTGGACGGGACAACCTCGGTCATAGCAACTGCCAGGTTAACTCTGTGGCTCAATATCCATCGATTGTCTCGTCTCATCACTTGATCCAAGTGCATCTGGGATCCGAAGTCCTCACACTGGTGACAGCAGTTACGACGTGCCTAAGTGTATCCGACAAGGAAGACATCTCGAGGAAGCAAGCAATCGCAAGAAATATTTCACAAGACAGGGCCAAGAATAGACTTTTTCATAACTCCGGTGGTGACATCTTTGTATTTCCTCCCTTCTTGAGTCTTAAACGACAACGACAGCCCTCCTATTGTATTACACAGCGGTAATGCCCTATAAGTCAGAAAAATCTTTAGATACCAACAATATCACCGCTATGGACCAATCCAGACTTGCCAAATGCTTATTGTACGTATATACTCGATCGGACTTATAAATGAATACTGAACTTTTAATAATTTTTGTAATTGATAAATCTTCACGTTTTTACAGGCTGTAGGGTATTTACAGGTCAGATATCATACAACAAAAGTCAGGTGTCTATTCAACATCTTGGGGGAATTCTCGTAAACTGGTTGCAGATCTAGCACATTCCTTCGGTCACTCGAGTCTCATGACCTACAAGCACGGCATGCGCGCGGCGTGGCGACGGCAGGAGCAGAAACTAATGTCGAAGTGCCTCCTTATGATCCGGCAAACACGACAATTATCAGAAAGACAGTACCATAAGTACAGTAATATCTAAGTCTGGCATAATCCGAAAAAGTTATCGTTTGTAAGTTAAATTCAGACTTTTCTTTCTTCACATGTATAAACGAACTGTTAACGATTCAAATTTTAATGATACATTCCTGATCGTACTGCCCTTAAATGAACTATGGATTTAATTTACCCTGTTATTAGTTTTGCAGACTGTCCAAAAAGTTAGCTGGGGTTTTGCCTTAATACATTCAAATTTACCGGTTTATAAAATATTTTTCACTTCAGAATTTCAATTGAATTAGTTTGGAATTTTAAGAATAATGCTTGTCAAAAAACTTTATTTTTGGAAAGGAACAATTTTAAACATGTATAGGCTTGGGTTTTTAAAATTTTCACATATATTAAATTAAAAATCATTTCATACACATACGCAGAATACATTTTCATAGTTTTGTTCCTTAGTTCCTCCCTTTACAGATTGTCTTATACATTGTGCGGGTTCAGTTCTCGCTCTCGGCGAAAACTGGACCATAAAGTGGAGCCCTTATTAAGGGTTGACCGAATGCGAGGGTTGACTGACGTTGGGAGAGGGCTAACGACAACGAACGGTGGGGTCCTTTCTGGTTGGACTGACAATCATTTTTGATTTGTAGCCTACCTTAGACGACCCTAATGTTGCCCCATTTTACTTGTATTATTGCGTGTGAGCTATTAAGGCCCTGTTAAAAAAGATAATCAATCATTATTTTATTCTATTCTTGCCTACAACATGTGTTAACAAATTCCAACATCGAATTGAAATGGGTCGGCTCTTTCTCCAAAAGTAGAAAAGTAGAAAATTAACGAAAAACTTTCTTTTAGATTTTGATAAAATAAAATAAAATTTAAAAAAACGGGTTGGAACTTTCACTTGGGAAGTCTGAGTGCCAATTAAGTTGAAAAATCAAATTATAATTTTCTATTTTTCGGGATGATAAGTTATATGAAAAGTGGTTAAATAAAGGTTTATAGAAGTTTTCAGCAAATAAAATGATTCTCTTCAGGGATAACCGCTACAGACGATCAGTTTTAACTGTCCAATCAACTTAACTCAACGATCAGGAATGTATCATTAAAATTTGAATCGTTAACAGTTCGATTTTACATATGAAGAAAGAAAAGTCTGAATTTAACATGATCCAATCAACTCCACACGGTCAGTTTTATCTGACAGTTTACCTCGGTACACCAGTTGAGTGTCGTCTGTTGACAAGCTGTTTGCCGCTGAAAAATTACTGACGAAGAACTCTTATTACTGTATAGTGCAGTTTTGTGCGTGATTTTAAAAAGACGGAAGAGAAGAAGAATGCGAAATATGTGGATTGAGGATTGGTTGTTGAAGAGGGAACAATATTCACATGTTATTTTGAAAGAGCTTCGTTTTCATCCGAATGACTGACATAATAATTAAGGATGGACGAGGAGACCTATGTGGAACTTTTGTCACTAGTATCCCCGTTGATTAAGAAGGAAGACAAATTATTTGCTTGCGCACAACAATTGCATGCGCAAATGGCTGGACTGAGCGACTAAACTGAGGTGACCATACACACGGTACGTTCGGACTGCTGTCAGTTCGATCGGTCAGTTACATTTATCAAAATTTCATCAGTCCATAAGACGATCAGTTTTAACTGTCAATTCTTAACTGTCAGTTTGAACTGACAGTTAAAACTGAAGGCTCCAATCGCCTCCACACGGTCAGTTTTAACTGACAGTCTCCCTAGGTACACCAGTTGAGTTTGTGTCGTCTGTTGTCAAGCTGTCGCTGAAAAATGACTGACGAAGAACTCTTGTTACTATATGGTGCAGTTGTGTGCGTTATTGTTAAAAGGCGGAAGAGAAGAAGAATGTGAAATGTGTGGGTTAAGGATTAATTGTTAAAGAGGGAACAGTATTATAGAAAATAAAGTATAAGAAGTATAGAAAACAAAGTATAGAAAACATTAGTATAGAAAACAAAGCAGTGGTCTGTTGTTGTGCGGGGCAGACGGCTGGCAGGTGCGCGGAGCTACGTACATTGAGCATGCGCAAATGGCTGGACTGAGCGACTAAACTGAGGTGACCATACACACGGTGCGTTCGAACTGCTGTCAGTTCGATCTGTCAGTTCAATTAATTGAAATTTCATCAGTCCATCAGTTCAGTTTTTTGGTCTGAGCTCAGTCCAATAGTGCATACAGACGATCAGTTTTAACTGTCAGTTCTTAACTGTCAGTTAGAACTGACAGTTAAAACTGATCGTCTGTAGCGGAGTCCAGTTTTTTGGCCTGAGCTCAGTCCAAATTTTGCATACAGAGGATCAGTTTTACCTGATAGTCGTAACTGTCAGAACTAACAGTTAAAACTTATCGTCTGTAGGGGAGATTTGCGCTACTCACGAGGAAAAATTTGCTTTAGGCCAAACCGTTTAAGTCGCCTTAAAACACCATACCATTATTATATTTTCATGTGCTACTTGTTGATCAGCATTTAAAACACAATAAAAGACATCATTATGAACATTCTCTGTTGAAATGTATCCCAATAGTAAACTAATTATTGAAGTACAATAATTGAGTTTATTCAATTAATAATTAATTTTTTAAAATAATAAACGTATGTCATTCCAAATAGTAATTCTGACTAAAAATGACAGAGTACCGTATGCATGAATTAATATTATCCTAAAACGTCTAGTCGTACGTTATATGGAAACACATGGGTTATTTGTTTGATTTGATTCTAATTTTGGCATAGACCGATACTCCCCTTGTCCCAATGTGTCTCTATTTGAGGAGTATGAAGTATGTAGTCAGAGAACAGGTATATAGATTTGGGTTTAAGGATAAATGAGGATTGTTTGGACGGAACTTTCTGAATCATGTGGTAAGTTTTCCAGCAGCAACATTATATTTACTTTCCCATGCCTTTATTTTGGAATTCTCTAGACCAACCCCAAACAACATTTCTTTTCTCAGACGTCCTTTCGGTTTTCTTTATCACTACATTAAATTCTGTGGGTCCAAATTCTCAAATCTTCAGTTTTCATTGCCAGATCATCTACTTTTTCATAAAAATTTCCAATTATCCATTGTAAATTATCTTCCACACAAATCCTGTGGTTTTGCCTCGTCCTTTTTGTCAGTTTAAACTTAAATTTTTTCAAACACTCAGGTAGTGTCATGTTACACTTAATAACAGGCCTACTGTAAGCCATGAAATCAAATCATATATGATGGTCGTTTATAAGAACACATTCAAAACTAAGAAAGAAAAGACGATGGCTTCTAAGTTCAAGGAAACTTCTTTCTTGATCATTCATAATTTTAGATTTTTTCATCGCATGGTGTAGCATGTATTTTTTATGAACTTGTCAAGTTTATATTTGTATAGTTCAAAGAGAACTATTATTGGTGAATGTGAGATAATTTGATTGTTTCAAAAATTATTTCGAATTTTTTTCATCACAAATTAGTAGGATAAAGGATAGTAAGATAAAGGAAATCTTCTGGGTCTGGCATTGAATTCCGTCTTCATATGGAAAGAAGTTCCTAGAATTTGATGAAGTAACATCACAAAAGACGAACCTGGATGAAAACGACAACAACTATAAAACTGAAAACAGTAAAATTAGTCAAAAGGTAATCTACAAACAAAACAATAAAAATACACAAAGTAAAAATAGAACTTTATGTTTTAGATTCTTCTTACAAGAAGATGAAATCAGATTTCAAATCCATAAACGTCATAAAGATTGTCTAATCAGTTATGGGAAATGTCAGCAACGATTACTTAAACAATTTGCAAGTATTGTAAGTGAATTAATAGTTAGAATTAAAGTATTAATAGTTTTTGTGTCGATTGTCAAGGCTACTTAGTCAAATGGTGATGTTTTTTTTATATAACATTAACCTTGAGGTTTTGACCTGCCTAAAGACTAAGCGAGTAGGCCTAGTCTAAGAAGTAGTTACACTCCATGAGGAGATATTGAGGGTGAGATAGAGTGAGCCCATCTTC
The DNA here is from genome assembly GCA_030545055.2 of Neoaliturus tenellus. Taxonomy (NCBI): domain Eukaryota; kingdom Metazoa; phylum Arthropoda; class Insecta; order Hemiptera; family Cicadellidae; genus Neoaliturus; species Neoaliturus tenellus. The sequence goes on from CM061535.1 coordinate 37,052,666, forward strand.
ACACCTATGTGAAAGCAAAACCTAAAGACTTACGCGGTAGCAAATTAAATTTTTGTTCAATGCAAAAACCGTTTATTTTTTTAAAAAATTACAATACAATATAGCATCTAATAAAATAATAAAAAAATTAAAAAAAAAACTAAAAGCAAAATTTAATCTAGGAAATTAGACTACATGGGCTAATGCTGCTTAGGCCTGTGCTTAGGCCCAGTTGCTATAAGACAGCCTATATAAAGTTGAATAATGTTTTGGAAAATAAAAATAAAAATAATAAAATAAACATAGGCTACAATAAATTTAATACTATCTATTACAATTATATTTAAAATAATAAAAATACTTAAGAATGATGATACTTGGAGCTTAAAATATATATTTTTATGTACACTACTGATTATAAGAAAGGCGCTAAGCTGGCAGCGGTGATGGGAGAAGTGGCTGAGGGAGTCTATAGTAGGGTCAGGCCCACCTGTACTCAGTCGTGATGATTAATTCGGACCTAGACACTCCTAATTCTATTAACCATTGTGTTACGTGCTTTTTAAAAACAAAGACTGAAGAAGAATTTTAAAAAACGGTTACCCCGCGGATTAGTCATAACATTATGATATGAAACAGCAGCGATGTCAAATGTTGGTTGAAAAAGTCTTAGTTGCATTGTAGTTACACCGATGAATAACAGGTTTCATATGAATAAGAAATATTTGAAAAAAAGTGTCGGTCTGTTTTTTTAATATAAATTAAAAGAGATTTTTTGAATAGCTGTCTCGCGCTAAGTAATGAAACTACGTAAAAAATTGTTTCAGTGAGGGGTGCTGTGGATTTTTGCTGAAACCAACCTTGATAATTTGCTTTTGGAGAGTAATAAGTGTATTAAAAACCGTCGTAAATGATCCACCCCATATTATTATTCCAAAGGAAAGTAGGGATTGAATGTATGGTTGGTATGCTAATTAACTTCTTGATGGAGAATTATTTCTCTAAGATGTCTAAAAGCAAACATGAACTTTCGAAGTCTTGAAGTTAAAAGTTCCATGTGACTCGTCCACTTCATTCGATTATCAAACACAACTCCAAGATATTTATTAGAAGATAATTTTTCAATTTTATCACATGAACAGAAAGTATTTAGAGTGGTGCCACAAGAATAAGTAATTAAATTTTTTAAAGAATAATCCGTACAATCTCTTAGTGCACGAGCATAAATTTAGTCTTAAAAGTGTTTAAAGAGAGAGAACACTAACCCGAATGATAGGCCTATATATTCCTAGTATATGTTAAGGTCTCATTTTAAGATAATTAAATCATAAACAGTCTAATGGAGTTCGATTAAAAAAAAAAAAAAAAACGCTTAGTTCTAATTACAGCTCAGCCAAAACTAAACTACCAAAAGAGCAAAATTTCAGCTGTTATTAAACCAGTATAAAAGTAATTCCAAAGGGCGGAACGAATTTAATTTTGTTCTTAAAAATCCATAAATATGCATTTCACACCTTGAAATATTATCTTAAAGCAGTAGTTCCCTCGCGTAAACGTTTGCAAGCGTCATTTACGACGCAACGGCTGCTGCACACTTCGCCGTGAGATGTTGAGGTCGAGGAAGAGCGAGCCATCTTCACCCCTGTGAAAGAAAAACGCAACAACCTCCGAATTACCCTGTTTCGGGAGGTATTTTATAATATTTAACGTTAAAAATATGTTTTATTGTTTTATATAACTGATATGTCAACTAATATATATCAATAATAGTAAATTACAAGCAGATCCTAAAAGTAAAGAAAATTAAGTTCATTTTCGACATCACTGAGATTTTAATTTTTATATTTTCAATCTTTTAAGTATGAGAGCTCTAATGTAGGCCTAACTATCAACTTCTATTACCAAGTTTTAATGAAAATCGGTTGAAAAACAGTGTCCGAAAGTAGGAGAATACGAAACCATGTTGTACCCAAAAGCAGTATTGTTAACATAGCCGTCTGCGCTACTAGCCATAAGGTGAAGATGACTCTTGAGGTTCTGGCGTGCTGTTGAGTCGGTCAACGGAACACGACCACGGCAGTAGAACCCTTGAGCCCCAGTTGTGAAGGGGGGGGGGGGAAGAACGTAACCGCCTCTGGGGCCACGCCCCCGTCGGACATCTTTCCTCCACCATTCGTCAGTTAGATATTTGAATCTCTCCGCTCGTACCGTTCCATGCTCACTTTAACGTTCGCCGCTCCGCGCTCAATGTGACCAGTGTCGAGTTTTTTGGGCAGCCACACGCGTGCGGGCAACCCCAGACCGGCAACGTTATCCTCGCTCACCATCCATGTCACGTTGTTTATTTCAGTGCGCTAAGTTATGTTCAAGAAATGTTTCCGGACTTTATTCACATGTTTGTTAGTTAATACTTCTCAATAAAGTACTGTATTAACTCAAAGTTCTGTGGTTTAATGTGATTAAACTATTCAAGTGTGAATGTAGTGAGTTTAAATAATTTTTGGACAAGCACCCATCCATCAGTAGGCCTAGTGTCACACTTGCCATGCCGTAAGGACCGTACGGGCAGCAGGCTTGATAACCGGAATGGACAAGGTAAATTGTTGATTGTAACAGTAGGCCTACTAATTAGTTTTTATCTATGTAGGTTTTTATCGCTAGTCTTGATTAGATCAAATAAAAAGTAACGCTTGGAGTAATAAGTTTGACATACTGTTCCTTTCATTGCTTACATCAGACAATGATATAATTATGTAATTCCGTACTGTTGTGTAAGATTATTTAAGATTGAGGTTATGGACGAAACGCCTTAACTTGCACCTAACCTTTTATTGCAATGTGAATCACCCTAATGCATATTGGCGAGTTAAAAAAAGGGTGTACTGGTTAACACGTTAAACCTTGATAATTTGCTACACTTAACGATAGTACAGCATTATCATACGATAATACTATCATAGTGCTGTAGAACTATTAGCCTTAATCATAATAAGTTTTAGTTCTCCAGGTATAAAAAATTAAATTCTCCATAAAAATAATGTTTTGGATTCGCAACTCTGAATATTATGAAAAATCACCCATCGAACTAAAGTTTAGAATCAGAGAAAATTTTAACCAAGTATTGGTTTTGAGTTCAATCTCCTTAGTTTTACTGTAACGTTTTATATTCCTAGACACAAATAGGCTTAACCCTATACGAAAAGCACAAATGTTGGCCCTACTATACGCAGATCCTCACAAATCAGCAAGAAGAGCGTTTGTGAGTTTAAACAAACACAGAGTGGTGCCTCCAAAACCGTGTTAGTTTTCGTTGTTGACCCTTATAGTAAATAAAAAATTAAATTTTGTAAAAGAAAAAACTAAACAAATCGTTAAAAAAAAGGATGTTAAGACAATTTACATACTCTCCTGCGGCTGAGCGGCAGTCAGAGCAAGGAGGTAACTGACCTATCCTAACCTAACCTAACCATGGTCCCACACTGCTGTGCTGCGCAGCAGCGCAGCCCTAAGCCGCATGTCCATTTACTCAATATATTCAGAGTGCAGTTAATGTGAATTCCAACAAAATATTTATTTTTCATTCATGCTGTTTATCTGTAAAAATGTTATCATTGACGTTTCTTATGGTAAAAATAAAAGTGTGAAAAACCGCATAAAAACGCAATTAGTAAACTTAGTAGAATTGTTTTGAAGTCAGCACACCCTCCAGCCAAAAATTAAAAACTCTGCTATACCTAAATTTTCTACTCCCAGTTTTAGGTATCGTGGTAACGATATGCCTTTGAGACCTTTCATACACTTCAAACGGCACACTGTATAATGGTTTGCGCACAAAGTGCTACTTTGAAATAGCTTGCTGTTGGCACTTTCCCCTGTTATTTCATTCCTACTTCACCAAACCACTTTGCCACCAAATCCAAAAACATAATAAGCTCATGACAAGGTTACACAAACATGGAAATATCTTAAAGCGGCTTTTATAGATGTTGAGAGGTCTTTTCTGGAAGTGATTTCCGTCACATGTGCAGGACTTTATTTAAACAAATAAACATAAAAATTAGTAAAGTTTTGAGTGTTCAAAAAAGGTCAACATTAATTATACGATATTTTAATTTTTAAATATCACCAGATAGTATGGGCACAAGATAAAAAATTCATAATAACCTTGGACGATTTCGAGGTTAAAAAAAATAGAAAAAACTTATAAAAGTTTTTAAAAACTTGAAGACAATTTTTTTACTAAATCAATTAATTGACTACAATAATTATTATATCACCATTCGCAAAAAAAAAAAAAAAACGAAATGGCATCTTACACATAGTTATAGGCCTACGATAAATAATGTCGGCAAGAAATAAGTATGATATATTTGACTTTAAAATTTCATCACCAGGTAATATGGACAAAAATCCGGTATTGTTCAAGTATGGAAGAAAAAAAACATTAATCAAAGTTCTTAAAAATCTTAAAACCATTAATTGGACTATATTAATATCACCATTCACATATATATCGAAACGGCATCTTACGGAACGCTGGGTCTTTGCTAATTAGATTCTGGCAGGCAACAAAACATAATTTTTTTCACCATTCATTGGTTACCAATATGTGTGTATGATTGAATTACGAATTGAAAATGTTTGTCCAACATACGATCGGCAATTGAACCCCAATGGAACTCCGATGGAAACCTAATGGAACACCAATAGAACCCCGAGGAACTCTGATGGCACCCCGATGGAATCCCGATGGAATCCCGATGGAACTCCGATGGAAACCTAATGGAACCCCAATAGAACCCCGAGGAACTCTGATGGCACCCCGATGGAATCCCGATGGAACTCCGATGGAAACCTAATGGAACCCCAATAGAACCCCGATGGAACTCTGATGGAACCCCGATGGAATCCCGATGGAACCCAGATGGAACCCCATTCCTCCCGAAGACTAGTTTTACCATATGTCCTTTTTCCCCGGACATTTCCTCTTTTTAGAGCATAAAAACCGTCAGGGAGGGTTTTAGAGAATCAGTCCATTTGTTCGGCTTTTTGGAAGCCGGATATCTGAATATCTGTATTTATGTTTTTACCAACCCCTAAGAAGATTTTGTATATTGTTACTTCATCCACATTGTTATTAAACCGTAGTTTCAATTGTTTAAAATGTCAAATATACTGTAAAAAGTAATAACATATTTAATTTTTTATTGAAACAGTTTGTATGATACTTAATACAGTCAGCGCCAGTGCCAGTAGTCGGGTTGCATTTATTGTTGTCAGCAGCCTATTAAAGTACGGTAAGTGAAAGTGGATGAGTGAGGTTAAGTTTTAGCAGATATGGCTTCCCATTCGTTCCGGCTTATTTCGATGAACGTGAACAATAGTTTTTGGATGTAATTTAATTACTGTTAGTGCCTAAAAATAGTCTTTTAAAGCCACTAATTGTGACAATGACTGAGCCTCATCTTGATTAAGAGTCTATTGAATTACATTAAAATACCATAAATTAAAAAAAATAAAAAAATAAATTAATATTTATTGAGTCCATTAAAATACTAACTAATACAGTAATATTTTTCAACAATTTTTACTTTATTTATTTATTGCTTAATTTAAGGTGAATTGAAAGAATTCTTCTTTATGAACGTAAAGGAAAACGATTTAATTTTTGCTTGTTTTTCCGAATTATTGCACACAAAAAAAATAAAAAATTATTCGCACCCTTATTAGCATCCTAAGAAAAAAAATAATCATTAACAAATTTTGAGATTTATAACTGTAAATGTAAATATTTGTTTATTCCCCATTCCATGATATTTAACCGAAGGGGGGGGGGGGAGGGTGGCAGAAATCAAATTTTTGTGATTCATTAATTCAACCCGTGAAGAATAGGCCTACTGTCCTCTTTTTCAAAACGGGGAATATGGTAACCCTACCCAAGACGCAAACGGATTGTCGCGGTCGAAGAACTCTAACAGGGGTGTCCCAGAGTTAATGAAAATTCAGGATTTAATGTATGGTTCTATCTTGCTTAGTTTTCAGTCCGTTCGTCAGTATTTATATTCGTTTTGTTTTTAATCAATATTTTTATCTCCGTTGTGGGTTATAAGATATCGAATTGAAACTTTGAATGGTATTGTATTTTATTAAGTCACATGTTAATTAAAATTATAGACGGTATAATATATCATTTCAGGTTTCAAAATGACAATCATTTATAATTTTTAAAATTAATATCTCAAAATAAGTAAATTATGCTAAGTGTAAAAAAACTAAAAAGTTGTAAATTTCACAATCACACAAACAAAAACAAATGGATAAGTGATTTTTTTACTGACGAAAACACTTTACTATACTGTACTAACTATTACAAATTTATGAGAAAGATTTAATTTACCTGGTTATTTGTTGTCTAATCATTCTGTGAAAGAGACAGTGTGACACAAATGTTAACCAATTCTGGAACGAAATAAAATGTTGCCTGAAGATTTAAAAGGAACCTTAGGCGCACATCGAAATGTATTGAGTTTGTTGTACGTAGCTGTCACTTGTTAAAACGTAAAATGAAACGTTATCCTACCATAATTAGTTTTCATACTACTGTATTCGGTTTCTTTATCAGGGCAAGACCTTACAAATTAAATACATTATTGTATCCACTGATATAGAACATAATAGAGGAACATAGGACAAAGTTTTCATAAATCAAATTAAAAAACTCAGAGCACGAAAATTGTAAACTATCGCCACGTAGAAGAAAGGATCAGGACTCGAAAGGCTATTCAGCATCCATTGGCCACAGAAGTTAAACAATTGCTGTACTATAAATTTTATATCAGACCGACCCGTAACTACCTCACTGGTCCCTCGGAAGTCAACAAATCGGTTAGTCGTGGTCATAAACGGCCGGTCGGGTCATAAAAGTAGCGTCTGATTTCTGCCATGAACGAAGTGGCGTGCCGATGGCCAGTCGGGGTTGTAAAACCATCATTGTATTGCAGCAGCATAGAACAACACATATCTCGACAGCTCACTCAAGGTAAAATCCGCACCAAAATTGTACCTCTCGATCTAAAAAGCAGGTCAAATCGTAGAATTTATTGTCATAGAATATGTCGTAGAATATGAATGAACCAAATCCTTTAAAACATCCAGATTAAAATAGTCACCGCACGGGCTGAATATTTTCTAAATGATTGCAGATGAAGTAATAAAAACTTTGTACGATAGTAATAAAACTAAATTTTTTTTCAAGTGACTATCTGTTTTCTATCATATCATGGGTCCATCATGAGCCGGAAGAAAATCCTACATCCAATCATTGGTTTATATCAAACATCAAACACAAACTTCAAATAACAAAAAACAAATGTAGGTAGCCTACTTGTCGGTTATAGAACATTTAAATTGGGAAGAGGTGGGTATAACCGGGTGGTTGGGTACAAACCGGGTGGTCGGGTTTTGACCAAGTAAGTGCTGGTACCTGGCGATAAATGCCGAAATTAACATGTAGTTGGAGAGGGAAAGTGGCGGACATTGCGCCATTAGTCTCTGAGCAGAACTCTAGCTGTTAAGAGCGTTTCTTTGTTTTTGATATTTCATTTCCCAATGTTACGGACAGTTTGATCGCCTACTACGGAAAAACTACATGATTTTCAGTGAAGGTGACTACACTATTGTGTAGTCTATGTCTTTATCTTTACACTGATATAAGCAATATCTCAAATTAGTTTTAAGCACTCTGAATATGTTAAGTTTTTGTTAGTTACTACCAGTGGGGTGAAACCGGGTATGACGCGTGGGGTTAAGAGTCATCTTCACCCCTGGGCCATTAGCCCATTGTTGCGCAGTCGGCAATATTAATCATACGGCTTTTAATGCAAAACATGGTATAGCATTCCCCTGTTTCGGACGCCGTTTTTCAACCGATTTTCTTTAAACTTGGTAAGTGTTTAGTTGAATAGTTATACTATGTCTCTCATACCTCGGAATTTTGAAAATTTAACAAATATTACTCTTTGAGACGTCGCAAAGTAACTCGATTTTCCTTAGGAATATTTCAAAATTTAGTACAATTATCAAAATTCCGAGGTATGAGCGACATAGTATAACTATTAAACTAAACACTTACCAAGTTTAAAGAAAATCTGTTGAAAAACGGCGTCCGAAACAGGGGAATGCTATACCATGTTTTGCATTAAAAGCCGTATGATTAACATTGCCGACTGCGCAACAATGGGCTATTGGCCCAGGGGTGAAGATGACTCTTAAACGGTTAAACCGGATGGTATTTATACATGTTATATGATCTAAATATTTAAAATTTGATTTTTCGCTCATAAATTAACTGAATATGTTATCTTTGATACTATTTTTGACTTAATTGTGTGTACTTAGCAATAAAATTTCAGGCCTATCAAAAATTTTGTTTTTTCTATTTTCCATATACTTAACATGTGTACCCGGTATCACCCCACTAGTGGGGCGAATTCGGGTACTTGGACTTTTTTTACAAAAGAAATCATAGAAAAAAACTATAATACTTATCAAGTTTTTAAAAGAAGCAATTCAAAAACAAATAAACACAAGATAAACTGAGACATTATTTAAAATTTTCTGTATAAAACCATGGCATCTATACATGTCACTAAAGCTTAGCCACCCGGTTATAGGCCTACCCCACTTTCCCCTAGGTAGCCTACTTGTCGGTTATAGAACATTAAAATTTTATATTATATGAAATAGGCTGATCAAGTTTAATTTGTCCAAGTCATCATTTCATGGACGTCCCTAAAGAAACTTGATTATCGAAAAATATTGTTAACGTCGTACAGTTACAGAAACTGGAGGCCATTAGTGAGAATCTCGAATATAAGGTTGATGTTAGATAGCAACAAGACCGGGGTTTAGGCCGTTCCCACCTAAAACGTTATAAAATTCATCAGGCATAGATAAGTTATACACAATACTCGTCTATCGTCTATCGTCCATGTCCCCTTAGGAGTTTGCCTAAATTCGTAAATTAATAAAAAGTCAAGTATTAAAACAGTTTTGTTCCACCGGATAACTGGACAGCCATAAGGCAGTAGCAAAAACGGCTATACACAATAACAATCAATAAAAATAAAAAGCTTTTAAAATAGCCTAAGGCTTTTTAACCCCTTCCTAGCCCCGCTTGATTTTAAATAAATAAATAAAAATGAGAGATGTGAAATAATAATTAACCATGCAAATACAGTATTCTAGGTAGGCTATTACTTTCCACATTGGTTGTGTTAAAATGTTGGAGATATGATTATGATTAGTGATAATTGAAGTAATTGGTGTATTTAAGAAAAAAATAGAAGTTGAAAAAATAACTGTTTCGATTGAAGTAGGTTGTACTACAAAACAGGAAGGCAAAAGAAAGATATTTTTAGTTTTAAAAATATATAGGTACTTTAGGTTAAGATGATTTTATTTAAGTTGCTGTGTTAGATGAAAATAAGTTTCAATTCAAAGAGTTATATCTGTGGTTGTTGTTATAGTTACAGTTACTAGTCGTAGTTATAGAAATAAATGTTTCTCTGTTTGTTAGCCAGCTCTTTGAGTTGCAATCCTGCGTATCCATAGTTACCCCACGGGGAGGCCAGGAAACGCAGGAAGCCTGTATATGTACATATTTACAAATCCCTATTAAAAATACACAGGGCAGTCTGAAACACAGTTACCCAAGCCTCCGCCCCCACACTTGGTCTGGAACGTCAAAGAGTTTAGATACGGCACAGAAAAAAACTTTAAGGGCCAAACGCTCAATCTAACTTAGACATTATTAAACAAGATTTTCATAGATTACAAAAATATTATAGTGATTAGCCCAGTCAATGAAGGTTAAACACCGGAACAAATTTGTAACAGTTTGAATCCTATACCATTCGATAGTACCCACCTAAGGGGTCAAAACCCCAAAAGTCCCCAAAAATCCCCTGGTGGCATTTTGCACAGCCCCCCCTTAAAACCCCCCTAAACCCCTAATTGCATGAGTTTATAACAACTCTTGTAGAATCGTTACTGAAAGGACTAGCGTCCTAAATGTTTTTTGGTTGTATTCCTTATTAAATTGTCTACAGAAAGTGCCATTATACATTTTTAGCTTAGGTCACTCATTAGTCAGTTATTTACAGTCAAACTCAAATTTTATTAAAATTTTAAATTATTTATTTGATTTCTTTAGGTCTAAGATGAAAATACGAAGGAATTCGTAAAAGTGCTTGGGACAAAAGTTATAGGGAATTTAATAACGAGTAGATTGATATACATAATATGGTATCTACGGTCACAAAAATCTCGCAACGGCCGTCCAAAGCGAGAGCGGTGCTGGTTGCGGGCCGGCGCTGGGGTCGCGCCGGCCGCCGCAAGTCAACGGCTGTTTCGCTCATCGTGCACAATGTAGATATGAATAACTTTGACAATGACGTTGAAAAAGTTTATCTTATAAAAACATGTATTATGAATATTTCTACCTTCATTTGGCCCAGGTTTTGTGACATTGCATTTAAAAAATTCATCATTTTTTATTTTTAAATTTTTAACTTATATTATAGTTTAGGCACTATATACATTTTTGGGTGCGATAAATTGGGTATTTATATGAATTTGCAAAGTTGTATAGGATGATTAAGCTTAATGATTTCACAATTTTTTTGCACTCGGGGGACATACGCATCATGGAAAAAATATGAAAAAAATAAACATATTCAAAAAATTTTTATATTTTTTTGTAATTTTTATTTTGAAATGACTATTTTGTCGAAAAAAAGGTGTTCTAAAAACTACTTGTATTACACTACTTTGAATTCCCTACAATTTAATACGTCAATAATTGAAGTACTGTATATAATAAGTAGTTTTCTTCTTAGGCCTACACTAATTCAAAGTAAGTGGATAGTTTTTTTTATTTTCCAGGAAAATTAAGGTTTTAATTTTTATCCATTAAGAACAGCTAATAGAGTACTATTCATTGTTTGAAGTAAGTCATAACCAATGATACATTTTCCTTTTTAAGTCTCTAAATGTTAAAAACACTATTTTTTTATATGTTAATAGACAAATTTCAATGCATTTATCCCTTTAATTTAAAATATAAATAAATGCCAAATCAAATATCAGCGTTAAATATTTAATTTCAACTAATCAGATCGGTAGAACCATACCTGCGGGTTTTTATAGGTGTTAAAAGGGACCAAAAGTCATTATTTTCCATTTTCCACAACTGTCTTATTGAAACTTCACAATGTCATTTAAAGAGCTTAAAAACAAATATTTTTGTGATTTGAATTCTTTTAATAGGTCATTTGGTGGCAGAGAAAATTTAAAAATATACTATACAAAAAACATGTTTATTTTATGGCAAGTAATGAAATTCCATCTTGCTTATTTTAGTATATATCGTTATAAAACTTTGTATGTACATTCATACAGTTAAGGATAGTTATTATTACCTCCAAATATTCACTTCACAGTAATCCTACGTAAAACACAGTTAGTATATTTTTTTTAAGTGCAGCATTATTCTATCAAGGTCGTTGAGTAGTATAGTATCTTTTGGGTACCATATATATAACTTAATGTTTATTTTTCATTAGTCTATTGCCATAGCAATATATCGTGCTCGTTACAGAATGCGTGCGAACTAACCAAGAGTATACATAATATTGAAGTTTATAAAAATCACATAAGTCTACACGTTTACTACTGACGTAGGAATATGTAAAATTGCTGTGACTGGACCATTTTGGACAAATAACATTTAATCCTAAATATTTGAAAGTCCATACCAAGTTTAATGAAGATGTGTACAAAAGTAGCATGATAATGGGATTTACCGGTAGTAATTTGTCATAAAATAAACATATTTTAAATTGTGTTTTATTTTTATTTTCTCTGCATCCAGATAAGCTATTTCAAGAATTCAAAGCACTAAATTATTTGTTTTTATAAGCTCTTTCAAATGGTTTAAACTGAAATGATGAAGTTTTAATAAGTAAGTGAAGGATATTTAAAATGCTTTGTTTTGGTTGATTTAAAACCCCATAAAACAACGAAAGTATAGTTCGATCACCCTGCTACTCATGTTAACAGAGTTCATTTTGAACTGGCATGCCAAATTTTATCAAAATCCCACGTTTGTTAGGGAGGTGTTTTAAAATTTTGAATTTAATGGATAAGCTAGCTGATAGCCCGTAAAACACGACGGCTAATGTATAAGATTTATTACCTATTAAAATTATATAAATGTGAAGTATTATAAGTTTTATTGGTCACAGAGTTTCCCTGAAAATCCTGAGAGGTTATTAATCTGAAACATAATTTGTAGCATTTCTTAATCAAACTTTAAGTGTTTACAGTAAGCGTTTCAATTTACTGAATACATGTCTATGTGACTATCTCAAATTCTTAAGTTGTCTGCAGACTTCTCAGCACCCCTCGTATATAGTACTGTGGATTGAAATGGAATAAAAATTTAAAAAAGTAAATTTTTTAAATAAAACTCAAACAATTACACAGGTATTCCAATTATTATTATTATTATTTTAATTCAATAAATAATATATTAAAACATACGTTAAAAATATCTGATGTTAGTTCTAAGTTAGGTTGAAATCATTCAAAATAAACTCTATTTATATAGTAACAAAATTTTTACCAAGCATCACATGTTAAATATAAATTTAAAATATGCTTTTTTATCATTGCTACCTCGTAAAATATAGTCTGCTTATAAAAAGAAAGAAAATGCTTTGTAAATCAGCAGTGTTAGTCTTCGATTAGTCTAAATAAGGTTATTTATTTTATTTACGGATTTACGCATTTCACAACAAATCAAAATTTTTTACTATCATCTAGGGACCAAAAGAAAACCATTGACCCAAAATGACCACTATCTGTTTTGTAGTTTTCTCTCTAGACGCTTAATTGCACTCTTTTATTACATACGATATGACTGGATAAACATTTGCAAAAATAGTGTTTTTCTACATCTAGAGACTTAAAAATGAAAATTTAGCATCGTTCCGGGCTTATTTCAAACAATGAATAATGCTATATAATCTGTTCTTTATATAAAAAAGCTAAAACCTCAATTTCCTTGGAAATTGAGAATAGTAATTTTTAATAGCTTAAGTAGAAAATTACTTATTATATTTTTCAATTATTGAGGTATTAAATTGTATGGAATTAACTGCAGTGAAAAACGAATACCCGTTTTAGAACATATTTTTTCCATAAAACTAGTCTTTAAAGAAAAAAAATTACAAAAAAGTAAAAAATGTGAGAAAAAGTTGAGTTTTTTCTATTTTAGACCATGATGTCACAAAACCTGGACCGAATGAAGGTATAAATATTCATAATATGTGTTTTATAAGATAAACTACTTTCAACGTTATTGTCAAAGTTATTCATATCTACATTGTGCACGATGAGCGAAACAGCCGTTGACTTGCGGCGGCTGGCGCGACCCCAGCGCCGGCCCGCAACCGGCACCACTCTCGCTTTGGACGGCCGTTACAGGATTTTTGTGGCCGTAGATACCATATTATGTATATCAATGTACTCGTTATTAAATTTCCTATAACTTTTGTCCCAAGCACTTATACGAATTCCTTCGTATTTTTATCTTAGACCTAAAAAATCAAAATAATACTTTAAAATTTTAATAAAATTTGAGTTTGACTGTAAATAACTGACTAATGAGTGACCTTAGCTAAAAATGTATAATGACACTTTCTGAAGATAATTTAATAAAGAATACAACCAAAAAAGATTTAGGACGCTAGTCCTTTTGGTAACGATTCTACAAGGGTTTTTATAAACTCATGCAATAAGGGGACCAGGGGGTTTTCAGGGGGGCCTGTGCAAAATGCCACCAGGGGATTTTTGGGGACTTTTGGGGTTTTGGCCCCTTAGGTGGGTACTATCGAATGGTACAGGTTTCAGACTGTTACAAATTTGTTCCGACGTTGGCCTGTTTTTGACCTTCATTGACTGGGCTAGATGTAATAAAAGTTTTTAATACATTTAACTCAGATAAATGTTCTGTGTGTAGTAGAAGTTTATTATTTAAATAATTTAATTCCAAATGATGTGTCAAAATATTGATTAATTGGACTGTTTATAGCAAAAAATAAAAGTAGCACTGGAGTATTAACTAGTGTGACAAAAGCAAAATGATGCAATAGATATCTTTTGATTTTTTACGTCCTATTTTTTCAGTCTGCTGCGTAATCGGGTATGTGGATGGTTTAAGAAAGGAGAACCCGTTTGTTTCGTCAGTATTGAGTGAAGTGAACTCCCCATCCAGTAAGTGACAACCGAATACACAGTCAACGATAATATTGTTGAAAACATCTAATGGCACAAGACCCTAGAAGTACGAACAGTTAATGGATCAATGAAAGGTATAGTTAAACAATGTAATACAGTTAAAAACGAGAACTAACATGACAATCGACAAAATAGTACACAAAACTCAGCGCTTCGTCAGTGGACAGTTTTGAAACAATATCAGTGGACTTCTTTGGTACTACTTTGTTGTAGCCTAACTTATTTCCAACAGAGGAACTAAGCTTTTAATTAAAGTAATGTATTATCTTTTTTATTAATTGTGAATATTGTAAAAGAAATAAAACTAAATTGAAAATAATATGGATTAAATAACAATAATTAATCTCAATAAAAAAAAAATCACACATTGGGAGGTAAAAAACACGATATTTTACTTCAATAAATCATAATAACACATTCAGCTTCTGGGATAGTTAGCAATTGGGTAGGAAGATCAACAGATCAAAACATTTAAACATGGAGTGTACTTCAAATTGTACAAAATAAATAAATAAATACGAGAACTTAACGTAATGTGTGAACTACATTACCGACGACATGTGACGTGACTTGTAGATGATATTAGAACTAATAATTTCCGATACCCCGATGAGAGAATGAGTCAGTTACACAGTCACACATACGGGCGTATATATTTTAGAGATACACAAAAAATAAATTTTACAAATACAAACCCTAATGTATCATACAGCACATGATTTGAAAGCTCTATTCCTGTTGATACTTTTTACATTAGGTGCACGTCTTCAAAATTGGCAAAAGAAGTGTCTGTCTTTGGACAGTAGTAAAGAAGTGTGTTTCGTGAATCCATAGGACACACTGTCATTTCTCTTGCTGACTCACCAATCCTGATTTAGTTTTTTTATTTCATTTTAAGTAAAGTGTGTTGTTGTCAATCAGCAGAGTTTAAGTGTTAAAAACTTAATGGAAAAAATCTAGATTAAATTTGCTTGAAACAAGACATGCAAGATGCGTGAGGTTCTAATGGTTTCCGTTCAGCAAAAGTATTAAATCGGGGTAAGTCATTATGGACTCCCATTATTTCAAACAAATAAGTTATCAAGGGTTGAAAACGTAAGGTCCGACACTCTATTTCTCGAAACGTGAGGTTTTCTCTATTTTTTATTAATGTGTATACCGAGGCAATATCAAGGAATTTTTCAGAGAGACCATGGAGATACATGAAGAGCCATGGAGATCAAAAGTGGAGAAAAGTTCTTGTTTTTGTACTTAGCGCTCTAGAAAACAGCGGAATCCAGAAGGCTCATACATTTTGGGAATGAATGATCATAATATTTTAAGAGCCGTAAAAACTAAATAAAATTTTATTTTTAACAACAATTTATCTACTTTTTTTTACTTAAATATATTATTTTGAACAGCGTATCAGGGAATCCATCCAATATTACAATAATTATAAACAACTGAAATATCAAAACTTTTTCAAGGGAGATGAAGAAAAAAACACATAAAATGATACGTGCAATAACTTAAGGCTTTTTTCCACTGTGCCTTCCTCCCCCAAGTCAAGAAAAAATCATAAAATTTTAGCCACGCGGCCTTAACTAACAACAATATTTAAAATCGCGCGGGTGTTGAGTGTTCGATAATGAGGAGTTTTTATCGATTGGTGTTGGTCGCCCTCGCGGCCGGTGGTGGAACCCTCACCCCGGGGGTGGTGGAGTTGCGCTCCTCGCCACCAGGGCTGCGCCACCGTCACCACCATCACTACCGTCGCCACCACTCACACTCCACACTCCACACTCCGATCCGCTCCCTCCGTCGCGGCGCTGTAGCACGACGTCCACCACCCTCGACCACAACCACGACCACGGACTGCGCTCGGGACGTGTGATCGAGTGTCCCCAGCTTCCCCGGCACCGTCCCGCGAAGGCTTTACTCTTACTCCGGACCACCCGAAACGGTAAAGGGACTAGGAGATAAGTGTACGAGATATGGTATATATTACCTTAAGAAGTACCATGTTGAAAAATATGCCGACATTATCTACCATTCATATGAGACTACGGTGGTAGAAGAAGCCGGCGCGGTTAACGAATGCGGTAGTCTAAGGGCAATTTTATATAGATGGCATCCTATCAAAGTTTCAGTACTTATTTGAAACCATTGCCTGATAGATGGCCTGATACATTTTTAATTTTGAACGTACAATTAAACATATTTTCACACCCATATCGTTTTTCACTGTGTTCGAGTTATTACTACTTATAAAATCTATATAAACTAGCGGTTTTTAAACATATGTGTATTGAATGAACTACTGATCCTTTAATAGGCCTACTGATAAGTCTGATCGAAACAAAATTATATTTCAGTTTTGAAGTTATAGGGTTGGTAACATCCTTTCATTACATACGTTCGATTTGCCAACCAAGTGAAGTTTTTTTCTGTTACTACACGGTATATTGAACTTGAAAATAATTAGTAAATGTAACGATGATCCTCATTTGCTCCTCGTCAAAACATCGAAACGAAACAAAAAAATGTCCGGACGAGATCACCAGATCTCCACGATCACCCAACATTTATTGAAGACATGTTAATATGTGCAGGCTATATAAAACTGCCTGAATTCAAATAATAAGTGCATACCTGTATAAAGTCTTTTTGTTATGAAAAATTAGTAGTGACATTTTGGAATTTAGTTTTCAGCTTCCATTTTAAGACATGTAATATAAATTGCATGAAAACACGGACGAAATTCAGGAGGTGTCTTGCTATTAGAAAGTAGTACGATCTCCAGGTTATGTTTGTATGGTAGATTTTCTGTTTTTGCCTTTGGCAAACTCTTTTGATGGCACTTGTTTTACATGTTTCCTGATTTATGTGGTTTAATGTCAAACTTTGTTATTGTTTAACAATATTGTCATTAGCTGTCAGTTGGTAGCTTTAGTAGGAAGGAAACATTCCAAACTAAAAGTACAGTAAAAAAAATTGTTGTAAAAACTCTCTATTTTCATCTTATTAGGATCGCTGTATTTTTTGTATTGTAAAATTGAAAGTGTGTATTGCTCATCAAGGGTTAGGTTGTGTTAATTTTTTTCAGAAAAGTGAATTCGATGGTATTTATAATTTAAAATCAAGTATATAGAGGTGTATGTATTTGGACCTGCATAAAATGATAAACAATACCCACAATACACACTTTATACACTGTACACACAACACACTGTAAGGTGATTTGAATCATATTTGGTGTAGACATGAACAAAATTTAAAAGCGTACACTACATTTTTGTATCTCTTATTCTTTGATTATTTAGTAACGAATTTAGTTTAAATAATTTATTTTCATTACATCATAATTTATTTTATGTTATGGGATGGAAATGAACCATAAGATTGTGTAGCTTTAGAACATATTGGCGTGGATACAAAAAAACTAAACCCACGACCAGGATATTATACCACGTAATTAATTTACTGACCAATATAAAATGGCACAGCTCTTAGAGACGATCTTGGCGTACCCTATGTTGCCTTCTTGTACACCTCCTAGTTGAGGACTGACAGAACTCTGGAGAAAGTCTTGGTCAACCCTATCTTGCCTTCTTGCACATCTCCTAGTTGAGGACTCACATAACTCTGAAAAAAGTCTTGGTCCTGCCTATCTTTTCTTCTTGCACTCGTCGTAGTTGAGGATGGACAGAACTCTGGGGAAAGTCTTGGTCCAGCCTATCTTTTTCTTCTTGCACACCTCGTAGTTGAGGATGGACAGAACTTAAGGGAAAGCCTTGTTCAACCCTATCTTGCCTTCTTGCACATCTCCTAGTTGAGGACTCACATAACTCTGGAGAAAGTCTTGGTCCTGCCTATCTTTTCTTCTTGCACACCTCGTAGTTGAGGATGGACAGAACTCTGGGGAAAGTCTTGTTCAACCCTATCTTGCGTTCTTGCACACCTCCTAGTTGACGACACACAGAACTCTGGAGAAAGTCTTGGTCAACCCTATCATTCTTTTTACACACCTCCTAGTTGAGGACGGACAGAACTCTGGAGAAAGTCTTGGCCCACCCTATCTTGCCTTCTTACACTCCTCATAGTATAGAACGGACAGAGCTCTTAGTTTGGTCCCATCAAATCGTTCCTTGTCGAACGCCTCCTAAACGAGAACAAAAAGAGCTCTTGGAGATTGCCTGGGTCAACCCCATCTTATCTTCCCGCAGGAAAGCTAGTCGAGATCAGACCTTTGGAGACGGTCTCGTGCCACCCCTTCTTGGCTTCTTGACCGCCTCTAAGTGGAGGACGGATATAACTCTTCGAGACGGTCTTGGCCTACTACATATTCCCTCTTTGAACTCCTCCTAGTAAATAACAGACAGTCTGTTAGTTTTAGCCCATCCTATCTTGCCTCTTTGCACGCTTTCTAACCAAGAACAAACAGAATATTTGGAGACTGCCGTGTTCCACCCCATCTTGGCTTCTTGAACGCTACTTAGAGATGAGGGGAAACCGAGCTCATGAAGACGGTCTCGTTGATACCGTATCGGGACACCCGCTCTTGCCTTCTCGAACGCCTCCTAGTTGAGGATATACAGAGCTCTTGGAGAATGTCGGCCATTCTATCTTGCTTTCTTGAACGCAGCCTAGCTGAGGACACGTAGAGCTCTTGGTGACGGTCTCTGCCAATTATATCTTGCCTTAATGAACGCATACTTCACTTAATATTAATAAAAATTTAATAACAAAAATGTATATTTATGTAGGCCTATATGTGCGGCCTATATGATAGGGTACTGGATCTTTATTGTAAATGTAATTAATAAAATTTTTGTACAGGCTGTTATTATTAATTTGGATATATAAAATAACTCAATAGCTTATTAAGAATAGGGAAAAGATGTATATCGTTTTCAGTGCAAATATGCCAACCTAGTAGACGGTTCATGAAACCATTACTGTAAAGTGTGCTGCTATTTTGTATTGATTTGTACTTGTTTTGGAGAAAATAAAACACTGTTTCTATTCTATTCTATTCTATTCTAATGAACGCATACCAGCTAAGGACAGACAAAGCTATTGGAGACTTTCTCGTCCCAACCCATCTTGGCTTCTTTTCCTAGTTTAGGACAGACAGAGCACTTGGAGATGGTATCGTCTTACCCCATCTTGGCTTCCTGAACACTTCCTAGTTGGATACTAACAGTGCTTTTGAAGACGATGTCGGCCCATCGTCTTCTGGAACGCCTCCTAGTTAAGAGCTTACGGAGTTCTTGGAGACAGCCCATCGTGGCTTTGTGGCCGCCTCTTAGTGAAGGATACACAGAACGCTGGAAGAGTCTCAGTTTACTCCATTTTGCCTCTTGAACTCTTCCTATAGTCGTGAACACACAGCGCTCTTTGAGACGGTCTCGGCCCACACCCCTTCTTGCCTTCTTAAACACCTGCTAGTTTAGGACACACTTGGAGACGGTCTTGGCCAATTCTATATTCCTTTCTTGCATGCTTCCTAATTGAAGACACGCCGATCTCTTGGAGACGGCCTTGATCCACCCTGTATTGCCTTCTTGCACGCTTCTATTATGGCGACTGACTGATTTTCTTAGTAGTCTTAGTCTTTGTATACGTTATAATTACTTATAAATCTGCATATTGTACAATACTGCTTCTTTTCCATGCAATACATTGTATACAACAATTAGTTTTAAAGTGATTGAATGATTCCTGTTATGGTAACGCTACGCCACACTACTTCCTAAAGTAACCTTAAAAATCTTCATACGAAACTAATTAAGGGCCTTTCCTTTACCTCATATCTTCGGTTCATATAATTACGGTTCACTAATAGGTTTTTGATGTTGTGGAACATTCTCTGTGTGATTTTTTAAGCAACTGAGTATAGAAAATTGATTTAAGACACCTTATGTGATGAGATATTTTGTTACAAGAAATTTAAAGACTTTTCCAAAGGATGTTCCTCTAGAGGTCATGTCATGGACTTCTTAAGTCATAGCTTGTTGGTTCCATAACTATGGTCTTTGGTCATAGCTGGTCCTAAGATTCTCATGCGGGTCATGCAACGGCTCATATTCCAAGGGAAATTAACTAATTATTTTTAGGATATGAAATGCAGTAAGATGGCTTTAAATGATACCATGCACATTTGTTTCTTAATAAATAATACCAGGATAAAATAAACTTCTTTTATATTTTAAAATAAAACTATTGCATGTTAATTTCAAATTTTCTCAAGTGAATATTTATATGTGGTAATATGTTTCAGGTATGTAATCAAATGGTTCTCCTGTCCACGGTAAGATGTATCAAATTAAAGCACTCGATTCCTCTGTTACTATGGCTACTGGTTCCGTTCGGCAGCGGTTGATATTTTAGGCACACTTATTAATTAAGCTGCAGAAAGATAAAATATTTAAAGAGTTAATTGACCTTTGGAGATATTATGCAAGAAAATCCTTACTATTAGGTAGTGAGGTGATGGTTTTTAAGTTCAAAAACAATTTACTTGGAGTTCATGTAGTTTGAATCAATAAAAGGAATCCTGCGAAACATACATTAGTAATAATTCAAATTATGAATAGTTTTAGATAAACTAGATCAGACAAGGAAAGGGATATGTTAAGTATATACCGGGTGACCCAGACCACCCTTAAACCCATTTAAAATTTACATAAATAATTTTTAACAAAGACCAATCGTGTCATCATATGGAAACCGCTTACTCTCTATTGACTGATTGTAGTTTAAATGTACAGGGTGTACCATAATTCACGTTTTAGGACCGGAGGACACTAATTTTAAATACAAACCCCCACTTTTTATGACATTTTCGGATTGTACATGTATTTTTAATATAAGTTTACAATTTAATTTGTACTCATAATTCTAACGGTTTGTTGAGGAGATAAGCTGGAACAATTATTCAACTCCACAATCTCTGAACATTTTCGGCTAAACAAACCTGTCTCAGCACAAAAACGTTTTCGACTCTTCTTTTAAATATTTTTCTATTATAAATTATTAGTTTTGTTATAAATTTTTTTCCATAAAATATACAATATGTTGGTGATTATTGAAACTGTATGGAAAATTAAAACTAATTACTTGATAATCGATATTTTATGATAGAATATCATTTAAAATGAGGTTAACGTAAAATAACCAAAGATAATGGATGTGAAATTTTCACTTTTTTTAAACAAACTAAATTTAACCGACAGAATCTCTTAAACCATTGGGATTAGGGGTACAAATTAAATTGTAAAGTTGTCTTAAAATTACGTGTTTAATCCAAAATACCCTAAAAAGTGGGGATTTGTATTTAAAATTAGCCACTTCCTGACTGGGTAGTTACATCCTGTACATTGAAGTTACTGTCAATCGATGCAGAGTAAATGGTTTACCTATAACTGCACATTTTTTTGTGAAAAAGGTTTTATTTACATTTTTAAAGGGGTGTACAGGTAGTCTGGATCACCAGGTATAATACTCATTTTCATCAAATTTTTCAGACAGAAGATATTTTATAAAGTGTTAAGCCCTGTTTTTAAGAATTGAACTTTTCATCATCGTCCTGTTTTGTTACACTCCTTGCAAATACAAAAAGCATCTAATATAATCTATAAATGTGGGGGTTCCCCCATCAGAGAGCGGAGACAGCTGTTTCATATGTCCAAAAACTATACAAAACTATAATTTTTTTCGTACAAAAAAACACACAAAATTCCAGATTATTAAAGACCTGATTTTTTTCGATTCCAAAATTCCTCACATAGGAGAACCCATCTTGACACTATTCATAAAGAACAGCGAATCGATAGTAAAAAAAACGTAGAATTTACCCTAAACATTTGCTCTCGCACTTCAACATGGCTCACGAGTAGCGCGGTCGAGTTTTATCACCTGTAAATAAATATATATAATACCCCCGTCGCAGCAGACCTGCGTACTCAGCGAATTTCCAATGGAATTTAAGATTATTTACTTTCCCCATAAAAACACCATAGGATCGAGTATGTAGGTTTGCTGCCATTGGGTGTTGTTAGAAAATCTAAGGTAATCAATAATTGGTGAATGTAAACACAAAATTGTATCAAACTCTGGCAGTTTTTTATTTTCCCCATAAACCCCATGGGGGTGAGTATGTAGGTTTGCCGCCATATGGGTTTTGTAAGCAAGTATAAGTTAAACCTTATATAGATAATGTACATACCAAATTTGATTAGGTTATGTTAATAAATAAGCAAGATATAGGGTTTTCTTGATTTCCCATAAGAATAACATGGAAAACACATTTTTTGATTTGCCCCGTAACCAGTTATGCTATGATAAAAATTCAAAATACCAAATTGTTTGTTTTTTTAAGCTCTTTTAAATGGTTTCAGTTAAAATTAATGAATTTTAAAAATTAAGGTCCAAAAATGCCAAAAACCCATTTTTGACCCCTTTGAAACCCCATAAACCCCCGTTCCCATAACCCGAGAATGCTGGTTCGCGAACTCATGAAAATAGATCTGGTCTTACACCTCCATACCAAATTTCATCAAAATCGGAGGTCACCTTCAAAAGTTATCAGTACCACGGACACATAGATAGATAGATAGATAGATATATAGATATATATATATATACATATATATGAAAATGAACGAATGGTGTTTTTAGCTTCTGGGGACCTCAAAATGAAAAAGTAAAGTGGTCCCGGGCTTAGGTCTTACCATGGCTACTACCGTAATAGCGTATTCCCTATAGGGAAATTCGCTAAAATGATTGTTAAAAGGCATAAGTTTCTATCAAATACTGCAAATGATGCCCGAAATACAACACAATATCTTTGTACACTATGAGCTGCGTTCCTAACAGCGTGAGGGTGGACAGTGGGCAGCGGGCAGTGGGCAGCGGGCAGCGACTGTCACGGTTGATATGACGTGTCATGTCCACCCCCTTGCATCGGCAACTGACTGACATGGCATGCAATAATGCGACCTGTGGGCGGTCGTGGGTGACGCACGTGAAGGCATTTCTGTATTGTCTGGTGTACGTTATATATTGTAAGTTACACGACTATATTTTAAAGGTTAGAGTAAGGATTGATGGAAAAATCCACAAAATCTTTCGTGGCTTACAGATTGGATAAAATGCATTTTTGTGTATAGGCCTACATGTAACTATAACAAAAATATAATTAATGATAAGGCTATTTTATACAAAAAAAATTTCTCTTTTATATAAAATTCTCTGTTGGTATTTGTCACCTTGAATTATTTACTTCATTTATTATTTAGCAGACATTAAAAAAACAATCAGAACGAGAATTAATGTTTTGCATCAACTTCAAATGGCATCAACGGAAAGTCTCCCCACTACGCGACATTGGGCGCGCGACGGCGAAGAACGCTCGCAAACTCTTACGTGGGGACTAATTTTAAGGTAGATATTTAGGATTATAAAAGGATAAAGTTACGGTTCATATAATTAACTTTCAAAATATTCTACTTTATTTGTTTTGAACAAACCAGTTAAATTGTGGTATTTTGTAATTTTCACTAAGTTATAGATTAAAACTAAAGGGGTTTTCGAAAATGACTACCGATGGAATGTAATTATCTTTAAAAAGACTTAGGAATTTCATATACACCAAGTTTAATCACCATTAGTTTCCAAGTAAACCTCTGTTTTCTGACTTTGTCTTCAGATAGAGCGCCCATACTGAGGCCTTCCTTACTTATAGGTAATAATACTCAGGGGTTGTTGTTTATAAATCTGTTCTTAAGGGGATCAATAATATATTATATCGCTTGCTGTACTCATAGAGTATGCATAAATTTTTACGTAGCCGTACCTTACTTTGGTTAATATGTAGTATAATATCCTCCCTGCACAATTTTAGTGGTTATCTAACAAAGCATATACTTACAAAGTTCTAATTAAAATAAAATATGATTTCACTTATAATGTACGGATAACAATTTGAAACAGATGCTTGTCGACATATCAAGCCTGTTTTTCGATTAGGTCTAGGCCTACTGCAATATTCAATCACAACAATTCTCAAAAGTTATAATTCGTTCAACGAGTTATACCACGGCCAACAAAAGAAGATTCAGAAATAACAAATAATCATATCTCCCGTTGTAAAAAAAAATTAATAATTTGGTCTGCAAATTGATTAAGAAATTATACAATTTTATAAGACACTACTTTGCACCCTGATGTGCTGTGCGACTGCGTGATGCCAAGTCAGTAACAGATCAGCAGACACACTAATATAGATTGTGGTAGCAGGGTTCGAATTTGCGTTACAACTGTTTAAACATTTCCCGAGATTATTATGGTGGCTATTTTACACGGAAAGTCCTGGGTAAGGTATAACTCGTGGCGAAGAATTTCCCTAGACAACGCTTTTTGTCGCGCATTAATAGTTTTCATCACTAGTCTCGAAAGTGACTTTGTCGAGATTGCATTTACGCTCGAGGCGAAGTCGAGCGTGGAAAAGGCTATCGAATTACGCAATGGCACTTTTGAGACGAGTATTGAACATAATTTTTCAAACAGCGGGGACAGCGGGGTATGAATGTGGAATGAATGTGTTGTTAAATTGTTTTTCCCTTATTTTTATTTGTATCTGAATTATTTAAAAGATTGTAAAATTGTATAAAAATGTTTTCTCCTTAATTTCTGTGTTAAACTGCAGTTTATATTTTATTTTAAGTTAACATTTATTTAGTTTTAGAGGTTAACTGTACGAGAGGACCATGTGGTCCTAATGTTCGCCTCAAAGAAGTATTTTCATTTCATTTCAACCTTTTTGACGACTCTGTACTGCAGGAAAATATTTTCTTATTCCCTTAATAATAGAAAAGAAATACTTTCCCTTATACCAAATACCACGCGTAATGCGTACGCGGTATACCTTCCACATTGCTCGTAATAAATAATAAAATCATAATGAGAGGATAAAAAATTATTTTAAAATCAACATAAAACAAAAGTTGTAAAGGAAAGTACCAAAAAGCGGACCCATCTTCTAATGTAGACCCCACATGGTTCTCTTCTGTGTGCTGCAACCCAGCGAATCCCATTATAAATACTAGTGCAAGGTTCCAACACAGTGAAGTAGAGCGCTGGTATTACCTCCTCTAGATTTTATCTGATGGTTCATCATTACGTATTTTGAGAAAAATTAAAGTTTATGTTAGTTTTCAATTTTGTTAAGTTGTACGAGAAAACTGACTACTAAGCCTTGCAACTCTTATATATCCTTAAATAATGGTAATGTGAAAGGAATCGTTTTACACTGATTATTTCAATCTGACGTATTTTTATTAAATGTTTACAACTTTTGATGTTGGGTGCGCAATCCGGACTCCCAACAGTTTTTAAACATAATGGGTGATTATTTATGTAAAAACAGGTCTAGTTTATTTTTAAAAGTTATAATTCTTTTCAAAAGGTAGAAAATTTTTTTCACAATTGTGTAGATTTTTGAAGTTAACGCCCCATTTCCATTGAACTCAACGCTGTAGAACCTAGTATATAGCTTAACTTTTCACTTCTTTGCTTTTTTACGCTAAAAAGTTAAAATATAACAAGTTAAAATTAGTTTTTTTTTTTTTGTAATTTTACCCAGGGGTCTAGTTTAGGACACCTCTTTGAAAATCACAAAACTATAAGGTTTTTCAAAAGGTTTTTTTACTCTAGTGTGTAATCTAAATAGAAATAGTACCTACGTAAAATGGTTATGTAAATATTACATGTTTTAAAACAGATTTAAAAAATAATTTAGATATGTTATGATAAAAAAAACAAAACAAAAACAAAAACAAAAATGGGTGTACTAAAACAGATTTCTTAGGGGATTAAGGCTGTTTCTAAACTTACTTTTGGACAAAATCACTCTTAAATGCCAAGTTTAAGCAGAATGTGCCCGCTAGATTTCCAGATTGTTGAAAAAATACGATTTAATCGCCACAGACACTCCTCGTATTTTGATTAGATAGTATCCGATAGTATAGGGAGTATCCGATAGTATCGGATGTATCCGATAGTATAGGATACAAAAGTTTTCATCCATACATAACTTAAATGTAGTAATACTGCCATTGACGTAATGCATTTTAAGGTTTTATGTCTGGTTAAGATTTGTCAGTTTTCTTCCTCTAGGTTTTTTCGAAATTTTCTTATATTTATAGTAAGATTTTTCCACAATAGTTTATTAAATCATCAGTATTAATTTCAATAATGTTGAATAAGGTCATGTCTTACTAAGAACCACGTCTTTTGATCGTATATTATATCTAAAAATCAACTTCCCACTAGATTTAAAAGAGTTTCAAACGTTTCATGCGACACTCAAAGATACTAAAAAACTTCATCTTCTAACAAATCTAGAAATAAACATAGCGTGGAATTCTCATACCTGAACAATTTTACTGTTTGTGTTAAGTATCCAAAGCCTCCCCCCCTTATGGCCATCTTCCTACGTCAATCTATCTACGTCCTATCTGATCACGTCAAAATTGTACTTATCACCACCTCGTCAAAATACAATTCGAACTAGCGCTCTTCTCGTCAATAATAATCCATTTTGACAAAATGTGTGGATGCAGCATTCCTTCGGATACTGCCGTCCGTGCAGTGCCGTCCCAGTGCGCTTAAGAATTCTTCCTAAAAAAATTGACCTACTCAGTTTAAAGTGATCAAACATATAATTATTTGACTTTTACAGACTTATCTTTAGTGTAACTAGGTTTTTAATGTATCACAAAGCGCTAGCGGATGACTCACGTATATCATTGGTTTTTTACAGACCATTTGTTAGTGTTCTTTTGAAATGATTTTAATAAAAAGATCCTGTCAAGTTTATGTGATAGGCAATAATTTTTACCACAAAGGAATTATCTATTCTTCAAGACTTGTTCCAGAAAATGTTCTTGATAAGAGAGAGAGAGAGAGAGAGAGAGAGAGAGAGAGAGAGAGAGAGAGAGAGAGAGAGAGAGAGAGAGAGAGAGAGAGAGAGAGTGTATATACCGTAAATATTTTTCGTTTTCAAGGTAATTTCATTTAGTCGTTACAGTAATTTATTAAACTGACATTCATATCAATTAATTGTTTCTTATCAGTTTTGTAGATTTATGTTTTATTGAAAAGATAACCATCTGATAGATCCTCTTTGTTCGTATTGATTGTTTCTGTAAACTACTCAGAACGAAAATGTAAGAACAACTTCGAAACAAATGCCTATGTTCAATATATCAATTTTAATTCTATTTTCATAACTTAATTATTTCTTACTATCATAGAGCGTCCTGATGTATTGTTTGCTTTGCAAGTAAACGGGGTTGTCAAAGGCCGCTCGAATAACCGAACATTATTTTTAGATACAGAGCCTCAAACACATGTTGTTCCTCCCATCAATTTCTACCCGACGTAAAATTTAGATCAATTACGAGCTCAAACAGAGGTTTCTATGAGGTTACTAACAAAATATTTCGATGTGCAAAGAAACCATCCTCAAAGAACCTCAACCTTTACTTCAACATCTTCTCGTGCAGGCCTTTGTGTTTCCAATT
The DNA here is from genome assembly GCA_030545055.2 of Neoaliturus tenellus. NCBI lineage: Eukaryota > Metazoa > Arthropoda > Insecta > Hemiptera > Cicadellidae > Neoaliturus > Neoaliturus tenellus. Next base: position 37,080,577 of record CM061535.1, read on the forward strand.
TACGCTCTATATTAGTGTGTGCAGCAAGAAAGCCATAATTAGGATCGTACACGTCAGATGGAACAATAATGGTGACTTTGTCCAATCATATCTGGAAATTGTTTCCTCTCTTCAGTTAGTATGGATGTATTTGTATCATTAAATATCCCTAACCAGTTTCTGTTCTAGGTCTTCGCAAAGTATTTGTTCGAGTAACACTGGACTCCAATACTGACTGCTGAGACATTAAAATTATGTAGTCTCAAATTACGTTGTCTTACCAACCCAAGTTATAAGGTGTAGGCCTACTCGTCTCCACCTGATTTTTGTGATGCACTCATTAAAACTTATGTTCCTTTAAATTACTCTGAAGCAAATTTTGTACAACCAAGCCTTAATTACGATTTGATACTCCTTTCATCGATTCTTTGTGACTAATTTACTCTGGACCAAATTCTGCGGCCTTCAGTGAAATGGAATGAGAATACTTCAATATTGAGGGTTTGGGGTTTGTATGATCTTGAAGGTAAACTATTCGTAGCCTTGAGAACCTTTCCGGGAAATAAAAAATGCAGCTTGAACTTCGATAAGGACGTTGAACTGCCCTTGAAGTTCAAACAGCGCCGACTCTCAGTCTCCAAATAAGGCTTATAAGAAGATAAAATTGATTTTAAAGCGGCGTTCTAGGTTTGTATGATTTTGGTCCCAGAGTATTTGATGGGTTATGTGACGGGTAGGAACACTAGATAATTTCTAACATTATTTAGTTAAACTACCAAACTCTCTATTCCGTCAATAGTACCCCCGATTTGTAAATTTTTGCAGGAACCCTACCTACCTTGTAACTGTAGGGTAATCTAGTTGTGTCTACGGCCTCTAAAATTTAATTTTAGATAAATATATTTTATAACATGGCAAAAGTGAAAAGTTCAAACGAAAATAGGATTGACAATTATATCGGATAAGGAAAAGGAAGTTTTGATAAAGCTTGACTCATTTGAGTCATGAGTATGTGATAAAGAAATTCTAGTGAAATGTGTAAGGAAATAGGGTACAAGATAGGATGCCAACTGAGGACGTTAATTTTGAATAAATGGAGAGTGTTATGTACAAGCTATGCAGGTAATGATTATGGCAGGCCAGTAGCATGGCGGAACTGATGATAGATTAAGAGGGATTTCAATGCTTTTCCAAAATAGACTGAATATGACAGGACAGTGAATATAGCAGTCATTTTTTATATTTCATATTTTATTTTCCCAAAGTAGGCTATTGGTGTATTGAATTCATATTTAGCTTAGATCTTTGTAATATTTCAAGAAAAAATATTCCTTTCGGAATTGTATTTTCAAAATGGTTACCATTTAAAATTTTAAAATGTAAATAGGCCCTACAGTATATTAAAAACTGTAAATTTCATGACGATTTTACAAAATAAAAAAAAGCATTAGGTAAAGAATAATATAAACATTAAAAATTTTGGACGATAAATGTCACATTCATTGTGGTTTTCTTTAAAAAATATTTTTCCTAGCCTGCAAAAATAAATTTTTCGTAAAAAGAAAAGAAAAAAAACAAAACAAACAAAAAAACTATCATTTGTTGTTTGATCTTTGCGATATTCACACAATTGTTTAAAATATACAATTTACCAAATTTTTGTTTGTTGCGTAGGACAGTTGTAGAAATGTACATTTTTCAAAGATATTTACATTTTGAAATTTTAAACTAAAAATTTTTTGATAGTCCTAATTAATTTTTTATTGTTATAAAATTTACCATAAAAAGGTCCATGCCCAATATGAATTCAATACAAAACTCCGTCATGTAAAAAAGAAAGACTAAGAGAAAAAGAAAAAGAAAAAGGTTGCTAGTGCTTGGCTAAACCAAGAATTTCCTTATTGTAGTTTTTAGGAGACCAATATAAGACGTTTTTCTGTGATTTTACATGTAGAATCAACTCTCGAAATTTTGGTACATATTCGTGAATCAACCTGAATCTATTTCAAGAAATTTTGTAGAAACTGAATGTTACAATCAGTAATCGCGGCCAAGGGCTAAATTCGGAACTTAAAATGTTGAGATGTTATGCATATTCCCTGAATAAAGTGTGATAAAGTAACCAATAGCCTAATTTCGCACATTACTTTGTGTTACTTGGGCGCATTTTTGTGTGTGCTCATTTTGACTTCTAAATCAATACAATTAACTTAAATCGTTAACAAAATCAACGTAACTCGACTGGTAAAGAATGGGACACAGTATTTGTAAAATAAGCTATATCTCAACTTAATGTGCATATATTCTGGATCTAATGATATCAATAATTTCTGCATGTAAATTTAAATAAAAAAAATTAAACATTTATTAACCCCAAATTTTTATTTTCTTCAAATGCCGCATATTCTTGTACGGGTAATGTTTTGAGTTCGGTTCTGGAAAACGCAAAATAGACTGGTCTTTTTGATGGTATGATTAAATTTTGTGTATAATCTGCAAACACATCCTAGACTGCAGAAGTGACTGAAATATAAGGATCAATTCTTAGCAATGTTCCACCTTTTAAAATGAATTAAACCTTATTTATTATATTTTAAATAAACGATTTTATACATCCGAGCAAAGTTAAAGCCATAATATAATCTTCTAATAGTCAACGCATTGATGAATAAACATTTCCATTGGATGGTCGCCTCTACGTCTAGATGTGTTTTCATGATGTCTCCTTTGCGTCAAGAAAACACAGCTTTGGCCCGTTTAAAAGCATTAAACGCCCGTTTTAATAAAATTACTTCGTAAAATTGCAATTCCATTTGTTAATAAAATAGCTAATCAGCTGATAAGCACTTAGTGGTTAATGAGATATTATGGCCATTTTATTCGTTTGTTATTGAGACATATCCACAGTCCATTACCGTTCACGGTGGTCATGCATTTTTTTTGTAGACTGAATTAAAAATTGTTTGTGAGAGTTCGAAACCTAAGCTTGAGTACACAATAATTTATAACAGTTTGGTTACAGTTGCTATGCAACTAGTGTCGAAGAGTTTTTAAAGGACTGTGCCTAAAAATTTATTGTAGACGTGGTCATATACATGTTTAGGTCAATGCAGTAATATATGCTTGAGTTTATGCTAAGTTTTGAAACAGTTTTTAGGCGTGCCAGGTCGATCGAGTGCGTAGGGACGTAGGGCCTACCTAAATATTTTCAATGTAGTAATACCAGCTTGATAAGTCTCGCAGACTATCGGCCGCGACTCTCCAGCCCCCAGCTCTACTGCCATTTCATGTGCGGTGGTTCGCTGACCTTCCTGCGTGGTTGCCTAGTCCTTGCCGACATTAACGTGTCTCTGATGTATCGCCTTTCACTCCCGTGCTTTAGCGTCCCTGGGTGGACAGGGACAACTCCAGCGATTACCAGGACAGTCGGCTCGGACTCTGGGCGATAAGTGGATGCGACCCCGGGTGTTGCTTGGGGATGCACTCGAGCTAGTCTCATCCGGTATACTTCTCATCCGGTATGGGCATCTGCCCACACTTCGGAGCCGTACAGGAGCACGGACTGGGACTGTGCACATCATCAGTCTCCTTCTACACGACCGGGGACCTCCGACATTGGCCATCAGTTTGCTGAGATGAGCGATCTTATTGGTCCAGATGAATTTCGAGTCAACCATAACCCTGAGATATTTTGCAGCTCGCGTGGTCTGGACTACTTTGTTTCCAACGTTCAGCGGCACAATGGTGTCAGTCCGCTTCTTCGTGATGACCACAATCTCTATCTTGCTCAAGACGTGGTATAGCCCGGTCATTTATATATTTGTTGACAACGCGCATGACTTGTTTCGACTTCAGCTCGACAAGCTCAACATTTTGTGCTGCGATGAGTCCCGGAACGTCGTCAGCGTACCCAACTAAACAGTCTTCTCTCGCATCTCGGATCTAAGTAGACTGTGGTATGCGACACTCCATAAGTTCGGGTAATTGCGTGGCACCGGATGTAACATCCATCGTCCGCTGCCCGGCCCTAGGGTCATATATCATATATCGCGGAAGGTGTTGCCTAACGCGTCGACCCATCTCGCCGAGTTCAAGTCATTCTTGACATCAAGCGTAACAAAAGGAAATACTCTGCGAGAGAAATGATTGTGGCTCTTGGTGTTTTCCATTGTACTTTGAACTTCTGTTCGCAACTATAGTTAATCGCCCCTTTCTGAAGCCGTACTGTCGGGGAGATAAACCCCCTTCAGTATTCACAGCAGCATTCAGGTGGGAACGAATCAAGTTCTAAAAATCACGGTCCCTTCGAGACAAACATACCCATCTTGTAGTATTTTAAATAATTTGCTGAGAAATTTTACAATTGGGATTTCAACTTTAGTTATTGGTCACAATGTACTTTGTAAATTTACAATTATTAGAACCTGGTATTAAAGGTGTTTTGATTTGATATGAAGGCTTATTGTTATTGTGTTAAAAACTATCAATTGATTAACGTGTTTTCGGTAAAAGTCATTTTCAGGTTAAAACATCAATTTAGGATTGTCAACTACAGTAACTATAAAAACTTGAACTTATGTAAAATTATAGAAATTGACTGAGTAAATACTACTAAAATACTTATAGTTTACAAATATTTTTTACTGGAATGAAATTGTCTTTAGATCGCAAGTTATGGTTGAAATACACACTTCAGCCGGTGTCTGGTGATGATGTGGGCGGTCTATTTAAGTCTTTCAAGCTGTCTGTGTACGGGTAACAATAATACCAACAATTATAACTGCCAAAACATGAGAGGAGAAGCTGCGGTCATGTGCAGTCTGCGGAGCGTATCGGGTAACAGACAGCAGACGGACTGGCGATGGCGGAGGATGTAACATGTTTAACACATCCTAACAAGCGAGTGTCGGGAACATTTAAATGTTAGAACAACCTCTCCTGAATATCATGAACCTGTCTCAATTGACTCTAAATGTGATCAACATCAACGTTAAGTTTTTAACACCGGACTGAACAACAGAAAACAAAACAAACATCATTGATATTTGAGTTTCCACATGGATTTTGGGTTTCCGCATATAATGGGGCTGTGTTATAGAGAACTTGACTGTTTTGTAATTAAAAAGTGATAAGAATAGTGATATTTAATATATTTTTGTGAAATATGCAATTTGGACATTTCATTGTAATAAGTATATTGTGTTTTAAAGAATTTGAATGAGTTCATAACCTTTGATAAGAAATAATTTCCTAAGAACTACTAAAATATATTCTTGATCGTTTTTTATTATATTCTGGCTGTACAGTACCGTTGTCCCCATGGAGGAGGGGTTTGGGGTTGAGGTAGTTTTTATATAGCCTACAATTAAGTTATACTAACCACGATTTCCTGGTTTAAGTAGTCCTATATCCTTGAACGGTTGATGTAAATTTTCTGGAATTGTTGAGGTAATTCTATATCCTAGGGTGGTTGATCAACTAAAACTGTATTGTCTGGCATTTCGGATCTAAGGAGACTGTCGAAGGCCACATGCCAAAAGTCCGGGTCCTTGCGGGGCCCTGGATATAACATACATTATCCGCTGCCCGTCTCTAGTGTCGTATATCAAGGTTCTTGCTCGTAGGTAATCTCTGATAAGCCGCAACAAATACCCTGGAACGCGGAAGGTGTTGCTCGACGGGGTCAACATATCAACCCATTTCTCCGAGTTCTTAAACTCTTGACATCATGAGTTGAGGCATTCTTGTCATCAAGTGTAAGAAGAGGAAGTTTTTGTGGCCCTCGGCTCTTTCTATTTTACTTAGTACTACTGCAATCGTATCTATAGATCAATTTTCTAAAGACGTACACTCAGAGGGATAAAACCCAGCAGCATCCATGGCAGAATTCAGGTGGGAACAAATCAACTTCTTAAAAACGTTCACGGCCGTATCCAGCGGACACAAAGGCCTGTATTAGGAAGGCATGTCCGGGTTGCCTTTCCACTCTCTGATAAGCACAAGCTTGGCTTTCTTCCAAGGGATGTAAAAACCCCCTCGGATAGACAAACATTGTACATTCTCAGCAAAAGATGCTGATGGGCATAAAAAACTTTTTTGAGGCCTCATTGAAGATTTCATTGGTACCAGGAGTTTTGTTTCTCTTTAGGAAAATGAGTGCCTTTTCGATTTCCTCATCGCTAAATAAAGGAATGTTATCTACCTATCCTACAAATGGCAGCAACCTCCATGATGGAAGTTGGAGAGCGTGCTCCAACCTTGTGGGTTACAATATTGACCCAAGAACCCACGGGTGGGAATCAACATACTCCCTAAGTTTTCTCCAGCATTCAGCATTACTCCTGTTAATGGCCCTTCGGATAGCTTTCCTCGTTGCATTGTATTCTGCGGACCCCTTATTCAGGGTACCTTAGAGCCCTCAGTGAAGCTCGTCTGGGCTTCAGACAGGCTTTCCTGAGATCCGCAATCTCTGAAGTCCACCAGTTAACGGGTTGTTTATCGGAAGTTTCTCTGTGGCACATGACCACACACCAATTAGTTCCATGGTGGATGTTACTAGTTCGTTTGTCTGGTGACCCCGGCTGTGAGTTTTTTCTCACAGTTCTTCCGGAGCTAAGCTCTTTCTTCCCATCTTTCAGGTCTTAGCTCATAGTCTTTATTCTTTTCTGAGTTAACCTTACTCATCTTCTCCCTCTTTTCGATCCCGCATCAAGAGTGCCCTTTCATCTTCTTTCAAACAACTGGAGAGTCTTACTTTGGCCCCTTTCGTATTGCAGGGACTAATGCGTGCCTTGCACTGCCGATGGTCTCCTCCAGTGTGTCGCCAGAAGAAAGTCACTTTGGTCCTTGGACAGAAAGTGCGGCATGGATGCAGAGATCGGACTGATCACTGGCTCGAGATCGGTTGTAAGCTCAAAGATCCTGCTCATGTAACCGCAAGGACGCTCCTACCCCAGTTCCCGGGACTCGAACTCCAATTGCCCGTATCGATACGGATAAGACGTACGTGCTAGGGGTCACCCATGAGAGTGCAACTTCTGCATCGATGCCGCACCTCCTGACCAAGGACCGAAGTGGCTGGCTCCTGACAACTTACTGGAGGAGAACCTCAGCAGTGCGAGGCACACATCAGCCGGTCATATAATTTTAGGCGGCTCTTAGGACAAACATGGGATATTGTACGGGCTATTCTTAACCTGTAGCCGGCACGAGAAGGTTCAATCTATAATCTGGAGTGGTTGAGGTAATCCTACATCTAGTGATTGTCGTAATCCTATAAAATCGAATTGTTGATGTAGTTCTACATCGATGAATGGAACCGGTGATCATATTTCTAGATATGGGTGAGGCCTGGGGCCCTCATCGCATAATGGTACATTAAATTGGGAGGTACTATATTAATAAATAATAAATGTGTTTATTCTACCTTTATGTGTAAGATTGCACTTATGCATTTCACTTCTTAGATGGGAATTATAACTGCCATGAGTAAAATGTCACCGATTAGATGAACATTTCTTATGGCATATTTACTTAAATTAAAGTTCGTGCAATGCAAAAACACAATTTATAATAGAAATACACTACCCTAATTAAATGTACTTAAAGTAACACTTTTTAAGTGGTTGACCTAATATTTTTAAGTGGTAGTCCTAAATTCAACGGGGAGTATTAGGAGTAGTTCAGGTTTTCCAATTTCATGGAATAATTTATGTGGTCCTAAATCTAGGATTTCGTGGTAGGTTTTATATTCCGGATCGGTTGAACCGGGTTTATAATCAGGAGTGAAGAGTAAGTCCTATCCTGGAACAGTTGATATATTTTTATACCCAGGGTATTTATTCCCGGATCATGAAAAGCATTGGCGGGTGAAGTTTCTTCTCTAGAACATCGGTACTCCGGTATTCAGGGATAGTCTGTTTACCAGAACATTTTAGTCCTACATTCCTAGAACCTTGGAGGTAATCGGCGGTTATAGTCTCGACATCGGTACTCCGGTGTTCAGGTATTCAGGACCAGGACACCCGAGTCCTAGTGGAGAGCGCTACAGGTGAGTTGAGGGTATTCGAGTCGGTATGTTGGCTCACTGCTGGGCTATTGATCGGGAGGTGGGAGCGGAGGGGTGGCGGACTCTGGCTCCCTTGCCCTAGTCTCCTCTACGGCCCGTTCTTAAACTGTCATTTCTTCCGATTTAATTGCATTCGAATGAATACACAATGTTTAAAAGTTATAGTAAATTTTACTTAAATTTTTATCTGTATATGGCATATTATTAAAATTAAAGCGTAATAAATTGTTTTAACTTCTGAATTCATGGGTGTTAATTAATTTATATTATCTATTTTTGTGTATACATGTGATTACACGCTAAAAAGGTCTTACAGAGACATTTCCGCCTATGGAAAGTATTCAATCATTTTTTAGGGAAAACGTTAAAATCCCTCAAATTATGTGGGTGTCCTAAGGATTAAACGTATGACTCTTACACTGCGTAAGACCTTAACCATCAGGAAGCAAGGGACCAAATTTTCACTTTTTTGCGCTTTTTGTGTATGAGACGAGATAATTCATTGTGATACTCAACCCAAATCGAGCTAATCCTACTCTGGTCCCTTTAGCGTCACAATTTCAAATACATGGTTTATCTCCTCGCAAACCAAATATAGAGGTCGATGCGACATGAGGTTTAGTCGTTATAGCTTTACAGTTTTCTGTTGTGGTAATTCTGTTGGCGGTTGAAAGTTCCTTCAAGACTGAACACGCAAGCAGTTGATCACGTGAGCCAAGATAACTAACGGGTTTGGATACATTTCATTTTTGATTTTTTTTATTCAATTGTCAACATGGCATGAATATTTTGAGGCCCATCGTTCCTTCATAAATAATTTAATTTTGTATGAAATGGGATCAAACTATTACAACATCAACAATCTAAACAGTTTCAATAAATCTAGTACTAAAACTTGTGTAATATTGTGATGCCAAAGTAGTACCCTGCACTCTATGATGTGTGCGATGAAATAAAATAATGTAGTAGGGAATCTGCCAGCGACCGGCAGAAGTCCAGTCAAGAGCGCCCGTATTCACGTATGAGGTACGAATGTCGGGTAGAATGTTCCGTATTGAGAATTTTTCTTCTGGATTGAACGTATGCGTAATATGGTATGCCGGGAGGCGTCAATGCATCTGGTATACATAATCAGCTTCATCTATATGACGAAAGTTATAGGCCTACACCATCAAGGTGTTAGGCCTACTAATTTTCATCCTTACATCCCTTAATGGATTTGAATGAACATCCTTTAGTTTAGAAAGTAATATTAAGGACCACAATTAGTTTTAATTTCTCCCCCTATACCATATAGTATATGGAGAAAGTATTGTTTTCGTAAAAATGTTTAAATTCGTTTCATGGTGTATTTTTTGGCGCCCCCTCTCCCACTATAGATCTGCATATCTAGGAAGTATTGGTTTCGTCAAAATTTTAGAATTTGAGTTGTTGATAAATTTATCCGGTTTGGTGTCCCCTGAGTCCAAAAAAGTAGGTTTCGGAGTGATGTCTATCTGTGTGTGTGGGTGTGTGTCTGAATGTAAACAGAGCTAGAGAAGACCTTAATGGACTGATTTTGATGAAATTTGGTATGTCGATCTGAATCCACTATAATTCCAGACGTTTTTCATTTTATAAATTTTTTATTTTTAAGGGTAGTTTACCCCCAAAAACCCTCAAAAACCGAGAAAAATCAAAATTTCTCAAAAACAGCTCTAACAATTTTTATTAACATTTTATGGTTAATTAAGATTAAAATACTGAATGAAATGACACCACCCGTATCTCCAGAAAATTACCGTTTAAAAGTTATTGAGTAAAAAGTGTTTTAAAAATTAATGTTTTGAATTTTTAAAAATAATGTTAGTTTGAAATAAATTTTACTTATCGCCATTAAATTTGGCTCAAAAAAGTAAGTAATCCGGTATTTTTAATTATTGCTCTACGACAAGTGGCTGTGGAGAAAATTCAATTTTTCGTTTAACGGTAAACGCAGTACGTTGTAAAACACCACAGATGTGCAAAAGTGCATGGCGTCAAACTCGTGCTGCTCAGCTGGTAGCTATCCAACTGAGCCCGGTCACCTTTGGGCTACCCAGTAGCCCGTAGTAGCCCATTGCATGCAATGCATAGTCCCTGTATGACACAGCCCTCCACAGTGCCTCCTTAACTTCATAACTACCTAATATTAACATCTATTGCTGTATTTTTAACAAAGTATCAATATCCTCTAGACCTAACAACCATCCTCTCACTCTTCTAAGCAGTGGCGGATTTACGAAGGTTGGGGCCCTAGGCCAACTTTTCTGTGGGACCCCCCCTCATCATTGACCAAAATATAATACTAAAACCCTGAGATTAAGCTAAAATCGTCCTTAATTTTTTATCCTATGCTCTAGTACGAGTAAAGTGTAATTGTATGTGTACACTCTGATCCATGAGAACGAGCTCGTCTCGAAAAGATGCTGGAATATCCAGCTATTAAATGGGGGTGGGGCATGGGGCCCATTATGCTTTATCATTGATTATATTTATAGTCAATGGATCCATGCTATAACTGGAGTCACTACTCTCTGTTCAAACGTTTGTGAAAAGCGTGCCGCTGTATTTTAGGGACGTTATGTCCATTACTTGGTCAAATTGTTGTTGGTGGGAGGCTATCAAAAGAGTCAAGATGGCTATCCGTACTCAATTTTACCAAACTGTATTTAATAGTGTTGGTGCAATGGGGTCCTTATTGATAACAATGACTTCACCAAAGTCTCTCTGTTGTGTTGTGAATTTAGGTTTTTCAACTAAAATAGTATGCAAAAAAATCAGGGCTCAAAGCTAATGTTCATGTTTATCGTGCAAGTACATCCTGAAAAAATATATGTATATTTGGGACTCCTTGCGGCCCCCCTGCAGCCTGCGGAAATCCGCCACTGCTTCTAAGAAAAACCATTAAAATATTTGAATTTTTTATTGAATCAGGTAATCGGTTAAATATTTTTGGAGCGATAAAATAAAAGTTTTAGTAAAAAAAATGATATTTAGGCTAGGAACAAAAAAAATAAATTTCCTCCCCTAAGTTTACTTCTATAATCATTATCATTTTGAAGAAAATTTCTACTCCTGGCAAAAAAGTTTTAAAACTTTAAAAACATATATATTGTATGTATTTCATTGGGTAAATGTTTTGTTGTCTAAATATGGTGGCTTTGAAGGTTCATGCTTTTTTTGTAATAGATTAATCTTAAAAAAATGTTTTTGCTGGAGAAAGATAGGTTTTGTGTACGATTCATATGTATTGCCCCATAAAAAACTATTCCATAATCAATTCTACTTTGATCTAGAGAAAAGTATAAAACACGCAAAACTTCGCTGTTAGGCCTACTGATTTGCCTAAGAAAATAGAAAAGTCTAGCATGCTATTTATTTTGTCTTTGATTTTTTTATATGGCTTTTTGCAGTGCAATTCATTGTTAACTAATAGCCCTAAATACGTAACGTTATTCGTTTTATTTAAAACTGCACACTTAAGAAAACAATTTGTTTTACGACTTAAACAATTTGCACATTTTTATTTAATATCATTAATGAAAGTTATAATTTTTGTTTAAGTTAAAATTAATATATTTAGTTTTACTGCACTCAGGAGCGTATTGAACCACCACTGAATAGATTCAAGATTCTGGTTCATAGCTTGCTCTATCGCTAGCCAGCTATCCGCTGTGTAGCAAAGTGCTGTATCATCAACTAAAGAAGTTAAGTGTCCTTGGAGCTTGGCTTCACATAGGTCATTAATACATATAATAAATAGTACTGCTCCAAGGACAGAACCTTGGGGTACTCCACATTGTATGGTACCCATTTCACTTACAGCTAAATTGACCCTAACACATTGTTTCCTATCAAGCATATAACTTTTGAACCATTTATGTGCATTACCTCTTACACCTATATCATATAGCTTCTCCAACAAAAGGTTGTGATCTACGACGTCGAAAGTTTTTTTTATGTCTAGGAAACGACCACTGACACATTTACATTCGTTTAAACCATTATACATATTAGTTTAGTCAGTCATAAAACTAAGCAAAGCATCTTCAATATTCATTCCAGCTCTAAATCAAAATTGTTTTTCACTAAAAATATATAAAACCTCCAATTTTTATGTCATTTTTGGGTTGAGTATACGCAATTTAAAAACTTTTCTATCATGTGAAATGTTTCCCCCAAATTAACGGTTAGGGAGCTTTAGGCAATTGAAGTTCATTTTATGTCCCATAACATTAAGATTGAACAATCTTGAATTGTCTATACCGCCAAAACCATTCCCTAAAATAAAATATAAGAACACAGATGTAAATGTCTTAAAATGATGTTTATTGAACATTTATTTCATAATAACATTCATAGTTTTTTTATATGATAAAATAATAGTTTTATTTAATAATACAAATTGAAATCATATAAAAGTTAGCCCATTTTATATAGACTTCATCGGTATATCTACTTGTTAAGATTGGATCAAGAATAATAGAGAAATTCATTATTTTGGTAATTCATGACCACTTTTCCCCCTTTTCAACTATTTAAAGCTGTAATAGCATCATTTAAATAGGGAAATCTCATCATGCATTCCTTTTACATTGTATAAATGGGGAAAAAGAGGTAATGAATTAGAAAAAGAATTAATTACTCTGTTATTCTTTATCCAATCTTAAAAAGTAAGTTATTATTAAAATTGACATAAAATGGGCTAACTTTTATGCGCCTTGCAATTAATTATTTTGTTAATTTAATGGTTTTCGTGGACTTTGGTATCAAATATATTATAAAAAGCAGTCTTTAGAATTGGTTCCTAATATTTAGTTATATTTTTTGCAAAAAAAAAAACAAATCTTAATAAGACAAAAATGTGTTCAAAAGTCAACGATGAACCTCAAATCGTTAAGGAGTTAACACATACGGGCAGACAGACAGAACTCGCCTACGGCTTGATGGGGGCCCACCAAATGCCCCTTTAGGGGTTGCCTCAAGTTCTTTAACAATACAGCGTTAAACAAATACAGATCAAAGTTCAAAATTAAAGTCTTATGGCTGAGCGGTTAGAGCTAAAACGTTTAAAATTGCTTAGTTTAAAAAATTGTTTCTTAAAAGACATAGTTTCTTCCATATTACCACCCGTTTGCAACTGAAAGCTCATAAAAGAGAAAAATTAATTTAAAAATTAAAGCAATTAAAATACTATTTAGAACGGAATAGGCAAAACTTTAAATTTGGGCGGACCTCCTGATTAACCCTCCTTATATACAGATCTCTTCTGTTTGCAAGAAGAATCGTCAGTAGAGGGAGGGGTTCTGGAAAATTTTGTAAAAATCCTCTATATAAACGAATGTTTATGGTTATTCAAAGAATGTATCAAATTTACATTGAAAATAACATTTCAAATCATAAAAATTGATCTTGGGAGTTGGTTTCATATTCGTCAAGATGTTTGATAAAAGACGCAGGTTATTCCATGTTGCAGTTGGAACATTCGAGCTTAAAGAAGAAAAACAATCATTAAAAATAATCAATTGATCCGAACACAATAAATCAACTAAATCAAATAAATATTATCCTTTTTGGGGTTGAAAAAGTTGAGAAAAAATGCACAGGAGTGAATTTGAAGGACGTCACAGATAGAATATAATACTGTTAAAACATATATCGCTATAGCAGTATATTTACCAGGTTAAAATAAATTATAACATAACATGAACTAAATTTCATACATCCATGTGCCATAATAGCAAACAAAAAGTATTGAAAAAGCGCAATTTTTTGGACAAATTTTGAAATTTTTAAAGTAAGCTCTTTTTTAAGGGTGAAGTGGGTGAGATGCGACACATTGCATATGACTGAACTTGTAGAGCGGCTAAAATAGAATATAATACTATAAACATATATCGTCATAGCAGTAACAGGTTAAACTGAAGTACAAAACTATACATAAAAAAGTTCAAGAATTTCGTGTTTTACAATGTTTTTGCTAAACTTAGATTGTAATTAACCAATATCTGCTACTATAACTTATTCGAGGCCATACTATGTGCAATAATAGTAAATACAAAATATTCATATGGCGCAATTTTTTTTAAACAAATTTAAAAGTACGCACCTTGCTAAGGGTGTCGGGGGTGAGATACGGCAAAATTTCATTGTACCGAACTTGTAGAGCGTCTAATTCCTGACCAACAATTTCCCTCGGATTTGAAGTAGGGCATCTCGTTCAAAAGTTACGTTGAAAATAAAAAAACCTTAAGTATGCGTTTTACCGATTTCCGCAATTTTGAAATTTTTGAGGGGTTGAGATTTGAATTGTTCAATTTAGGAATTTTCATACAGACTCTATACACTAAGTGTGTGCCAAATTTAAAGTTTTTAGCTTAGTTAGGAAATTCCTTATTTTCTTTACCTGAATGAGTCTAACAATTACACATGCGGTCATATAGTTATTTAGAATAAGTATTAGAATATTAGGCAGCAGAGACATATGTTCCCATGGTGAAATGTGTTTCTCTTGCATAAGCAATAATACCATATACCGTTGGCTAGAAAGTTACGGGACACTCTGTACATTTACTGTCCTGTATTTAATTATTATATAAATTTAATTATAATTAGTTTTAGAAGATATATTTCATTTATTCATGCGTAGTAGCACCAACAAATTCAAAGCTAATCAAGAAACTAATTGTTTATAAATACTTCAATCTCATTTTCCTGTTTTGTCACACTATGCCAGTTTGTACAACTTGCTTTACACTTGTCCCATTTCCCATAGCTTGTCCCACTATCCCAGTTTGGAACACTCCTTCTAAACCTGTCCTATTTTACTGTTCCGTCCCACTATCCCAGTCTTTAACACTCTCTTTGCATCTGACCCATTTTCCATAGCTTGTCTCACTATCCCAGTTTGGAACACTCCCTCTACACCTGTCCCATTTCCCTGTTCCGTCCCACTATACAAGTCTTTAACACGCTCTCTGTATCTGACCCATTTTCCATAGCTTGTCCCACTGGAACAGCTTCCCAGTTTGGAACACTCCCAACTGTTCCCCCTGAACTCCCCTCTACACCTGTCCCACTTTCCTGTTTCGTCCCTCTATCCCATTCTTTAACACTCTCTCTGCATCTGACCCATTTTCCTACTTTTCTTCCCACATCCCATTCTTTAACACTCCCTCTACACCTGTCCCATTTTCCTGTTTCGTCCCACTCTTCCAGTCTTTAACACGCTCTCTGCACCTGACCCATTTTCCATAGCTTGTCCCACTGGAACAGCTTCCCAGTTTGGAACACTCCCAACTGTGCCCCCTGAACTCCCCTCTACACCTGTCCCTCTTTCCTGTTTCGTCCCTCTATCCCATTCTTTAACACTCTCTGCATCTGACCCATTTTCCTACTTTTCTTCCCACATCCCATTCTTCAACACTCCCTCTAGACCTGTCCCATTTTCCTGTTTCGTCCCACTCTCCCAGTCTTTAACACTCTCTCTGCACCTGACCCATTTTCCTTAGCTTGTCCCACTATCCCAGGTTGGAACACTCTCTCTACACCTGTCTCATTTTCTTGTTTTGTCCAACTATCCCATTCTTTAAAATTCTCTCTGCTCATGGCCCATTTTCCTGGCTTGTCCACTATCCCAGTTTGGAACACCCTCTCTACACGTGTCCCGTTTTCCTATTTTGTCCCACTATCCCAGTCCGTAACACTCTTTCTGCATCTGACGCATTTTCCATGGCCTGTCTCACTCACCCAAGTTTGTGTCACTCCCTTTATACCTGTAACATACGTTCCAGTTTTGACCCACAACTCCAGTTCGTACTACTATTTCTACACTCGAACTAGTCTCACTTCCCTAGCTTGTCCCACTATGCCAGTTTGTACCACTATCTCTATGCCAGTCCCACTTCCATAGCGATTCCCACTATGCCAGTTTGTATCACTCCCTCTATACAAGTCCCACTTCCCTTGCTTGTTTCCCTATCCCAGTTTGTATCACTCCTTCTACACTTGTAACATGTTCCTGTTTTGTCTTACAACCGTACCCCAAATTGTACCTCTTCCTTTACACCAGTCTCAAATCCTTGCAATTACTTATTCAACTTGCCCTTTAATGTTAGAGCTCGATCATAAAACATAGGCCTACATGTTACTTCTAAAATATTTTAAAGAAAATTTTCCACAATATTTCACATAAAAAAGAAACTAAATATAATTTTTTACATTTATTTTATGTAAATTTGTTAAGAAATTTATAAGCAAAAAGATCTTCATAATACTTAAAACAATACATCCACTTCTAACAAAAGTAAATAAAAAACCAAATTTTCACGAATTTCTACACATAATATGTTAATTTTTTCTAATTATAAAATCTCGTTCAAAAGACGAGCAGGAATTTGCAGTCTTATTTTCATAATCAATAGCGGGATAACTGGGCCGAAGAGTAAAAGAAAGGTGTAGGGACTGGGCGACCCAGACTCGACTCGCGCATGCGCGCTGGGCACAGCGACAGCAGATCAGAGCGCTCTCTGTCTCTCCGTCTGTAGTATCACACCAATATGGCCGCTGCGACGGAGCGCGTTGGACGTGTCAGCGGCCTTTATAACTCTCTGTGCAGTATTTCACCCGCCTGTGTGTGCTGTTGCTGTTTGTATTTCAAATCACATTTTCACCGGCTTCAACCCAGTGGAGAGAGCTTCTGTTACGCCGCGCCGACTGCGAGCTATTTCTGTTTTGTATCCTCAGTGAAGAGCAGTTCTTTTTAGGTTACCGTAAAACTGAGAAAAACCAAGTTCTCAATTATATGTGTGCTTTGAATACAGGCAATAAAATACGTGCAGTGATAGACTAAGAGATGTGATAGTGACGTTACTGATACATCAAGGTACGGACCACCTGGCTCTTAATTAAATTTAATGTCGAATTTAAATTTTCCTAAATAATATTTTAAATTGAAATGAATTAATCGTACGTTCTTATCAATATAATTTATTAAAATTATGCTTTGTGTTACATTAAACTTAGAGAGAAGCCGATTGTAAAAAATAGACAATGCTTCACATGATAAGCTATCTGCGAACCAGTGATATTCATAAATTTTTCACTGATAGGGAATATGTTTTGTAATACAAAGTAACGGATAATGCATACCTTAGCTACTACAACTGGTGGACAAGCAGTTAAGAAATGTTTTAATCTGCTGGCAATTTCGCAGAGTGTTAAAAGTGTTGTGTTAATTTTTTCCCTAACACTTGGATTACGCCACTCATGAGGTAAGTTGTCGCAGGAAATAAAAATTTGTTTCGAACTTTTCTAAGGATGATTTTACGATAACGAAACTTCAAATTTCAGAAAAATTATTTTCACATGCAATTTATTTTAGTACCGTACTTTAGCCTAGAGCTTACTGGATCCTAAAGAAAAATTTGTAGGCCTAATTGACTGTGGGGTGAAAAAAAAACACTCAGGATATTTTTTTTAAATAAGATAGATAATTTTTAATCCGATAACTCACTTCGGTTCTTGTTTGAATGAATTAAGATAAAGTGACAGGATGTTTATTCAATTCTGAAGAAATCTTGAGAGAAAACAAAAATATTTAACTTAAAATAACCATATTGAACCATTTCTGAGCTCGCGATTTTTCCTCTAACATTTTTATTAAAACGCCTATCATTTAGAGTGCACATATAATTTGAGACTTGTATCAAACCCTTTTAGTACAGGTTGATGCTGGGATATTTTTATAAGCCTCCTAGTTAATAGTTGGAATGGTTAATTTAGTAGTTTTGGCCCATTCCAACATACTTTTCTAGTGATCTGTTTTCATTTCTGTATATTGTTTTCTTGCTTATTATTACTTTATTTTATGCCTTGCTTTCTCATAAGATTCTCAATTTTTTAATACAGCAACTAAAATTTCGATAAAGTCTAATTTTTCTGTTCCTTGCATGTACATGTTGTAAAATATTTCTGAGAAGAATGTTTTTTTTTGTTCAATTCAGATGATTGAGTTATAGTACAGAACTTTATTGGATGTTGACGTTGAGGTATTAGTACCTAAACAAACAAATACCCTAAATTTCTGTGGCTTAACTTTGAAACCCATCTTCAAATTTAATCCTGTTAGTTTGGTCGTGGTTCTCATGTAAAATCCATTACAAGTTACAGTACGTAAGAATTGTGTTATTTGTTCAAAATTGGTTGATATATGAATTGCAAGAAAAGTAATAAAAAAAAAATTAATGTGCTGTAGTTTAATAGGTATGTTAGAGAAAAAAACTAGGCCTAGGCCTACAAAGAAAAAATCCCCCCAACATATTAAAATTCTAAAAATTAAGATTTTTGAAATTCGGTAGAAATACCATAATGTTGTAAATTTTAATTGCACATGAGAGAAAGGATCGAAAATCTCCATAAGACTATGATATTAAGTCCCTACCAACTCTTGGTTTATTTTACTCAAGACTAAATTAAATATTGTTACTTTCTTGTCTTGTCTTCATTTTACGTTTTATGTCTGAAAATTACAAATTAATCTAGGCAGTTTTCTGCTTTTAAATTACGAACAATTGTGATGTTTTAGGCGGAACAAACATCGAATCCTTAGTTTACCCTACCAAATATTGTGTGAAGGATATTTGTTAAAGTGTTTTTGAAGAAAGTGAGCAATAGATTCATGTGGAAAACTTGTCATAGGCTAGTAGCGAAATTCAATAGGTCCCATTGTACAGCAGTACCTATCAATTCATTGGGTAGGCCTATAATTATTTCAGGCATAACAGAACTAACCAAACAGCGGTTTATGAATTCGACATATTATGCATATCCTAATGATAAAACCTTCATTACCGTTTAGTTTTGGTTTGTTTTGTTTTTGACTTTAGTTTCATTTTTGTTCATAACGTAGGGATCAAGTGTGCCATACCAATTTGTTAAAAATGACATGCTTAAATAGTTCTTGGTGTCTCACCCTAATACCGCATTATTGGTACCTATATCACGTGCCTAGTTTCAGAGGGAATAATTCCACAGGCTGGAATTGTGACACCTCAGTGTTAAGTTAATTTTGAAGTAGAATAGGATATGATTTTTTTTAATGAGTGTAGGAAAGATATTACGGATAAAGCCGCTAAATTATTGACGAGACTCACTTTTACTTCTAGCTTACTGCGATAACCAAACCCCTTCTAGTAGGCCTTCGCACCTGGCGCGACATCTGACTATATAGGAAAATGAGTTGCCGCTCCACGTGCCGAATATGCGATTGATGTTCCTTCGGCCTGATTGCGGGGTCCGTTGCGAAATTCCACAATTTGCTTCTTTTTACAAGGACAGTAGTGGATGATACAATGGGAAATAAAGGCCTATTCGCATTTACCTCCACTGTTGAAATCCAGGAGTTGCCGTGAGTGGAAAGCTCACCGGTGTAGAGAGCCAGACGTGCAGACGTCCGCCTCTGCGACCCCAAAGTAATAGACAGCAATCTACGAGGCATTTGTGTGCTGCGCCGCGCCGCGCCGGCCGTGCCGCTGCACACCTGTTGTCTGGGCCACGTCTGGGGGTCCTCGGGCAAAAAGCTGACCCTCCCACTGTCTCTTGCAGGGTGTCTGCTGGAGAAATCACTGAATCATTCGGCACGCCTGTCTATCAACATATAGCCCTACTTCGACAAAGAAACCCGCTTGCTTTGGCAGACTTCAATTTTCCAATAAGTTAGACACCTCGCTCATCTGAGTGTGACTCTTGCAGAGTGTCTACTATCACAATCCTCCAATAATTGAATGGGTGCTTCTCAGCACACTTTAACAACGACACGCTATTGGGTTATACACTTTTTAGGTGGTTACTAGAAGTTTTCGATGTCTGATGTGTGACCGCTTGATTTGGAATTGAAAAAATCCCAATGGCATTAAATCAACTTAGAATTCGTCGGCCTTCATTAAGACCAATTCACTAATAAACCGTGAAAGTATCAAATCAAAATATGTTTCGACTTACAGCTAAATGAAAACTTAAAATAAAACTAAAGTTGGTACTTTTTTAGCCATTTCAATAGTCTAAAAACATAAAGATAACTTATAATTTTAAAAATATTGCACCAGTCCGGAATGTGTGCTGGGCATCTGGCTAGTCAACTAGTCCAACTGTTAAGCAGCAACTGTACTGGCGGCTAGTTACTTTCCTTTCAGATCCGCTGGCTGATGGCAATATTTACTAGCGGCTGGTTAGTAGCGGCTGCTAAACAGCCTATTCGGAGCGGCTTCGGGACCACGGAGTTCTGCACCAGTTCTTAGTTTATACAAAATTAACCACGAAGGTCGGTAGTGGCCTCCATGACAAAGCGGAGTTCCGTACCTTCCATCCCGGTTCCCTTTCCACTTTTACTGTACCTCTTTTACTCCGCCAAGACCATCCTTAAAATATATAAAATGCATTTATTTGATCTTAAATAAAAATTAAGATTCTAGCTGGCTAAAAAGACAAGCACTTCCCTTTTTTAAATGCTGAACTGCACTAAATAAATAAATAAACTGTCATTTTGTATAGATTAGTAAAACCTGTGTTTTGGCAGATGTGGTTCGCTGGTTTCGTTGTGCAGAATAGTGCTATTAATTACGATAGTTTTGATTATTGTTCGTCAATTGAGCAAAAATAAATTTTTCTCCTATAACAGATAAAACGTGATTTTGAATAAAAAAGGTTTGAATACAATTTGTTTCACTACGGTATGTTTGCCGCTTAAAGAATAATTACTAATTAAAGTTGAATGTTATATCATATAATTGTACACTAGCCTAACAAAGATCTGTTTACAAACGAAATCAAAACAATATATATACTAAATCAAATATTATAACAAAGAGGCAAGCGATTGAGCCAAAGGTGACCTCTAAGTGAGGGGAGCGACGAGAGGGTTAGCGATTGAGGGGTAGGTATGGATGGCGCTGTGGAGGGGATATTGCCTGGATACGCTGCAAAACCACAATGGTGCGTATCTCCGTTGTGGCATTTATAATACTGTACTTTGATAATTTTGACCAATGATCAGATTTGGAGCGAGACTCCATTCTCGGCAGCGGCTTGGACTGACTTCGGTTCAGGAGGTGACGGGTTTGATTACCGGGAGGCTGTGACACATATTTGATGAGTTTGAACCTCAATCGCCTTCCCTAAAAGTCATCAATGTTGAACCTACTTAGTTCTTAACTAAAATGCCTGTGATGTAGGTGTAGGCAAAACAAACAAATCTTAAGTACGGTACCAAGTATAAAGGCCTCAGAGACACCTAGTTTACACCTGTATACTACTAATAAGACAATTGTAGAATAATTTAATTGTACGCAGTTCTTACACGATTGAGGATTGTATCTTCAATCTTAATAGAAAATTTTGTTTGTCAAAAAGAGTCACAAAGTGTTATGCAAATTTACCACAGAATTCATGTCTAGATTCTTTATTTTCTCATCTAGGAGGAGGAGAAGGAGCAGTAGACAAGCACATCAACAAATACGCAGGATAAGGATATAATTATCATGTTAGAAAATGTTAATACAATTATTAACGTTCTCTAATGCTCTAAAAAACATGGAAAGCATGAAAAAAATTATAAATTTGTAAAACATTTATCTATGATTGAGGAATACCGTAAAATATCTTAAACTCAGAAGGTCAGATTGACAAAAGAGGAAAAGCAGAAAAATATGAGTACGCTAGCCTACTACCGGCCAGTGACTCTGGTTCACCAGGTCACGGGTTGATGCCCGGTATGCCCATTTATTAGTTTAAATCGTTGTTAAAAAGCGTTCATTATATTTTTAAGATAATGAAATTTATAAATTAGGAATAAAAGTTCTGACGAAACAGTCTTCGCGTTTACAAAATGTGCTCGACTTGAATAAACTATCCAAGAATAGATACAGTAGGTACCGGTACCACTCTGTACACTTAACTTAGAACCAAGGCTGGTCAGTTATTTCGAGTGTAAGGGCGAAGAGCGATCGCAGACGCCCTGCTTCCCGCTCTCTGTTGATCAGAGCGGTCAGTTATTATGGGGGCTCAAGACCTACTGCCCCAAAGAAAGTAGTGGTTTCAAACCGGTCCAGTAGGATGTTGAAATTGTTCACCTCAAAATCTTAAAATTTGAACAAACTCCTTAGTAAAAATCTCGGCAGGGCGTTGTGAATAGAACCGGTCGTGTGAGGGGTGCAGGAGCTCCCGAGCGGCAAAAACCGAGACCGGGCCCTTCCAGCCCTTCAGGAAACAGCCGCGGCGCCTCCTCTCTAAACCTGCGAAAGCGATTGTGAAAAATCGCCAATTTTGTTCCCATTCGCATATTCGCAATAGAGGTTCAGATTGAAAATGTGAAATTTAATCGAGTTTTACACCAAATTCGTATAGGCAACAACTGCTATCTTTTCAAGTGAAAAAATGTTCCCAAATTACCTAAATACGTTATCTTACACTTTAAGGGAAATTATACTTAAAAAATTCAAATTTATGACATTTAAAAACGACAATCAACTTTGTCGATATTTTGGGCATCCAGTGATCATAATTTATTTTTTGGACAAGAATGTTTTGCTGGCCATTACCAGAAGGTGTTTGGCCTAGCACTTTATCAATGGGACTTGAATAAATTAAATCTGGTTCACTCCCAAGAAAATATGGGAATTAGCACATAGGTTTGCTGTAACACACACATTTTATTCTTGGGTTTATACTTACTGATTATTATTACGTATTATTAGTAAATATTTATCTTGAAGCACCATTTTTGTAAAAATACTATTATTATAACTTAGTTTTTACAATTAAAAATGGTCTGCATTAAAATTACAAGATTTGAAAATTCGAAATAAAGCCTTCAAAAAATCTACATGAAACATGAGATTATACATGTTTATTCTATGTCAAGAGTCACACAAATACAACCAGCAAACACAAGAGTACAGACCTTAGGATTTGAACACTTGCAGGCAGGCTTGGGGTGATGTAATACGTTTAAATCAAGCTGTTCGGTTTTAAAATAGTACCTAAATAGTTTCCAATGGGCCAATCAGAAAAACAGGTCTGGCTTTTTTTAACACCACATGCTTTTATTTTCAAAATTAATTAAAAAGAGTGAGTGGAAAATGTTTACTGAACACATACTTGCGGGATAACTGTATAATCAATTACTGTTTAGGTTTATAGTATAGAAAACGCACGAGCATGTCGGCGAGTGAGTCATTTTCGCCACTGTCTGGGTGCTTGGCTGTGTTTTACCCATAATCGCACTCGGCTAGACGGGTTTATCTTATCGACCGTTGCCTCCTCTAATACATTCCCATCGTTGACGTCACACACTCCGAGCCGCGCCGCCGAGTGCTATAGCCTCAACCCTTCAATGCTAAATTTTGGTTTCTGCTGCCTATTATTGCCTGCATTTGGCTAGTTTTATGCTTGACTTTATTTGCTGTCTTCTTGCTCTCACTGCTCAATTGAGTCGCTACCTTCTAATTGACAATGCTTGACTTTAAGAGTAAGCTGCTGTTGTTAAGTAAAGCTGTTAGCTGTATGTTGCCTCCTATATATTCTATAATCCAATTAATCTAGTGACATTAAGTTGAAAATATTCCTGGCATTTAAAAAGTAACAACCGGGTAGACAATATAAGTCCCGGATCGGGAAGTTAAGTTTTCAAACAGGGGCAGATCGCAAGGCCGATCAAATAAAATTCTGATGATATAAGAATGAGACTCACATGGGAGGATAAAAAATTCTCAAACAATTAGCACTATAAATTGAAGTGATAGCGTTAGGTTCCTAGATGCGTCTTAAATAGCAAACAAAGAAAAAAGAACCACTTGAGCCACTTAACGGTTGAATCGCAAATAAGAGCTGCCTTCGAAGCAGTATGACGAAAATTCATATATCGTATGAATAAAAACTAAAATGATAATTTTCAATGCAAATGGATAATAAAGGATAATATTAGATAGGCCTACTGTACTGAACAAGAAAATTAAGAAGAATCATGAAATTAGTTGTTGAACTAAAATCTTAGTTACATCATTGTATTTTGAATGGGTAGCAAGATTTCATAATACGCGAAATGAAAGACAGAAACAATGAAAGATTTTCCTCCTATTGACCAGCTTTCCCGTCTAGAAATGGTTTATAAGCAACCTCTGAATCTCGTGCTGTTGTCAAATTGAGTAGGCTACTCTACATTTAATAATATTTGCGTAGTTTTTAACTAAATAGTGAACACGTAACACGTGCATCTGTTAAATGGGCTCACTCGTTTTCTCCGTGGCGGGCGCGCTTGCGCGTGTGCATGTGTGCCACTCGCTGCGAGCGGACTGCCTGGCGTGAGCGGTCCACATTGAAATGTTCCGCGAGCCGAGGTTGGGTAATCTTTTCACAATGCAGCAATTAAGACGTCTAGACAGGGGCACAGACGTCGACGGGGATTAGGCCGCATTGACCGGCCCGACCGGGCCGCAACACCGCGTCAAACCCAATTTCACTTTTTGCGAAATCCGTTTCTGTCGAGATCTGTTTCGGTGGAAGAGGTGGTCAGATTTAGCGCTTTCAGTTTTAAGTAAGTATTTTTGACCAGCGTGCTTGTTAAATTTAAATTTCGTCATAACGGAATTTACTTAAGTTTAATACTTACCAGATTCATTCATGACTGGTTTGACGCAGTATATCTTCCATCGAATATACGATGTGCGTTATGAAATAATTTTTAGAGCAGAAATTAGTGACCGAAGGGCAATCTCTGTGTAAAATTATTCCTTTGGTTACCCAAGGAACCATCAAACATATTCTAACCGGCATAAAATTTACATCTTGTGAATTGTAGATTATTTTGTTCGCAAGTCTCAAACTTTAAAAAATCATTTTAAAACCGTAATCATGGTGGTATTTTTCTATGCGGGCCGTAAATATAACTTTGAGGAAGAAACATATAACTAATAATTACATAATACACCCCTTGACAATATGTTTAAGTTCTAATACAGGCGTAATGTACTCAAATCAGTGATAATGAATCACTTCTCCCAGCTTCAATCTATGTGAAATTGGACGTCCGTCGGCAAACAGGGTCTTCATATTTGAAAGTGTTTCAAGTAGAATCAGTGACCGGAGCCAGAGAATCATAAGTAATGCGGCTGTTGCCGTTGATGCGGTTTCGCGTGATGCTGTCAGGTTGAGATGTTGGCGAGGTCATCGTCCAGAACACCTCCGCAACCTCACACAACATTACAGTGTGACTGTTGCCGTGGACGTGGCATTGTCAGGTCGAGATGTTGGTGAGGTCATCGTCCAGAACACCTCCGCATCCTCACACAACATTACAGTGTGACTGTTGCCATGGATGTGACATTGTCAGGTCGAGATGTTGGTGAGGTCATCGTCCAGAACACCTCCGCACCCTCACACAACATTACAGTGTGACTGTTGCCATGGATGTGACATTGTCAGGTCGAGATGTTGGCGAGGTCATCGTCCAGAACACCTCCGCACCCTCACACAACATTACAGTGTGACTGTTGCCGTGGATGTGGCATTGTCAGGTCGAGATGTTGGCGAGGTCATCGTCCAGAACACCTCCGCACCCTCACACAACATTACAGTGTGACTGTTGCCGTGGACGTGGCATTGTCAGGTCGAGATGTTGGCGAGGTCATCGTCCAGAACACCTCCGCATCCTCACACAACATTACAGTGTGACTGTTGCCGTGGATGTGGCATTGTCAGGTCGAGATGTTGGTGAGGTCATCGTCTAGAACACCTCCGCATCCTCACACTACATTACAGTGTGACTGTTGCCGTGGATGTGGCATTGTCAGGTCGAGATGTTGGCGAGGTCATCGTCCAAAACACTTCCGCATCCTCACACAACATTACAGTGTGACTGTTGCCGTGGATGTGGCATTGTCAGGTCGAGATGTTGGTGAGGTCATCGTCCAGAACACCTCCGCACCCTCACACAACATTACAGTGTGACTGTTGCCGTGGATGTGGCATTATCAGGTCGAGATGTTGGTGAGGTCATCGTCCAGAACACCTCCGCACCCTCACACAACATTACAGTGTGACTGTTGCCGTGGACGTGGCATTGTCAGGTCGAGATGTTGGCGAGGTCATCGTCCAGAACACCTCCGCATCCTCACACAACATTACAGTGTGACTGTTGCCATGGATGTGGCATCGTCAGGTCGAGATGTTGGCGAGGTCATCGTCCAGAACACCACCGCACCCTCACACAACATTACAGAGTGACTGTTGCCATGGATGTGGCATCGTCAGGTCGAGATGTTGGCAAAGTCATCGTCCAGAACACCACCGCACCCTCACACAACATTACAGTGTGACTGTTGCTATGGATGTCTCATTGTCAGGTCGAGATGTTGGTGAGGTCATCGTCCAGAACACCTCCGCACCCTCACACAACATTACAGTGTGACTGTTGCCATGGATGTGGCATCGTCAGGTCGAGATGTTGGTGAGGTCATCGTCCAGAACACCTCCGCATCCTCACACAACATTACAGTGTGACTTTTGCCGTGGATGTGGCATTGTCAGGTCGAGATGTTGGTGAGTTCATCGTCCAGAATACCTCAGCACCCTCACACAACATTACAGTGTGACTGTTGCCGTGGATGTGGCATTGTCAGGTCAAGATGTTGGTGAGATCATCGTCCAGAACACCTCCGCACCCTCACACAACATTACAGTGTGACTGTTGCCGTGGACGTGGCATTGTCAGGTCGAGATGTTGGTGAGGTCATCGTCCAGAACACCTCCGCATCCTCACACAACATTACAGTGTGACTGTTGCCGTGGATGTGGCATTGTCAGGTCGAGATGTTGGCGAGGTCATCGTCCAGAACACCTCCGCATCCTCACACAACATTACAGTGTGACTGTTGCCGTGGATGCGGCAATGTCAGGTCGAGATGTTGGTGAGGTCATCGTCCAGAACACCTCCGCACCCTCACACAACATAACAGTGTGACTGTTGCCGTGGATGTGACATTGTCAGGTCGGGATGTTGGTGAGGTCATCGTCCAGAACACCTCCGCACCCTCACACAACATTACAGTGTGACTGTTGCCGTGGATGTGACATTGTCAGGTCGGGATGTTGGTGAGGTCATCGTCCAGAACACCTCCGCACCCTCACACAACATTACAGTGTGACTGTTGCCATGGATGTGACATTGTCAGGTCGAGATGTTGACGAGGTCATGTCCAGAACACCACCGCACCCTCACACAACATTACAGTGTGACTGTTGCCATGGATGTGGCATCGTCAGGTCGAGATGTTGGTGAGGTCATCGTCCAGAACACCTCCGCAACCTCACACAACATTACAGTGTGACTGTTGCCGTGGATGTGGCATTGTCAGGTCGAGATGTTGGTGAGGTCATCGTCCAGAACACCTCCACACCCTCACACAACATTACAGTGTGACTGTTGCCGTGGACGTGGCATTGTCAGGTCGAGATGTTGGCGAGGTCATCGTCCAGAACACCTCCGCATCCTCACACAACATTACAGTGTGACTGTTGCCGTGGATGTGGCATTGTCAGGTCGAGATGTTGGTGAGGTCATCGTCCAGAACACCTCCGCATCCTCACACAACATTACAGTGTGACTGTTGCCGTGGATGTGGCAATGTCAGGTCGAGATGTTGGTGAGGTCATCGTCCAGAACACCTCCGCACCCTCACACAACATAACAGTGTGACTGTTGCCGTGAATGTGACATTGTCAGGTCGAGATGTTGGTGAGGTCATCGTCCAGAACACCTCCGCACCCTCACACAACATTACAGTGTGACTGTTGCCATGGATGTGACATCGTCAGGTCGAAATGTTGACGAGGTCATCGTCCAGAACACCACCGCACCCTCACACAACATTACAGTGTGACTGTTGCCATGGGTGTGGCATTGTCAGGTCGAGATGTTGGTGAGGTCATCGTCCAGAACACCACCGCACCCTCACACAACATTACAGTGTGACTGTTGCCATGGATGTGGCATTGTCAGGTCGAGATGTTGGTGAGGTCATCGTAAAGAACACGTCCGCATCCTCACACAACGTTTACTGTGTGACTTTTGCCTTGTTATGTGGCATTGCATGAGGCTGTCAGTTTTTAGATAGAAGAAAATAAAATAGAATATCGGTTATTACAGTAAAATATATTGTAAATACAGTGCGTGGCAAAGATCAAATACTCTCATAAATGAATTTAATTGAAAACTTCATTAGAAATAAAGAGTGCAACATAGATACAGAGGTCAGGAGCTGCATTTGAAATGCATACCAATGTATGTAAAATGATAAATTATAAGATAATTAAAGATAAATTATATAAAACATAAGGAATAAAATGCATATAATAAGTAAAAACTACCCCCTCGATATTGAAGATTTGTTGTGTTTTGTCCTGATTTTTTCCTTTATCCCCAGTGGTAGGCCAAGATCTCCTCCTTCGCGTAAAACAAAGAACGCGTCAACCGCCGCCTCAAAACTTTCTTAAACGAAAGTGGATTCTCCAAGCATTTGAGACGTTCAAGGAGGACGTTTAGCAGCCTGATCCCCACATAAGAGGGCAGGCGTTCGGATGTAGCCGTCCTATGCTGCCCAACACGGGGCACAGCCCTACCTCTTGTAGCGTAACCGTGCACAGCATTTCCCTGTACAATATCCCACTGGAGGCGAAAGTAAACTGCTGTCTCCAGTATGTAGAGGCAAGGCAGGGCCAATATCGCGAGTTCCATGAAAACGTCTCTACACGAGTCTCTGTGCTGTAAATTTACAAATAACCTAATGGATTTTTTTGTAGTAGTCTGAACTGAACACCCCTTCTAATTCTCTCTTCGCACAGCCACCCCGCAGCCGAAGTCCGTATGAAATATGTGGGTACATAAGGCCATAAAATCCATGATTAATACTTGAGGTGTGCAAAATGTTCAAGGTTACTCAAGGCAAAAATAACTTTTGCGACCTTAGAACATTCAATATTGACGTTTGATTGCCAGTTCAAACGTTTATTAAGTTGCGCCACCAGAAACTTCGTGGACTCTACCTCTCTTAGAGTGATGTCATCCACCATAAAAGATGGCACCAATTCAGGCTCATTGGCCCGTAGTAAAAAGAAAATACCTATAATTTGTTTTTGATCCATTTTGACACGATACTGATTCAAAGTAGAGAGTCCTGTCATCTGTATACTATATGGATCGCCCTCTAGATCCCGAGGAGCCAACATAATTTATTTATACCAGTAACCAAACTGGACCAAAAGGATTGATCCCTGTGGGACACCGTGTTGAATGATGAAGGTCTGTGATCTCGCTGATTACACCTGCACAAATTGGCTCCCACCCATCCGGACGGCGTGTTTTTCGTTTGGTCATACCATATTTTGATTTGCTACCAGCGAATCTTGCGGCCCGAAATATCCAGGGACGGATTTGCCGCTTGGAACACAGCTCTTTTCCTAGTATCCTGGGGCCCGAACTGTTGCCCAGCACCGATGCGTGTGTTCCACTTGCCCCTCGGATTCGTGGCCATTTCAAAACAGGAATTTGCTTTGAAGGGTTAACAAGTAGAAAATATGTTTGCTAAGAACAGTTCACTTGTTCCGATAAAAGAGAGGGAGCTTCAGCCCCTCCCCCCATGGCCTTCTCTTTTGCCTCCCTTTTAAGAGAAGAACTAAAACAACAAAAAACCAAGGATTAAATTTATTGTGTTGGTAGGAGATAATATTGATTAGGCCTACATTTTTTGTAAATTATTTTATGTATACGGTATGTAAATATGCGTGTGTTCCACTTATCCCACGGTTTCGGGCCCATTTCAAAACAGGACATTTGCCCCACGGGGTTAACAGGCAGAAAAAATGATCGCCAAGAACATCACACTTGCTCCACTAGAAGAGAGGGAGGTACAGCCCCTCCCCCAACGGCCTGCTGCTCTCTCGCCTCTCTCGCTCTCTCTCTCCCTTACTCGGCTTGGCTGGTGGTGGCCTGAATGCACGTGTTTTATTTTAATAAATTATTTTATGTATATGTAAATGGTTTTTTTTATTCCAGGAGTGATTAAACATTTTTTAGTCTTTAATCCCAAGGCAAAAACGCCAGATTTAAGATTTTCAATCTAGAATGATAAAAGCCTCAACGTTAATATTTACTACACTTTTTCATATTAGCAGCCATGTAACTGATTTCTTTTGTCCAAACAGTGTATTTATTACAAGGCTTCATTGTGTAATTAAATTATGGTACGTGTGGTTTTAAATTAATGTTTCATTTTATATTTAATTACAGTAAACAGTATGCAATATTCCAATGAAAAAACTAGTGGACATGAAGCATTTTTGTGTTTTATACTAAATATATCACCAAGCCGGAGAATACGATACCGGTAACTCTAGAAGTACTTTTTTCCCATCACAACTCTCGTTCTCTCGCCACGGAAAGAGGGCTATTTTAACATGCAGTTTTATGGGAAAACTGTTTTGCACGCTCTCTTATTTTGATTTTAGCATTTTGTATTTATTTTAATACTCATATACGTTATTTAATATTGTTTCTTGATAACGAATAAGAAACAAATATTTATTCTGTAATGTTAAGTGATCTATTCGGCTCAATTAGTGGGTCACATGAGGTCGTAATGTAAGTAAGCTAAGCAGGGGGCTACAATGCAATTCATACGGGATTGCGCTTTATGATGACGTCACGCAACAGAGCGTTCAGGCCACCACCAGCCAAGCCGAGTGAGGGAGAGAGAGAGCGAAAGAGGCGAGAGAGCAGCAGGCCGTTGGGGGAGGGGCTGTACCTCCCTCTCTTCTAGTGGAGCAAGTGTTCTGTTCTTGGCGATCATTTTTTTCTGCCTGTTAACCTCGTGGGGCAAATGTCCTGTTTTGAGATGGGCCCGAAACCGTGGGGCAAAATGGATACACCCGTAAATATGATTAAATTTATTCCAGGGGTGGTGGAACTATGTTTAGTCTTTAGTCTTGAGCCCTTTGATGAAAACGATGTATGTTAACGTTAAGATTTACTATATTTTATTTCAATATAGCAGCAATGTACCTGATTTCATCATTATTGCAAGGCTTCTTTGTGTAAGTAAATTATGGTATTACCGTTCAGCTTTATTACAACAAGTAAGTCTCATTTACTTAAATCATCAGTTAATCTAACATTTATGCAACCAAATTTAGACAATATTCCAATCAGGAAAACTACTGGAAATCTTGTGTTTTAAACTAATAATCACACCATGCCGGGGAATACCATAACTCCGGGAGTGTAGCCTATTATATATTACTACCACAACTCTCTCGCGCCCCGCGTAAAGAGGCCTACTTCAACAGCCTACTTTGCAGCCTGTAGAGAAACTGCTTTACTCGCTCACTTATTTTGATGTTAGAATTCTTATTTCTTTTAAATACTTAAATTTATTTTTTACTATCGCTTCTTAATATCACAGTAAAGATTATTTATTTAGGAATGAATAGTGACCTATTCGGCCAGAGAGCAGGTCATTAAGGGAGGGCTGTAGCTCCCCCTCATCGGTCGTGGCAAGTGACCTGTACTTAGCGTCCAGCGACCGTTCTTTCTACCTGCCAACGCCTCAGGGCAAATGACCTGTTTTGAAATGGCCCTGAAACCACGGGGCAAAGTGGATACACCCGCACTGATATGCCTCAGGCCCTGGAAGTGCCGGGGGCCTCCCGTTGCAATCTGCATTACAATTTATATCTATTGTGAATTATTTTACATACATTGGTCTGCATTTCCAATGCAGCTCCTGACCTCTGTATCTATGTTGCACTCCCTGTTCATGGATTGCAGTGGCTGACTTCTGAAGACACGCTTGAAAAGATCATTGGCACTGCGAGGCACACGCTAGCCCATTCAACCCAATCAGGCTTGTGGTCCTTATTAACCGGGATTGCTAGTTAGAATTGTGTTTAGACTTACCACTGGTGAAAAATAATAGAAATTTCAAATCAACTGACACATATTAAATCGCGAATTAAAAATTACTCGTATTTCTTTGCCAGAAAATGGCTCAGATGTATTGCAGAAACATTGGGGTACCGATGAGGATAGAAATCCTTATTGTCGAAAGAGGACAACCCTGTGATCGCCTTGCTGTTAAAAAACAGCGTATTGGTTATCCTACTTTTCCTTCATGGCAAATTCACTGCTTACCAGAAAAGCATCTTTAGGAACTAACTATGGTTTATACTTCCTCTGAGGGCATCATAATCATTAAGGATCTACACTGCTCCAAAGTTTACCAAGGACAGTCCATATTGCTTATAAGGGAACTATGAACGATCCATACTACCTCTGGAACCAAGAACAGTCCATTCTGCATAGAAAGTGACTAAGAACGATCGATACTGCCTCGGTAACTAAGAACGATCCATATTGCCTCGGAGGAGACTAAGAACGATCCATACTCCCTCGAAGGGTACTAAAAGCGATCCGTACTGCCTCTAAGGGAACCAAAAACGATCCATACTGCCTCGGAGTGAACCAAGAACAATCCATACTGCCTCGGAGGGAACCAAGAACGATCCATACTGCCTCGGAGGGAACCAAGAACGATCCATACTGCCTCGGAGGTGACTAAAAACTATCCATTCTCCCTCGGAGGGAACTAAGAACGATCCATACTGCCTCTTGAACTAGAACGATCCATACTGCCTCGGAGTGGACCAAGAAAAATCCATACTACCTCGGATCGAATGAAGAATCATCCATACTGCCTTGGAGGGAACCAAGAACGATCCATACTGCCTCGGAGTGAACCAAGAACCATCCATACTGGCTCGGATCAAACCAAGTATCCATACTGCCTTGAAGTTAACCAAGAACCATCCATACTGCCTCGGAGGCAACCAAGAACGATCCATACTGCCTCAGGGGGGACTAAGAACGATCCATAATGCCTTGGGAACCAAGAACGATCCATACTGCTTAGGTGGGAACGGGAACTAAGAACGATCCATACTGTATAGAAGGGAACATAGGACGATTCATACTGCCTCGGAGGGAACCAAGAACGCTCCATACTGCCTCGAAGGGAACCACGAACGATCGATAGTGCCTTGGACCGAACCATAGGAACGATTCATACTGCCTTGGAGGGAACCAAGAACGCTCCATACTGCCTCGAAGGGAACCACGAACGATCGATAGTGCCTTGGACCGAACCATAGGAACGATTCATACTGCCTCGGAGGGAACCAAGAACGCTCCATACTGCCTCGAAGGGAACCACGAACGATCGATAGTGCCTTGGACCGAACCATAGGACGATTCATACTGCCTCGGAGGGAACCAAGAACGCTCCATACTGCCTCGAAGGGAACCACGAACGATCGATAGTGCCTTGGACCGAACCATAGGAACGATTCATACTGCCTTGGAGGGAACCAAGTACGATCAATACTGCCTCGGAGGGACTTAAACCAATCTACTCTCCTATGATAGATATAATAATGATCCATTATGCCTTGGAGTTGCGTGAAAACGATTCATAGGCCTACTGCTACAGAGAGAACTAATAAAGACGATTACTAAATCTAATAAGGAAACGATCAAATCTGCCACTTTGCCTTGGAAGTAACGAAGACTAAGAACGTCCTTTGCTTTCTCCACCATGTCTAAGGGTACCAACAAAGATTTAACAATCTTAATCTTTGATATTGGTTCATATTACGAGCATTAAACCATCAGATTCAGTAACAGATCTTTGCCACTGCCACCTCAATAATCACTAGCAGCCATAAGACCTCGATGGTCAGGCGTGCCAAGGCGACATAGCCTACAAATTTGTACCGGTACAAGAAATGCAACTATCTCAACACTTGTATCAGTGACATCGTAGATAGGCCTACTTTGAATTGTTCTTCAACTGTTTCTGAGTTTATTTCCAAAATATGCCAACCTGTGGGATGGTGATGTGAGACCGCCTTGATAATTCATAGCATAGATTTACGCTCATTTCTCTTGTAGATACTATTTACCATCTCTATGTACATTCTTTTCCCGGTAAAAATTTGTGAAAAATGGTCTCCATACTTTGACCATGACGGTGGCAGCAATGACTCGTACTCGGCGCGGAATTGTGGCAGGTGAGGGAGGGGGGGGGGGGGTTCGGCGTGGCTAGACAGTACATCTCAAGGACGTCTGGGAGGCAGATGGCCGACCGTGCCCCGGCCTACGCGTCTGTGAGAGTGCGCGCTCGCACACCGTCGCGTCGCACGTCGCGCGCATCACACTATAGCATTCGCGCACCGCTCCCTGCGCTAGGCCCGAACCGGCAATCTCAAATAAATGTAACAGATGAGTGCAGAGAAAATCTATTCTTAGAGGTGCTACATGTAGGGTACCTAGCTTAGTATTTTGCAGTTGCAGGAAAAGTAATATTCAAGGAGGGAAGAAATCCCAGGGTTGAGATTACACATGCGAATATTTTGTTGAGTTCTCAGACCAGAACGTAAAATTACAGGCAGGCAGAAATCCCATTGTCGAAATTAACCCGGAATATTTTGCTGAGTTCTAGGAGCGAAACTAACATTCCAGTTAGGCAAAAATCTAAAGGTTTAGAATACATGCTAATATTTACTGAGTTCTTGGGCCAGAATTTTTAATTCTAGGAAGGCAGAAATCCCAGAGTTGTGATTGCCCTGGAGTAATTTGTTTAGTTCTTGTGTTAGAATGTGAAATTCCAGGAAGGCAGAAATACCAAGATTAAGAGGGCGTCGGAGTCAATCCAGATTCCATATTTCCCCCATAAGAGCAATGTTAAACGGGAGATCAAATAATCTTTTATTTGTAATCAGAAAATTATGGTTTATAACTGTAAATAAAGGGTTCATCAAGGCGGATTTGGTTTGCGAGAGGATTGATAAAAAGTAGTGTTTTTACTAACTTGAAACAACAAAGCAAATTTTTATTGCTTTTAAAACATTTTCTACAGAATTTTATAGATTATTTACAAAGAATCGACGCTATTTATTCGGAACCAATCGGACAAAAAATAGACAAGAAATTATATTATTATATTATATTATAAATTATATTAATAATATTATATTATATATTATATATTAATAATATTATATTATATATTATATTAGAAATTATATTATATTATTATTATATTATAAAGTTATATGAAAAATGTCGGGGACAAGTTAAGCATTGCTCTTATAGGAAATAAATCCAACATGGCGGTACTCCAACGCCCTCTTATGAATATTTTGCCGAGTTCTTTGATCATAACGTAAAGTTCTAGGAAGACATAAATCCCAGAGTTAAGATCACCCGGAAATATTTTGGTGATTTCTAGGACCTGAATGTAACTTTTTATAAATGCAGAAGTCCCAAAGTTGAGTTTACCGGGAACGTTTTGTTGAGTTCTAAGGCCAGAACGTAAAAATCTAGGAAGGCAGAAATCCGAGAATTTAGATTATCCAGGAATATGTTAGTTATTTCTCTGACCATAACGTCAAATTCTAGGAAGGCAGAAATCCCAGGCAGGGTTAAGATCACACGGAAATATTTACCTGAGTTCTAGGACAAGAACGAAACATTTAAGGAGGCAGAAGTCCCAGGTTTGAGATAACCCGGAAATATATTGGTGGGTTCTAGGACGAGAATGTAATATTTTATAGTGGCAGAGAGGCCTACCAGAGAAAATTTGGTGACTTCTTTGACCAGAACGAAGAATTCCAGCAAGGCAGAAATCTTAGATTTGCGATTATCCGGGATTTTTTTCTGGCATTTTCTCGCTTATGTTAATAATTAAAAAAGCTTTGGGTTTCTTTGTAATCACGTCGTTCATTTTTTTCTAACTCATTTTACAATAAATTCAAAACCTTTAAATTTTTACAATACTAATAACGTAGAAAAAAAATATTTTTACACCTTATGAAACCCCATAGAACTCTGTTCTCTTTTCCACGAGCATTCTGTTGTGTGAGCTCAATTTTTATCCTTTTAGTTAGTTACCTTAATTTGAAAAAGTATCATAATTACAGACCTAGGTGTTACCATCATTACAATATAAGAGACATTTCCTAAAATAATTAAGAGAGTAAGGTACCATCAACCAGTTTCTTTTATTCCAGGTTATAAGAAGCCAAAAGCAACCAAATAAATTCTCCTTTTTTAATTTTATAAAATCGGTTGAATTTAGTTTTGGGCTTTTACTAAAACTAGAAAGAAGGTTACCATTAAAAATTACTTTTTATATAAGACCCTAATTGTATGATAAAATATAGCTTTTGCATAACAACAGCTTATCCACCCACCACTTAGTCAATCCCAAAACATTGAAAAAGGCAGCGGCTACATTCTCCGAAGTGAATTTCTTGATTGATTTTTTAATCATGAAAACAATTAACACCATAAGTTCAAATTGACCCATTTATTAACTCTAGAAAACTTTCTCCCGATGCGTTTGCCTTTTGTTTGACGCATTTGACTCAGATTCATACGCTTTGGGTTTTCCAAATTACGAAATTGTTCTTATAGAGTTAATTGTATTCAACAAATAGCCAATTCTTGGCATTGTTATAAACTTTAAACTTAGTCTATTAACAGATTTTACCCAGGTTCACTGTCAAAAACGTATAGAACTCAACGTATGACGTTACAGGCAATACTGTGATCCTAATTCGAGCCAGTCATATTAAATATTTTTTCTGTGGTTGAGATTAGCGGAGAAAAATAAATGCATATTAATTTGATCTTTATGAAGATGGGGTGGACAATTTTGTGGTTTATCATTGACGACCCCAAACTAATTAATCTTAATTCTGCGCGAATTTGATTTTAATGTGAACAGTACTGCAATCTCTTAGGTCTGTTTAGCAATATATTGAGACCCTCGTTAAGGTATTCTTGTACCAATTTTGTACTCCTTGTTACAGCCTTCTTGTAACAATATGACATTTTTGAACGTGACAGCGATCTGATTCGTAACCGTGGAGACTCCATAAGCTACAGCCTACCTGACCCTATACAACATTCATCCTCACTATTTAAAAATTATGAAAGAATTACAAAATAATTTATTCATACATATTATATTTTCTAACTAAGAGTAATGAAATTCCGTCGATGTTTCTCTAAACTCTAATCCTAAACCTATTTACTCCGACTACTGCAGTGTAGTTGGAGAACTTTGAAAACAATATTAAGGGGGGGGGGAGGTCTCATTGCAGACAAAATATTTTTATAAAAAATCTGGCCGCCCAGTAAAAACGCTAAAATTATGCTATTGGCTACTATTGTATAACCAATAGTGTTACAGGGAACCAAGTGAATGACGTAATTTCAACGGTCTTTCTTTTTATTTTAACTCGCTAGATTATAATAATGGTTTAAATTTACGTATGATAGTCTTATTGTTATTCGACCCTCTATTTGGATTTTAAATTATGTTATGCAAGGTTATTTTAAACAAAAAAATTACACAATTACTTATAGTAACACAATGGCTTTATAGTAACAAGCGACTAAAGTTGGATCTTTGAGACTGGAACCAGGAGCCGTGAACGAATGTGTTGGCCATGTCGCCAATGTTGATACGCTATGTCGTACAATATCATACTGCAGTATCACTTAAATCCAAAATCGGGTTTGCTTTTGATATCATAACTGCAGTATCACTTATCCAAAATTTGTTTTGCTTTTGATGTCTATGCAAGTGAAACCACATTGGTGCTATTATTAATCACTTAGGTCTACCCTTAGCCCTCTTGATATAAACATGTTTTACAATGTATTTGCAATATTTTTATCAGCTTCGGTGGGCGATATAATTAATTTCCAATCAGAGCATACTTCTCGCTAAATTCTCTCTCTCTCTCTCTCTCTCTCTCTCTCTCTCTCTCTCTCTCTCTCTCTCTCTCTCTCTCTCTCTCAAAAAAAATATATACAATATATATACAATATATATATATATATATATATATATAATATATATATATATATATATATATATATATATATATATATATATATAAAACAATAAACCGAGGCCGTGATATTGTAGTAGGCTACTTTTGATTTTTGTTTCTTTCCGTTTATGTATTGAGAGGTTGCATATTGATTTTTAAATAAAATACTTGTGTGTTTAACAGTACAACAATTTTTTTTCCCTTCTCACAGTACCGTACCAAGTCCTGAGCCTGGATTGTCATGGTTATCCTGAAAATAAGCAATTAGAATTACAGTAAATAACGAAGTTTGTTTTCGTATTCATTTAGTATTATCAGGTGTCATGTTTAAAACGCATTTTAATTGCTTAACATCATAAAAATTGCATCACATTTTTTATCACCCATGCCCCAAAATTACGCCAACACTTCTGGGTTTTAAATTACGCCAAATGAAGCTTCTAGGTTTTAAAACTCAGAAAGGACAGGTTTCTGGATTCTTGTCATCCCATACGATACTTGTTACAGAAGTCAAAATTAGTTGTTGCTAGAAAGGTGTGTTATCTGGGAATAGTTGATGAAAAATTAAATTTCCCATCATGGCATCGATAAGTGCCGAAATAGGCTTGAAGTAGGCTTTAATGGTATTTTCGTTCATCGCAAGCTTGCCAATTTTTCCAAGACATGCAACCATTTAAGTGCATATTACGGTCCGCTATCCTCACGTTTCTAATTGTGTTCCTGTTGGGGTTAACAGAGTCTTAAGGCCCAGTCAATTGTGCTTTCCAGAAAGTAGTACCGTATTAAGAATCATCCGTGATCTCGAGTACTCGAACGTAATTCGGTACCAATAACATCCTGGTATATTAAATTCAATAGCCATTTTTAATTTTTACTTATTACCCTGCCACAGTCACCTCTGGAATGGTAGCAGCATTCCAACAAAAATACACCAAATTCTGTATGAAACCCTTCAATGCCCGTCAAACTGACATTAAAAATATGTAAACGTTGACTTGCATTTCGATTTTTTTGGCATATTTACGCCAGAGGAATTTTTTTAAGGAGATTTGTACTAGGTACACAAAAACGCTTTGGGAAAACGGTCCAAACCCATCGAATTTTGTTAGCCACCCCGGGAAGAACCCGCCACCTCTTGAACTGAAGTCCACGACGCTAGGCTAGCCGAATGTCCTTGCATTTAGTTCAAAGAAGCTTTTTCTTTCCAAAGAAAATCACTCTGTCAAGGACTGATTTCAAGAATTGAAGAAATAAGGAAAGATTTCTTTGTTTTTTACTTTTTGTATAAACATATTCTTTTTCACATTTTTTATTAATTTTTTTATTATTGTTTCAAAAATTTTATATATTAATGCTCCGGGACCGTTGATAAAAAAAAAAAAAATGTATGCCTTATGGCAAATAAAGCTTTTTGACCTTAGATTTTGACAAAGAGGAGAACATCGTTGATTCCTCTCAACATCATAGAACTACTCCGTTTAAGTTTCCTGAATTATGAAATATGACACTGTATTTTACTCGGTGGACAAGTTCGTACAACACACTTCAGGCTGAGCAAGGCTGACGATTATGGTAAAACGAAACTTGCCGTAGGCTATGTTCTGAGACTATGAACGGTCCTCGTAGCAACATGACTAGTAACGACCTATTCCGCTCAGGACACAACCAGCCTTTTCCTGCATGCATTTCAGATCCCTGATCTATCACAGTTTTGCACTTTTACATTCACACCGTTCGATTGAATTGAATTTCGATCTGTCTTTTGATTTTACCAATAGAAATCCTTGCCTTTTTCACGATGGAGCTGCCAATGTTATTCATGAGCGCAGATGCAGACGGATAACAAATTCAGTGAATCGTTTTAGTAGGTTGGAGCCGGGACACTTTGAATTTTAAAATAGTTAATATTTGGAATTAAAAACGAGGTCTGCATGCGGTACGCTGACTTAGGGTCATGTTGGAAATTGAACACGATTTTAAATTTGTGTAGTTTTGATGATACCCCTTTTGAATGTAACTTTTAGGAAAATACTTTTACAAAATACTGTATATTTTATTGTTTAGTAAATTGTTGCGGACATTTTCCATCATTGAACAAAATTCACGACGTTTCGTGATCTGGAATCTGATCCCGTCTTCAGATGGAGTAAATACCTAGAACATAACAAAGTTAGTAAAAACACACCAGGCGAACCTGGAGAAGTCCATAGCCAAACCTGAAAACGGAAAAGGCAGTCACAAAAATTAAATAAAACCCTAATAAATGCAAAGATCTTAAAGAGAAAACTGTGAAAGGAGTCGAAAACAAAGCACAAACAATTAATTTAAAAAAATATACAACACCAATTTTTTCATTTTTATTTGTTTGTGCTTTGTTTTTGACTGATTTCACAGTTATCTGATATTTTATGATGAAATGTTATTTAAAATGAGGTTCTAAGATATATTTTCATACTTGGATAGGTATGTTAAAGGTAAAAATTTCAGTTGCAATGGATTTGAAAATTTGCTCCATGTTATTCTTATAAGAAAAAAAAAACAAAACTTCCATCGCCATTATCTCCTAAACCAAGAGGATTACGGTTACACATTAAATTGTTAAGTAGTCTTAAAATTATGTCGTGAATCCAAAAATACCATAAAAAGTGGGGGTTCTTATTTAAAATTAATGACCGGAGGTTACTGACCCCCAGCTGGCTGGGGGTTAATGACTCGATGGGTGACTTCTGGTACACCCTGTACAGTGAAATTATCATCAATCAGGGTGTCTACTGATACTGGAATTATACTGGAATTTTATTTCCATACTATGGAAATACTGGAATTATACTGGAATTTCAAAGTAGATACTGGAAAAATAGAATTTTATTCAAATCCAGAAATTTTTGTTTTTAAAATGCATAAAATATAGGTTTTGTAATTTGATCTTTACATTCCGATGTATAAATGTTATACTTGTCATTATTGTTGTTCAAGTAGGGTATGTTTGCAAACCAAAATTAGTAAACTTGTAGTTACATTTAAATAATTAAGTTAGCAGCTAGAAATCTAACCCTTTGTGTAAAGATTAAGTTTAGAAAATGTTGAATTTTGTACTAAAAATTTAGTTTCCTTTCT